>JAJJWW010010510.1:0-87360 GCA_023531295.1 Papaver armeniacum | reverse complement strand
GGATAATTTCCCCTTTAAGCTTTTGTTCTATTTAAGAGACAAAGAAAAGGAATGGGATTGTACGGTATGGTTTGGCTGTCATAACTACCGGGATCCGAAAGATTTTGTTGGTCACTCCCTAGTTGCGAAGCTAAAACGTCATGAATTCGAGGATGTAAAGATAATGACCAAAGCATGTATCAAACCAAGAGTGATTCTCAGAGGCTTCAAGGAAAAGGATGATCAGAACGTTTCCTCTCTAAGTACAATTTATAGCGCAGAAGCAACCATTAGAAGGGTGGAATGGGAAGGGAGGACCGTTATGCAAGAATTTGAGAAGATAGTTTGGGATCACAACTACACGCGTATCATTTAAATAGGATCGGACGAGAAACCCCTTCAAATATTCATTGCGCATCCTTTGCTTTCACAATTGGCTCATACATGTTGTGGTGTTCTTATGATGGATTGCACCTACAAGACAAACAAATACAAATGTCGTTGTTCAACATCGTAGGGCAAACATCGGATAAGGTAAAATTCACATTGGCTTGGTGTTTAATGGAAAACGAGAGGGATTACAATTATCATTGGGCATTACGACAATTGAAATTATTGTTCCCGGAAAATCAATTTCCGAGGGTCATCATAACCGATCAAGAAGACGCACTAATGAGTGTTATATCCGACGTATTTCCGGATGCACAAAATTTCCTATGTAGGTATCATATAGGTCAAAATGTGACAAAACATTGTCATGCTTTGTTTGAACCCTCTAAGGAGGATATTAAGAAGAGAATGATTGCTCAACTAGAGGAAGATGTTCGCAAGAAGAAACTATCACCCGAAGAAGAAGAAGATGAAAGAGGAAAGATTAAATAGCGAGTGGACAAAGAACACGATGAAAATCATAAAAAGTGGTTGGAATTTCTAAAGGATTGGGAGAAAGTTTATTGGTCTCTTACCGAGGATATATATGAAAAGAGATTGAACATGTTTAGTGCCAAATATAACGAAGTGTATCCAAGTGCCGTCTTATATTGTCGGGATAAATTGTTGGATAAGTACAAGGAAAAATTTGTGCGTGCATGGACAAACCAGTATAGACACTTCAAAACTGAAGCAACTAGTGCAGCGGAAGCCGCTCATGGGAGATTTAAAGATCTTATCCAGTCCGGCCAAGGCAACGTGGTTACGGTCACCGAGGCAATGGAGCAATACTTTAAGGCGGATATCGATAGGATCAAGAAGGCTTTTGAGAAAAGCTCAATGGAAAAGTTAACTCAATTTCTTCAATATGGTAAGTTGCTCCAAGGAATAGAGTTCAATGTCTCTCATTGGGCAATAAAACATATGATGAGACAAATGGAATATGAGAAAAATTACAGAAAACCGGGTGATGTGTGTATTTGTCCCGACATGTCTTCATTGGGGCTTCCGTGTCGTCATATGTTTGTGAAGTACTTAGAAGTGATACCTATTGAAGTTATTGATCCGTATTGGAAGCAACTATCCTTCACCCCTCCCCCTACGGAAGCTCCCGGACAATCACCATGGGATACGAACGAAGCAAAGGAATTCTATGAAGCTTACTCACGTGGCAACTCGGCTATCCGACAAGTCTTGTTGTCCTTGAACAATGTTGGGAAATGTTCATAAGCCCACACCTATACAAATGTGAAATGATACATATAAAAATCAGTAAATTTTGTTTCTAAATTCATGATAAGGGTACATGTGAACAATATAAATAAGAACATTAGTTTAAAAACAAAAATACCTGGAGTAGAGTGAAATTCCCAACAAATTGGTTTGCAACCGCCTTAGAGGCCCTCTCATCTCCGCCATCAAATGTGCCATTGCCACGGTGCCCCATGAATAGGTAAAGACCTCTTCCAACGGATCCAAGTACTGAAGGTAGTTTGCACTAACCCTGTTGCTACTAGTGTCAGGGAATACTCTAGTGCCCAAGATGAATAATAGGTACGCAACGGCTGTATAACGAATCTGTACGGGATCCCATCCATCCTTCAAACTTCTTGCCTTCGTCTTTTCAAAATTCTCCTTAAGCAGGGTCAGCTTGATGGTCTTTTTCCTACTAGCATTAGATACATAGAAGCTTTCCACAGAAGTTTTGTAGTCCCAACCAAACAACTTGTTAGTAAGCTCGTGCAACTTCGTCCATTATAGCTCAAAACAATGATTATCTCGTTCTTCGATTGATTTGCCAATAACTTCCAAGCCTAGAATGTTCTGAGCATCTTCAGGGATCAAGGTCATCTCTCCAAATGGGAAGTGCATGGTATCAGTTTCACCATGATACCTTTCGACGAAGCAATCGACTGTCACAATATCTGGCTTCACATAATTTTCAACCAAAGGATATAGACCAGAATCCTTTACTATTGCTTGGACCCCTTCATGCTCCAAAGACAAATCCCATAAGTCGCGGCTTGGTTTTGGCAAACACGCACAACCTTTGTATGATCCTACAATTAGGAGATAATACGATTAAGAGATTTTGCATAACTACAAAACAATACATATGCACGAGATAGAAATTCTTACATAGGTCTGATATATAGTACGAGCCCATGAGTCCTTGTAGCCAAATAGATACTCCAGATCAAAAGAAGATGCGCCCCAAAATTTACCACATTCAAGGTAGGGTATCATGTCATCAATATGAGGAAGGTGCGAACCTTTAACTTTTACTTTGCCTTTGGCTTTGCCTTTGCCTTTCCCCTTGCCTTGTGTGGGTTTTTCACTTGGACCACCTTGTTCCACTACCCCTTGGCTTTGGTTTTCTAATTGAGTTGGATCAATCTCATTGTCTTCCTCCTCACTTTCTATTCATCTTGCTCATCTCCTCCTCAACAGCTCCGGTAGATTTACAGATAACGATTTTACTACGATCACGACCACTCTCCCAAATATCCCCTCTTGTATCAGCACCCAAACGCTTTTTGTTATTCCCTCGAGGAGGCAGAGACTGAGGAGTATCAAGACCATCCTTCCTTTTTTTTCTTAGTGACAATAGCTTTAGCTTTTCCTTTTTTAGCCTCCTTTGCTTTAGATCTATTTCAAAAGAAGCACGAAATAAATATAAGACAACAAACTTTCATTTCTAATACCGGCATAGATACACCACATTACGGCATAGAATCATCACTACCGGCATACAAAAAAAATGTATCGAACATGCCGGGAACTAGTACCGACATTGAGAAATAGTTTTCGAGGATGCCGATACACTTTGGGAAATTCCGGGAATACAAAATACAAGTACCGGCATAAACGTATAACAAAAACCCATGTCGGGACCTAATTCCGGCATTGAAAAAAATTATCGAGGATGGCAGAAATAATTCTGAAGTTCCTGGATACTAAAAACCCAGCTCCGGCATGGAATCTAAACTACGATGTATGCCGATACAGATGACAAAATCCTAGGATTTTTTGAAACTAAGTTCCAGCGTTGTATTCAACCTAAATTAAATGCCGGTACATACTTTCAATGTCGTCTTCATCCTAGATTGAATGCCGGTACTAGTTCCCGGTGTGGTATTCATACTAAATTGAATGCCGAAAATCAATACCGGTGTGGTATTCATCCTAGATCGAACGCCGGCACTTGCTTCCGGTGTGGCATTCATACTAAAGTGAATGTCGGAACTACTGAAACTCAACAGTTCCAGTCAGGGTTTCGCGATTTTGACCTAAACCCATATCTACAAACCGATTGAAACACTAATTAAACAGTTTTAAATGACTTACCTTCTCACAGAAGCCATATTTCTGAGTAGTTGATCGTCCGATAACTCTTGTTCTTCTTCTTCTAGCTCTTGAGCAATTTTAGCAAGTCTTGCTTTTAATTTCTTTTCAACAATTTTTGACTTCGATTGGGCATCTGATTTCTTTCTTGGGGGCATGGTTTTGATTCGGGTAGGTTAATCGACGAATAAATTTTTGATTTAACGATTAATCGTCGATGAAGAACGATGGTGTGAACGATGAAGAAGATGAAGAAAAAAAAAATTCGAAACCTAACCCTAACTAACAATGCCGGAACTGATAGATAGAGAAATGGGGATATTTGATTTGGTTTTTGATTTTATGTTTTAGTTGAAAAGGTATAACAGTCTTTTCATAATGTTTTTTAATTAATCTAAGGGTGTTTTAGTAATTTCGGCCCAAAAACACCCCTTAGCAGACACCTTTGGTTGGGGGAAGTAATTCATATACTCCAATTAGTTTTGATATCCCCCAATTGCGCGTTCTTGTTCAACCAAAACTTTATACATGATGTTTGTGATTAAAATTAAAAGGTATGACCAACGGGAGGTAAGCAGCGGTTGTGGAGGAGAAAGAAATGGTATCAGATGGTTTTGTGGTGGTGGCGGCGGTTGGTGAGTAGTAATAAACTATGTTAATTTCGTGTCACCACAAAATGTGCAATATTATAAATTAGAAGATGTGATTGATCGTCTGAATTAAATGATAAAATAAACTCGGTTAAAGTACATGAAAGATTAAAAAAATAACAACAGAATGTCACGTTATATAATTACTAAAGAAAAATAGTGCAAGTCAAAATCATTACAAAAAAAAAATACTTATTATTGAGATTAAACTTACGTTTAGGGTTGTATCCTAGATAGGTATACTTTTATGCCTATTTCATTATACTGTATTATAAAAAGAAGCTTCGATAAGTTAGGAAAGATAAAGACCGGTCCTGATTTTCCCTCCCAATTTATATTGATGAGTGCGGGCGATCCCGTGAATACACGCTTTAGTTTGGAAAAATTCATTACATATACTCTTCTTCCCTTCTCAAAAGTCAAACTCAAAACGTTGATATTTGATTAACTGAAAATAACAAACCTACCTTCCCATTAAACAGAATAATTGATTCTCACTAGTACAAACAGACCCTTTTTCCACGCCAAATTGGTGTGTCCATAGGGGTTTTGACACGCCAATTTGGTTTGGACTTGGCGTGGCTTCTGCTTGTGTGGTTTTAGGTAACACGGCGTGGTTTTAGGTAGCTTATAGACACGCCATAGCCATATAGGCGTTGCTATATAGTGTCCCAAAAACTTAAGTACTGGTACTCTATAAACACACGATTTATTATTTTGGCGTGGCTATTTGGTTCACTGTAGACACGCAATTTGCTTTTTGGCGTGGCTATTTGGTTCACTTTAGACACGTAAATTGCTTTTTGGCGTGGCTATTTGGTTCACTATAGACACGCAAATTGCTTTTTGTTGTGGCTATTTGGTTCACTTTAGACACGCAAATTGCTTTTGGCGTGGCTATTTGATTCACTATACACACTCAAATTGCTTTTTGGCGTGGCTATTTGGTTCACTTTAGACACGCAAATTGCTTTTTGGCGTGGCTATTTGGTTCACTTTAGACACTCCATATTGGTTAAACGTGGTTATATGTTATGTTTTAGCCACGCCAATTTCACTTACCTTCATCCACGTGGTTGTATTAGGAACCGTTGAATACCATCCACATGTAACGTTGTGAGTCGTTCATTGGATATCCTATAGACACGCCCCATAGAGCGTGGCTATATGTGATATTTAGCCACGCCAATTTCCAATTACCTTGATCCAGTGGCCGAATTAGGAATCGTTGGATCTCATTTAAGATGATGCAATATTGACTGTTCAATTATATGCATCCTTCACCGTCCACATGTAACGTTGTGAGCCGTTCATTGGATATCCTATAGACACGCCCCATAGAGCGTGGCTATATGTGATATTTAGCCACACCAATTTCCAATTACCTTGATCCACGTGGCCGTATTAGGAATCGTTGGATCTCATTTAAGATGATGCAATATTGACCGTTAAATTATATGCATCCTTCACCGTCCACATGTAATGTTGTGAGCCGTTCATTCAAGAACCTATAGACACGCCATATAGCGTGGCTATATGTGATATTTTGCCACGCCAATTTACAATTACCTTCATCCACGTGACTTTATTAGGAACCATTGGATCTCGTTTAAGATGATGCAATATTGACCATTCAGATGTAACGTTGACCGTCCACATGTAACGTTGGGAGCCGTTCATCGGAGAACCTATAGACACGCCATATAGTGTGGATTTATGTGATATTTAGCCACGCTAGTTTATATCTGCTTAATGTGTCTTTATGTTATGTTTAGCCACGCCAATTAATATCGAAGTGTGTGTATTACGCGTGTGACGCCTCTAAGCCGTTCAGATATGACGCATCTAAACCATCCACCTGGCACTATCCAAATTCTCTTATACTTTATAAATTGTGGTTAAATCTGAAATTCATATATGTTAAAAATTCATATTATTATTAATAACACAGTAAAAAATGTTGAGCTTTGGTCTAACAATTTGCAAAAGAAAATATTAAAGAGCATTTATCCTAAAATCATCAGTTTTTCTTCAACTTTTTTGATGGTGGTGTCTCTTCAAGCAATTGATCAGGTTGTGACATTCTCGACGTGGCAAACCTTGTCATCCTCTGTTTCCCATCTGGAAGTTGGTATGCCTGATCTACACTTTGTACATATAACTTTCTTTGCGCCTTTTTAATCTTCTTTGTAAGCTTGTCAGAGGCTGCATGACTCCCCAAATGTGGATTGACTGCTAGGTGCTCCTCATTCAGTTTATATTCTGCAAGGCTGCTTGTTGTTCTTAGGTCACTGTCCAATTTCTTCTCAGAATCTAAAACTGGTTCTGGTTGCTTATAATGTTTTCCATGCTGTGGAGTTTCCTGCAGCAAGAGATTAAATGTATTATATATATATTCTAAATCCAAGGCGAATTCGTCTATCATGTGAATTCTCAATAAGAGACAGACGAAATTCATTTTTCCAACAATGTAATAAAGCCAACTTCACTGAAGGCCGCGGCATTTTTCACAGCTGACGCCCATAATAAAATCCGTAACCAAATATCAATTTTCTAATTTAGACTGGCATTCATTTTCCATTTAGGTGTTAATATATTTTTATCTCGTACTTATTCTTTAAACATCTAAAGATGGGCAGCTTGGTGGATTGATTTGTTACCTACCTCCTTCAAGATCATGCGTTCGAATATGGGCAAGAGCTTTTTATTAATTTTTTCAAAATGAACATTTTAGCCACGCAATAAAACCGGTTGTTTATGGGTGAAAACTATTTCTGCCGGTTTTGGTAATTTGGGTGTGTTTATGAGAAATGAATCTAAACCCTAAACAAATGCACTGCACGGGAGTGCTTGTGATTCGAGAAATCGATCAGTACAACTCTGGCCTAAACCAAGAAATGGCCGTTCCAGACTTGCTTCGGTCACAAAGTGAAGGAGATGGGGTTGATCTTAGGGAGGGAAGCGAAGAAGGTATTGAGATTGTGAAGGTGTTGGTTGTGTATGACTTGTATCAGAAAGATGAACTGGCTTGCAGAATGTAAGCTATCAGTTCTGGTGTTTGGATACGATTGTATCAACACTTGGTTTTCTGTCTTGTCTTGTCTTTGGAAATAGGGAGGAGAACCTATTTATACAAGTCATTAAGCCTAACCCACGTCTCTCATGGGAAGTGGAGGAAGTAGAGTGATGGATTAGTGGAGTTGTGTGTTAGTGTCACACGACCAGTCTTGCCCACTTCTCCCGTCATCACTAACCGTCCATGACTTCCTGACATGTTCTTGTGATGGCGCGTTGTGCGCTGCACACTGTAAACCGCACGACCAATACCCCAGTAAGTATCCCCCAGTTTGTGACACGTTTGATGTCTCGAATGTGTGGATCGTGGGACCCACATAAAGTAGCATGTGATGCTGGATTAAATAACTAAGTTATTTAGGAAGTCGATATTTATGAAATATCGTGTGTATTCTATGCAGGTAATGCATCGAATATATTCAGCATGTGTGAAGCATCGTTGTTTTAAGGCTTAACGGAGTAAGTCACGAATTAAGCGTCTTAAAAAAGCATCACGTCCAACCATCTTCGAGTGATCGTTTGGAGGTTGTATAGGCAAACCACGCTTTGGCCGATCACTTCATGTGGAAGAGTGGTGGACGGTGATCGTGGTGATGCCTTGCTGGTCGCCTAACTCCTGACCAGGGCTGCCTAACCAAGATGGCGAAGTTGGAAGGACGAGATGACTTGCGACCCACATCTGCGACCGTTGGATTAGGGTTTAGGAGGTGCGCAAGCACCCACTTCCACCTCAATCGAATTTGAGCTTAGAGGGCGATTTTGGAGGGATCGATTGGTCATGTATGGAGGTGGGCCACCGGCGTTCATGTCCGTGTTAGCTCATCTCGTAGGGGTGCGATCTAAACCACTTGATTCGTCCGGCGAAGAGGAGTGGTCGAGATTGGTTTCCAATTGGAAACCGCGCGACCATGCCTAGTTTGGGCGCACGAATCGAGGCGCTCGGCCATGGCCGGCCTTGGTCGATTGGTCACACATGTAGACGGGCCCACGGTGATTATATTGACATACTTGGGACCCTTTGAGTCTACATCTACACCCTCCATCTATGCCTGCGAATATGGATGGTCGTGATTGATTTGCGACACATGTGATATGCCGCAAACCCTAATTAGGGTTTCATGTCCACGCTACTTTGGCTGGATGAATTGGCAAGCTACGCTCCTCTTTTGAGGAGGCCGACCATGTGGGACCCACATTGGGCCAGTGGTGATCACGCCAATACCTGTCTGGCGGTTATAGGCTTGATCTAAGCTATCCAAACATGCCGGTGAAGTTGGATGGTCGTGATCAATTTAAGACACTTAGTGGAATTTCCTGCGACCCTTTAAACCTCACGCCGGCCCAACTTCGGGCAACCGTACGTGATTCTGTGGCTAGGTAAGGGGAGGATCGATCATGCAGGCGTGAAGGGGGTCCGCCGATGTACTGGACAACGCTTGTCCAACCGGCCATGGGACGATCTATGCCGTCCTACTATGCCGGCGAAGTTGGACGGACGCGATCTGTTTGAGACCGTCATTGGCAATCTTATGCATACATGTTTTCCAAGCTGCTCCACACCAGCACAACCATCCTACTCTAGGCTGGTGTTCGATGGTCATTTGGGAGGCGTGGTATGCATTCGACCGACCATGGCATAAACGGGCCCGCTGGTGGTCATTAAGGTGGTAGCCTGCTCCTGCTGAGGATCGTCTAGGATGGTTAAATCATGCGGCCAACTTGCGTGGTCGTGATTATTTCTGAGACTGACATGGACAGTCCAGATGCTCGATCGGGCTAGTATAGCACACCGAGAGATGTATGCTCAATTGGGCTAGTATAACACACCGAGATATGTATGCTCAATCGGGCTAGTATAACACACCGAGATATGTATGCTCAATCAGGCTAGTATAATGGTAGAGATTTTAAAAGTGTATTTTATCCTATAACACACCGAGAGTTATAGCATATTTCGTGCATGCCTCATTAGTGACACTTGGAGATTCGTGTTACTCTGCTAATAAAATTAAGCTCTCAAGAGGTGAGTTCAACACTCCCTAACGGATAACAAAATTAAAACGTCATCCAGGGCGTGTCTCAAACACTCCGGCTCCTTCTCTTTTTATACATGCACCAAACCCTAATTTCAATTTAAAATAGATAATAAGAGTTCGACCGATGTGATGAATGAACAACACTTCTAGAAATATAAGGCTGGTCATGCATTAATTGATAATGCCATATATTCATAGGGTATATGGGATTGTTGCTACATGCTCCATTTTAGGTGAATTAGTAAAGTGGAGAAGTATTCATCACTTATCAGTGGCTTTATCCTTTGAAGGATGTCGGTCTCTCGAATGCGTATAATTTTGGCTTTTGTACCCACAAATTTAGCCTTAAATGAAAATCCACCATCAACACCGATTGATTGTGATCATAAGTGTCTATAGAAAAAAGATGGCACACTATGGACACACATATAATGAGCGTGTCAAAAAAGGAACTTTTTGGCCACACTTTGAATTTGGCGTGTCTATAAAATGTTGAGTAGTTGAACCGGTTTAGTTTTTTCAAAACACTAATTTTAAACTACTGAATATCTAAACAAAGACTCCTAATTTGCCCTCAGGTATGGTTAAATCCAACTTTAACGCTCTAATCAACTAAGAAAACCGATTGCGTTTTCCAATGACTTCTAACTTTTGTTATTTCTTGTCGGATTCTCTATGTAAACATAGCTAAAAGCATGCTAGTGACTCTAAAATCTCTAAAGTTGGAGGTTTTTACTTTTGAAAATTTTTTTTTTTTTTTTTTTCAAAATAAAAGGTGAAATAAAAGACTAAAAACTCTAAATGCAAATCACACCCCCAAACCTAAATCAAACATTGTCCTCAATGTGTCAAAGATAGGAAAAATTAAACAGTCACATACCATGAGAACTATCTTGAAAAGATAAAAGGAAGAGATTACCTAATTTATGTCGGCGGGAGCAAGGTTTGAGCTTCGTTTAAATCGGGGCTAGAATCCAATATTCTCAACGGAGATCATATCGGATTAGCATAATATATGTGCAAGAAGACTCAACAGAATCAAGAAAAGAAAAATTTAACAAGTCTCTGGATATATACAATGTATATACTTTGATGCAAAATAGTCCAAGAGGACTTGGGAAGCACAAAGTTCTAGGCACTTTAGGCATTTTTAGAAAAGTTGGTTTTGCAATTTTGTAACAAACAACACCTAGGTTTGGTGGAGGAGTTTCAATTTGTGACTCGGGAGAGGTTAGGTACATCTACGTTATTTTCATGTATCAAATCATTTGTACCATCACATACTTTCCTAAAGTCAAAAGAGGTAAATCATGGTCATTTTCACGGGAAATTCCCCAGGTTCCACATCAATATCACATGCATGAATATCAGAAAGCATCATTCATTTCACGGAGAGACAAATTTAAAATTCTATTACATTTTCAAAATACACATGCTCTTCATATTCATCATCATCATCATCATCATCATAAAAAAATCCATCTCTCCATTCAAAATTGTAGCATTTTAGTGTACTCATCTACCTCTAGATTAGGTTCATATTCAATGTTAGTTGCATGAGTAAGACTAGAAACACTATTTTCAATCCTATCATTTTGTAACTCAATCGTTTCCTTTGAAGAATCATCTTGAGTTGTTCCATTGAAGGAGAGTCTTCACTAGTGGGTATGCATTCCTCATATGGATATTCATTGTATGGTTGTGCATGCGGTTCACTAGAGAAGGGAAATTGGATATGTTCTTTATGGATGGTCATGCATTGCATTCATTTCAAGCCTAGCATTTAGCTCCATGAGTGTATCCATTGTTGATTGCAAACTAGGAGTTGGGGAGTATAAAATTGTTCATCTCCCCATTGTGGTGAATGATGCATGTAGTTGGGTTGATTATGGTCCCAATAGTCATCTAGACACTTCGTTCATTGGATTATCATGGTTTTCCTAAATCGTCTAAAATCATGCAAGATATAACGATGTTAATAAAGGTTTAAAAAACTAGATTCGACAGTTGCCTTTCTAAAACAGATTGCTATCTAAAGCGGATAGTGAGCCTAATTGATCGAAGTGATGGCGGGTATGAGGAGAGTGTTCATTCTCAACTTTGTGGTGGATGATACATGTGCTCATAGTGATTAGGGTATGTGAGTCGGGGCCACGAAAGGGTATGTGGGGGTTCATCCTGTGAAGCGTGCCGTAGACATGGTCTAGCTTGGACTATTTGGTTTAGTGGGATTGGTTTGGTTTATTGGGTTTCATTTGGTTTTGTTGGGTTTTGGTTTATTGGGATTTGTTGTTTGAAGCCCAAGATTTGTGAAAGCTCGATTTTGTTTAGGCTGATGGTTGTGCAAAGTTTAGGTTGAGCCCAGTTGTGAAGATCAAGTGATGTGGGCTGAAATTGTCAGTAGCAAAGCCCGGATAAAGGTGAGACTTAGTGAAACCGGGTTCTAGCCTAGTGGCCCGGGCTTGATTTGTGCACAGCCAACAGATATGGGCTCGGTTTGTTTTCAAATAACTATAACAGGTTGTGGCTTTTGTGGGCTGAATGTTGTTTGCACAGCCCAAAGGAAACCTAGTGTATGAGAACTTTGGTGTTTTGCACAGCCAAGTGCGGCTTGTGCGAGTCTTGGATTGCGTGATTGGCAACTCGAGTTGGTAGAAGGTTTGTGCGAGCCCTGCTTGTGTTAGCCCAGGTGAATGGCCCAGTTAGGTGGGGTGAAAGTTGGTTATGTGGGCTGTGTTCGTGCATGCCTCATTAGTGACACTTGGAGATTCGTGTTACTGACAAAATGTAATGCAAGATCTGAATTGAAATTGAAAATGTAACTAAGTTATACTAACGATTGTAAGACAAGATGCGGGAATGTAAAGTTGCAAAAATAGAAAACTTGACAAGTTATGCTATTAACGGAGATAACAACGTAAAACTTTAAAGTGAATATATACCGGGCACGCGCCAGTCCCCGGCAATTTGGTAGGATTTTAAAAGTGTATTTTATCCTTTATGTCTAAACCGAGCAACACTCGACAAAGGGAATGCTAAGGTCATCAATTCTACCTCTAATTCCTATTGTGTGCTTAACTACGTCGTCATGCCGAATCGGTGTAAATAGTATAAACAAGAGTGAAACAATAATTCAAACAAGGTGAAGAAAACTAACCTAATTGTTGGAATTTCAAACCTAATTTCAATTTAAAATAGAAATTAAATGGAAATCTAAAGATTGGCAGCTTGGTGGATTGATTCGTTACCTAACTCCTTCGAGGTCATGCGTTCGAATATGGGCAATATCCTTTTATTAATTTTTTTAAAATGAACTTTTTAGCCACGCTATAAAACCGGCGTGTCTATAGAACGCACACTATGGACACACATATACTAGTGTGTCCAAAAAAGAACTTTTTGGCCACACTTTGAATTTGGCGTGTCTATAAAATGCCCACTATGTACACGCATACTGGCGTGTCTATAAATCGTACACTATGGACACGCATATACTGGCGTGTCTATCAATCGTACACTATGGACACGCATATACTGGAGTGTCTAATGAACCAACTTTAAAACCACACCTTAAATGGCGTGAATAACCTTTTGGACAAGCCACAACTACCTAATGGGGCCATAGACTGGTCTATAAACACGCCCAATCAAAAATTTAAAGTTAACGTGACTAAACGGTTGATGTTTTGACACGCTACTAGCCTTGGCGTGGCTGAAAGCACTTATATTAACACGCCCATAGAACATGGCGTGTCTATAGGGTAGAAGTATACCCTATAGACACGCCAAAACCAAAAAGGCGTGACAGGGAAATTTATATCTGGCGTGGCTAAAGGCCATTTCTGTACTAGTGTCTTTCACTCACATCCGGTAGGATGAGTGGATTTTGAAAACTTTAATTCCCCACTTTGGAGCAAATGAAAATCAGAAATAAAATTGGAAGAGAGAGAAAGAATTGCGGAGAGAAAAAAACTTAAATCCAAGAATATACTTCCGCTCAATCTTCTTTCCATGTTGTCTCAATCTTCTTACACCAAAACGTACATCCATGACCAATCAAACTACTCTTTGGTGATAATATTTGAGCAAATCCTTTCTTTTACATTGCTTCATGTATGAATTTTTGGGGTTTCTATCATTTTCTTGAATTTTATTTATTGTATATTTAACTGAAGTATACATTTTCAAAGATAGCCTATTTGATTACAATAATCTCATAGTTGAAATCTAAGGGCGTCTGTATTTTGTGATTCGCCAGATTATGAAAACTAGAATATCGCAGGTAGTTGGGGTTTTAATCTATTCACAACTTTTTGATCTATAAAGGTGAGATTTTTAAAAGTGCCAATTCTTTTTTTCTGTTTATTTAGACTTTAGTGTAAATATCAATTCGGTTTCATCTTGATAGATACACTCGGAGAGAAACTTATAAAATTATTCATATTACACATTATAAATCGATTGGTATTTACAAAATGATCATATATGTATATAAAATGCCATGTTTTTCGGGATTTTTTTTCAAAGTCCATAAGGATTCAACTAAAGCCTATTTTTCAACAATAATCTAACATAATTATACGTAAGTTATATAACACCGGCCCGTGCCATTATGACACGGGTTAAACCCTAGTAGTAATACAAAGTATTGCCATTAACTATAGGTCATAGCCTATAGTTAAAAACTGTAGGTCCTGTCCTCAAAATTCTCTGTTTCCCTATTCTTACTCAGCTGTAGTTCATAGTCTTCGGGCAGGCATCCTTAAATCAAAAACTTATATGATTGAAAATACTAGACGCATATTCACAATTGGATGAGTATTCACTTTTGGACAAATAAATGGATTGGAGATGTTAGTTTAAAAAAGAGATGCCTGCTTATTATAAAATTTTTAGAATCAAGAAAGCTACCGTTAGAGACATGATTTCAATTAAGGGAACTTCGAATTTTAATTTTAGGAGAATATTAAATGAGAATGACGTTGAGTATGTTTTTGAATTACTTATGCAATTAGGAAACTTCTCTAACTCAATTCTAGAATCTAATGTGGATGATGCTAAACAGTGGAACTTTGGCTCCAACTTCTCTGTTTGTAGCTGATACTCATCTCTGGATTTAGATGGATTTCGTACGTTTCCTACAAACAAGTTTGGAACCCAAAAATACCATTCAAGTTTTTTTTTTTTTTTTTTTTTTGTTTTTTTTGTACGGGCTTTGTGTCACAAAGGGGCTCCAACTCTAGACTACTTATTCAGAGTAGGAAAAGTTAACTCAAGCCAATGCCTATTCTGTGCAACTGAAGAAGAATAAAATAGTCATATGTTCATGCATTGTTCGCAAACTAGGAAGGTGTGGCATTATTTCTTGGAAAGCTCCGGCGTGAGATGGGTTTTTGCAGAAAATATTAAGGCTGGCATTTGGGAGTGGTCTAATAGGAAGAGTAGTCGTATGGTGAAGAAGATACTCCTTTCTTTCGTAATTTGGTGGAACATTTGGTATGACTGTTTTTTATAATTGGTGTAACCGATCCTAAGTAATCACCATGTGATGGTATGATCGATCCTTGTAATTGATGTGACCGATCCTAGTAATTGGTGTGACTGATCCTTGTAATTGGTGTAACCAGTCCTGGTAACTGGTGTGACTGATCACAAGAAATACCATGTGTAGATAGAACCTATCCTTGTAACTAGTGTAACCGATGCTAGTGACTGGTGTGACCGATCACAAGTGTTTCCATATTTAGGTATAACCAATCCTAGAGATTGGTAGAACCGATTGAACCCATGAATGTGATTTGGTATTTGATCACTCACATAGTAGTCTTGGAATATAGGTGAACCAATTCTAAACTTGTTTGGAAGTGTGGTGTAACCGATTCCAAGAATGCAAATCCATGTAAATATGAAAAAAGGATTTGCAGCGAAAAGATGTCAACATACTTTTAACACGAACAATAATTCTTATCATTTATTGTTCAAAGATATTCCCTAGTACTCAAGGCGATCATGTGCCGAAATGAATTAAGAATATTTTAATTAAGGTTTTTGGCTTTATATGCTTTAAGTACTAGCAATTAATGCATATCTCTAGAGAATAAAAATTAGTAATGTGCATTTACTAATTGGAGATTTTCTATTGAGAGATTTCGGAAATATTGGAAAAAGCATTTATTGGAATTAGCAAAACTGAATGGAACATTCATTGCATATCTTGAGAATGATTTTGGTTTTGGAAATTCCTTGGTGTCCATACATCCCTGGTTTATAAATACCTAAGTTTGCATTTCTAGCAAACTATCTTAAGAGCCAGGAAAACTTCATTTCTTGTTGTTTCTGGTGGAGCCGTGCATTCGGAGAGGAAAGTATCCTAATTAGGTGAAATCTCTTATGACCGCTCGTTTAAAGACTTTTGTGGGGTCAAGAAGCTTTACGAGTACCGTTGGTGGGAAACAAGATAATTTGCAGTGTTATTAGTTTTCAATTGATTTGATTGACTAACGGTTGTTGAAACTTTGATTGCACCTAGTTTGTTTATTATTGAGAATCTTCTCTTCTGATATAAGATTCACTCAAACAAGATCGAAGTATAGACGAGATATTTAGAAATGTTGTTAGATCTAAAGACATATTGTGATAATCCATTGTTAACAGACTCCGTTATGTGCATGATTGATCACAAGAGATTCAAGTGGTGTTGTGCAGGTTATTGAAGATTAAATAAGATTTGAAGACGGAGAAGATTTCTTATTGGTTTTCGTACCTTGTGAATTATGTGCACAAACCTTGATCGGTTGGGATCCAACTAGAATCAAATTTATTCGATTAATTAGTTGCATGAGATTAGCATTATCAGTATATCTCTTTGAGATTTATTTTGATTGAGTGCGAATCTATACTTGACTATTTTGATAGTTAAAGTTAGATTGATCTAACCAGACAAAGGAGTTTATTAGATTAAACGAAAAATCCTTTGTCAATAACTCTTCTATATCTTGTAACAATGATTGATTAGAGTGGTTACCAAACATATTCTTTCTTTGTTGTTTAGAATATGATCCAAAGGACTTGTTATTCACGTGCGTGACTCTAGAAGTCGAAGACGCAGGGATACTGAGGGAACTAAGTAGCTAGGGGTAGTTTGTTTGGTCTCAACTATACAAATTTGGTTTAGATTTTGTATAGCGGCTTAATTCTGAGAGTATTCAAAACTGGACTAGGTCCCGGTTTTTTCTGCATTTGCGGTTTTCTTGTTAACAAAATCTTGTTGTGTTTTTTACTTGGATTTCCGCATTATAATTGTTTATTATAATAGAGTAAAATACACATATATGTTAAATCCGCATTACTTGATAGTGATCATATAGAATTTGGTTAAGTCGGAACCTATTATCAAGTAACATACTTCGTTGTTATATTATCTCGATATTGTATCCATAGTCAATCACTGAAGTTATCTTGTTGTTATATTGTCTTGATCTCGTATCCATAGAAGATCACACGAAGTGTGAACCGATTTTTCATATTGTATCGGCTCTGTCCATAGACGATCACCTTCGATACAGGGCTTATAGGTTGAAACAAAAAGATTGTGGTGTATTTGGGTACCCTCGTCTTTTTAATTGGTATCAGAGCAGGAAAAAACGAAATGATCTAACAATTTGTGTTTGGTGCGATTCAACCTATAAGACATGAGTATAAATAAGAAAAGAAAAGTTAAACCTATGAAGGACTCAGTTAGCGTACATCAAGATGTTGAGAATAATCTCTCAAAAGGGTCAATGGAAATTGGTCTCGTAATTCTTTTCTAAAATCAAAAACAAAGTCTATGACTGATAAACATTTGATTGAAAATCATGTTCATGATAAGAAAAGAATGCGTCCAAAACAAAAGGTACAAGTACCTGATTCAAAGCATGTTTTGGATCCGACTCCAGTTATTAGTGAAAAATCTTTTGTTTCTATTCCAGAAAATAAGAAGAATTTAAATTCACTATCCTGCCCAGATTATGAGCTCCGGATTGGATTACAAAGGTTTTTCAATAAGGTTAAAACCTTTTTAGAAGCAGGAAAATCCATTGATATCCTGGAAGATGTCTTAAAACTTATTGTTCAACTAAATGTAAGAATTTGTGAAACAAAGCGTGAAACACTCAGCCTTCAAAATAATCTAGCAGATTATTTGGAACAAAAATTGGCTTTGTGTAATGAAGTAAATCATCAAACTTCAGAGTGTGAATATCTTACACAATCGCTGGAACATTCACAAATAAGGAATAAAATCCTTACATAAGATCTTCTTACAGAATCATGTCACGAGGTATGCTTTGGAAAATCCTTAGAAAGACATTTACAACAAGGTATGGATACCTTAAAAAGGCATATATAAAGTCTTGAAATAAAGATCTTTGCAATCTGTATGATGTCTGATCAAGACTACTTGGGTTCGAATAAAAAGGATATACTATCCTGGGCTCAAAAAGTAATCAAGAATATAGTGTCATGCAATATTCCTGATGAAAAGGATGTATCAAATAAATTTGGAACCCATACAAGGACACAAGATCATGTCCCTAAAGATAACAAGGAAGATGTTGCTCCAATGGTACTTGGTTCCTCTCACCCCAACACCTAACAATGTTGGAAAGTGCATCCTGACAATGCCCAATCTTTTGATGTAAGGAAGCACAAGTATCTGGGAATCTTGTATCCTATTAATTTCTCTTATTCAACATAGAGAAAATACACGATATATTTAGAATATATTTAAAAAAAAATTACGTAGAAAATTTGTCTTACAACAACTTGTGTAAACAGGATGAGTTTTCCTATCTAATACTACCTCCGTTTCTGGAAAAGTGATACTTTCACTTTTTCATTTTAGCCTAAAAGTAGGCCAAATTGAAAAAGTGAAAGTATCACTTTTCCAAAAACGGAGGGGGTATATTTTTAGATACATGATTTTGAAAACTGATTCTTTTCGAAAAATCTTTAGGATATGGAAACACATAAGATACGAAATTATTCTCGAATCTGGTCAGAATTATTTATTTAAGGATGATACCTATGTTTGGTATTGTTTAAATCCTCTTGTATATGTACTCATCTGGTTTGAGAACTTATACTAAAAGATCTATCCTCAAACCAGATCTCAAGCTAAGATTCTGAAAGCTTTGAGTGGAATGGATTCTAATGAAACCATTAATTCCGTTGATTCCTTCAATAAATCTAGTTGTGAGGACAAAGGAAAAGAGAATGAATATATGACTAATCTTCTTGTCCAAAACAGTTTGGATGCTAAGATTAATATTCTCTATCTACGACAAGTCCTCCTCAGTACTGTTGAAACTCATCATAAACAGACAACATCACTAGGAACTGTTATCCGTAACCAAAGGAAGCTGATTAAACTTGGAATCGGTAATAGGGATTATGATCGGAATATTAATCGAAAGGGTAATGCTTTAGCTTGTGAACATAATCAAGGTACAATATGTAGAATCCGTGAAATCAGTCGTGATGAGGTAGATGAAGATCCCGAGAAATTTGAGGATATTGAAGATGATCTTTGAAGAAGACTGTTCAAAGATCTAATCAAAAATAGACATCATTGTTTTGATTAACCTCAATTATTGTATAAGGTCTATTTTGAATAAAACTATTATTATTATTTATGAATACAATTATTAATTTATAATTTTTTTGTGATAGTTATTGATTACATAGTCTGTGAATGAATGTTTATATTTTTTTTTCTATGTGTTTCGGGTTTTCAACTTTTGCTATTGGTACGCATTAGTTAAAACCGATTCAACCTTTCTCTGGTAAAGGTTGCTTTTATTGTTGTTCTTTTGTCCTTGCGAGAGGATGACAACACACTGGGGGAGAGTTCTTATTTGAACTTGTACTTCTTTCTGGGAAGAAGAGGCTGCGGAATTTGAGATAACGAATTTGTTAGTTAATCGTTTTCCTATTTGAGAAAAGCCTGTTTATATTGCATATATTTTGCTTTCTCTTATAACAAAACTTCGGTACAATTGATTGTTCCATTATACTGTGTATGGATGTGTGTGTGATTCAATTGTTTCCGGTTAAGAAAAACAGTGTCCATTTATTTGGCTTATTGTTTGGTATCTTCTTTATTGTTGGGTATCACGTGTTTTTGGTTAACGAAATTTGGTGCAATTGCGGTGCTATAATGTGTATGCTTGTTTCAATTGCTTCCGATTAAGAAAATAATTGTGCAAGTCATTTTATTTTGGTTTGTATTTATTGTTTACGGCTTAACAAAATACGGGATCATTTTTTAGTCCAATTGATTCCGGATAAGAGAAACTAAATTAATTCTGATCTTAGTTAGACTTATCATATTGGAGGATTCAATTATTCAAGTCTAATCAAACGCCTTGACAAGAAAGACTAGTTAACTAACCTAGTGTTTGTCTTGTCTAAAGAGAAAGATTTAAGTTATTGTCTGAATAATTAGAGTTTGATGAGAGAAATAAAGTCAATTCTAATCTTTATTTTGGTCTTATCGAAATAAGCGGTTGTGCATACACAATCGGTTTAACAAGGGAATTAAGTTTCTTAGTCGATTTGTTATACTATTAGGGAAAATTGCTTCGGGCAATTGTTTCCTTGATAACATATTAAAACTAAATTACTAGTAGTTTCGAATTTATATTAGTTATCTAAAGTGGTATGTGAAACCTTCATGCTTAACTCTTATAGGTTGTTTACAAGTATTTTAGATTTGTAAGATCCTTTCGGTTTGTCCTTTATTTTCTCGAACCTTTGTCATTTTGTGACAAAAATCGGGAGAAATATGTGGACTAAACAAGTGATTTTAATCACTAAGAAAAGGACAATTGTGCTTAAAAGTTATATTCAACGAAAGAGTAAAGCATTGACTAAGGGGGATAAATTACTACACATCATAACTTTTATCGTTTGTAGTAATTCTGACTACAAAAGGGAAATAACAAGATGTTCGGATTGAATATTTACCTATGTTACCTTTAGGGGGAGTAAAAGCTTTTGTTATTCAAATGTCAACAATGACATTTATTCATTGAATATATGCATGTTATTGTGTTGTTGAAACTTGGAATCAAGCGTATGTAAAATGAATTATTTCTGTAATTTATTTATACATATGTAATAAGAGTTTTCTCACTAAACTTGACAGGGGGAGATTGTTAGAGCATAGCCCGGTTGAACACACCAAGCGTTGGTATGTCAAAGTTTGGTTGTCATATTTTCGTACCAAAACTCATCTAGAGTCGCTTGATTAAATACTAGAGTCAACTTTATTAAGGTTAGACTATAAAGTCTAGGAATATTGAGATATATAAGTATTACTTTGAAGTCCCGAAGAATGTGAAGAAGTAACGAACTACAACGATGACATCATCTTTCCACTTGAGTTTGGTAATATTGACTTGAATTGTTTCATTCCTAACGTATCTTTCAAGTCGTGCTATATATACTGTACATATTGTATAATACTCTAGTGATGTGATATGATCATAATACTATGATCATAGTATTAGGGAATTAGATTACGAAGTATAACACTTATCTTTTGAACTTCTTAGATATGACATCGACATAATCTTGTATATATTGTATTGATTATGTGAATGGGTTATGGTGAAGATTTCATCCTAGGAAACAATGTTTTACATTTGTTTAAAGGAAGTACATTCATGAACTTGTTTCGTGAATTGAAAGGGAAATCATTAGGCTTATTGGTCCGGCTATTCATTGCAAATCTTTGGATGACCAATATGTGTGAGATGGTAGAACCGATCTTAACTTTGTTATGTATCTTGGTATAACTAATCACAATGCCTGACTTATGATTTGGTATGACTGGTTTTTATAATTGGTGTAACCGATCCTAAGCAATCACCATGTCATGGTATGACCGATCCTGGTAATTGGTATGACATATCCTAGTAATTGGTGTGACATATCATGAGTATATGTGTGACCGATCCTTATAATTGGTGTAACCGGTCCTGGTAACTGGTGTGACCCATCACGAGTATTACCATATTTAGGTATAACCGATCCTAGTGATTGGTATAACCGATTTGAACCCATTAATGTGATTTGGTACTTGATCAATCACATAGTAGTCTTGGAATATATGTGAACCAATTCTAAACTTGTTTGGAAGTGTGGTGTAACCGATTCCAAGAATGCAAATCCATGTAAATATGAAATAAGGATTTGCAGTGAAAAGATGTCAACATACTTTTAACACGAACAATAACTCTTATCATTTATTGTTCAAAGATATTCCTTAGTACTCAAGGTGGTCCTGTGCCGAAATAAATTAAAAATATTTTAATTAATATTTTTGGTTTTATATGCTTTAATTACCAGCAATTAATGCATATCTCTAGAGAATAAAAATTAGTAATGTGAATTTACTAATTGGAGATTTTCTATTGAAAGATTTCGGAAATATTGGATAAAGTATTTATTGGAATTAGGAAAACCGAATGAAGCATTCATTGCATATCTTGAGAATAATTTCGATTTTGGAATTTCATTGGTGTCCATACATCCCTGGTCTATAAATACCTAAGTTTGCATTTCCAGCAAACTATCCTAAGAGCCAGGCAAACTTGATTTCTTGTTGTTTCTGGTGGAACCTCGTATTCAGAGAGGAAAGTATCCTAAAGACTTTTGTGGGATCAAGAATCTCTACGAGTACCGTTGGTGGGAAACTAGATAATTACAGTGTTATTAGTTTTCGATTGATTTGATTGACTAATGGTTGTTGAAACTTTGATCGCACCTAGTTTGTTTATTCTTAAGAATCTTATCTTCTGATATAAGATTCACTCAAACTAGATCGAAGTATCGACGAGATCTTTAGAACTGTTGTTAGATCTAAAGACATCTTGTGATAATCCATTGTTAACGGACTCCGTTATGTGCATGATTGATCACAAGATATTCAAATGGTGTTGTGCAGGTTATTGAAGATTAAAGAATATTTCTTATTGGTTTTCGTATCTTGTGAATTGTGTACACAAACTTTGATCGGTTGGGATCCAACTAGAATCAGATTTATTCGATTGATGAGTTGCGTGAGATCGAAATTATCAATATATCTCTTTGAGATTTATTTTGATTGAGTGCAAATCTATACTTGACTATTTAGGTAGTTAAAGTTACATTGATCTAACCAGACAATGGAGTTTATTAGATTAAATTGAGAGCCTTTGTCAACAACTCATCTATATCTTGTAGCAAAGATTGGTTAGAGTGGTTACCAAACAAATTCTTCCTTTGCTGTTTAGAATACGATCCAAAGGACTAGCTATTCACGTGCGTGACTCTAGAAGTCGAAGACGCATGCATATATTGAGGGAACTAAGTAGCTAGGGTTAGTCTGCTTGGTCTTAACTATACGAAGTTGGTTTAGATTTCGTATAACGGTTTAATTTTGAGAGTATTCAAAACTGGACTAGGTCCCGGGGTTTTTCTGCATTTGCGGTTTCCTCGTTAACAAAATCTTGCTGTGTATTTTACTTTGATTTCCACATTATAATTGTTTATTATGATAAAGTAAAATACACAAATACGATAACTCCGCATTACTTGATAGTGATCCTATAGAGTTTGGTTAAGTCCGAACCTATTATCAAGTAACATACTTCGTTGTTGTATTGTCTCGATCTTGTATCCATAGTTAATCACACAAGTTATCTTGTTGTCGTATTATCTCGATCCCGTATCCATAGACGATCACATGAAGTGTGAACCGAATTATTGTATTGTCTCGACTCTGTCCATAGACAATCACATTCGGTAGAGGACTTATAGGTTGAAACAAAAATATTGTGGTGTATTTGGGTACTCTCGTCTTTTCAGGTTTCATATGCGAGTTTGTTGTTGGGAGTTATGCGGAAATGCGAGGCATATTGGCAGCGATATCTTGGAGTAACACAAAGGATGCAAAAGTAAGCCAATGAGGCATGTTGGTTTCAAAGGCGCGTGAAGAGGATACCCAGCCCAAGTTGAAAATGGGATGTCCATGGTATCCCAATTCATGACTAAATTCATGCATTTCAGTGCATTTGCATTAGAGAGTGCAATGTGTTTAAAACGCACTTAATCAACGATAATGCATGTTAACTTGCAAGATTGCAAAATAAGTCGGAGTTGTAGGCAGTAGGATAAGGCGTGCATATCCGGATGATATGTTAGTCATTTGGCGTGTACATTTATGCACAAAATTGATGGGAAAAAAATAGATATTGCTGCAAGGGCATTGTGTATTAAAATATGAATCAAGTGGGATTCAAACGTGGTCAACGATGAAACTCATAGGTTTAATGGAAAGGTGCATAAGCTAAGTGATGGCATATGGTACTAGGAATAAAAAAATATTCAAGGACAATGGCCAAACAAGTTTGCTGATATCTGAGATAAGCTCGGAAGTGTATGAATCCAAGTAGTTCAGGATATCCTGAACTGATGTTGCATCCAACGAGCACGTTGAATGGATTGAAAGGAGGTGGAAGTATATTAACGGTCCAATAAGTGAAGTGCAATTATGGCGCCACACCGGATAATCAGTGGCACAACATGAAGTTCATAGTTTGACGAAATAAAATTTCACAGTTAAAGACAAGCCATTGGATTGACACGTGCAACATTATGTGATATTGTTGCATATCCGTAATTTAAAGTTGGACCATCTCAAGATATGGATTATAGATGCGATATAAGTCATGGGATGACTTATGCATTGGCTCAAGTATTAGTCAAGGCTTGGACAATACATACAGAGCACTGGTTTTTCAAGCACGACATTGTTGTTTATTGCTCGGTAAAAAAATGCAAGTGATGCACTTGCCATACGGAGCTAAGCCAAGCAGCATACGAAGGCATGAATGGCGTGACTTTATTCATATGGTAGCATCTAAATGAGTTAAGTACATGGCCAAGACAATTATATCTCAGTGGTGGCGATACATTTGCTCAGGCCAAAAAAATTCTAACACAATGATGGCGGTACAATTGCTCAGGATGACGGTTAGGAGTTGTATGCACATCAGACACATGGAAGAGAAAGGAGTTGGCCTAGATCCTTTATAAAATAGATTTATAACCTTGTTTGGCAATGCCTAACCACCAAGGACAGGTTTGACATTAATTGAGACGACACAAAATCTAGCAGTTGCAAAGCATTTTGACGGTTAGAATAATTGTCTATGGACAGCCTGTGCAAACGTTTGTACATGGTTTGGTTATGTTCTTGGCTCCAAAAATAGCCCAGAGAACCTCTGTATTTGTCAGTAGCTTAGTTTTAACTTGTAAGTCCATCAGTTTTACATGATTTTTGAAATCTTCACCGAAGTTATTGATGAAAATAATTTTGTTGGCTTAAAGCTTGTCTATATGTTCTTGTAATTCGTAAGTACTCCCCATCCAGTGAATCACAATCATGACACAAACCCCCGTTTATAGTGTAGAAACAATCAAAGATAAAGAAAAAATCAAGTAAGTCTTTCGTTGCCTACCTAGCAGGTAGGGCTGTTCATGGTCGGTTTGGCTCGGTTTCCAGCCAAACCAAAACCGAAACCAATACTATCGGTTTCTAAAAATCTAAACCAAACCAATCCATTAACCATTGGTTCTGTTTCTAAATGGTTTTAGCCGGTTTCGGTTTGTTCCATTGGGTTAATGGAAAACCGATTGTATGTCAGTTTTCTAAAACTGACAGTTCAAATCTTTAAAAAAAAATAACACATTTGAATTTTTTTAACCTACCTACAGAATGTAATTAACACACAAGCGTAGTTCATAACTCAAGTTTATAAGCATAGTTCAAAACATAAACATTAAAGATTCAAAATACATAAACTCCAAGTTCTGCATGCTCCAAATATGATCTCGTCTGGGTAAGGGTAGAACTTAGGTTTACAAAGTGTGAGATCTGATTTAATCAACGACCTATACTTATCGGTTTTCCATTGGTTTTTGGTTCGGTTTTCAGGTCAAACCAAAACCGAACCAGTAATGTAGGTTTTTAATTTTTTTTACCATAACCAATCCATTAGTAAATGGTTTGGTTCGGTTTCTTACTTATCGGTCTGGTTCGGTACGGTTCCGGCGGATTGGTGAATAATTTTAAGACTGAAGTATGAATGGGTGAGTAATTTTTACCTAAGCACTGTGTTGTCTGGTCATATTCGTGCCAAAAATTGCAAGATGCATTTGTGGCTTTAGCACACCCCTACCCTACCCCTGAACGGCTAAACCTGATGGTAGGCTTCAATTGTATACGAAGCCCATCTACAGAATTCTGGAGTTGTACTCCTAGATAGGGGTGAGCATTTGGCCCGTAATCCGTGGATTTAACCGGACCAACCGTTCATTTGCGGATGGATGTCCGGACCGTTCGTTAATGGGTTGGATGCGGATGGAATTTTTGAAATCCAACGGATAACGGATCGGGCCGGATGCAACCTTGAAAATCCGTTGGACATCCATATCCGTTAAATTAAGGGCATTTATATAGTTTTAGAAAATACTATGGATCATTTAGGAACTTTTAAGATGTTTGCTTGAGGTGTTGTACATGACGTTTTTATATTTGTATACATATATAGGATATGTAGGTTTTTTAAGGAGTCATTTGTGTTAGCTTTATTTCCTTTACTATAAATTTTAACTAAAACAAATCCATTGGATTATCCGCATCCAATCCGTCTATCGGTGTATCCATTGGATGCAAATCCGTTGGATATGGATTGGATGCGGATGCCAAATTTGAAATCCGTAGTGCAATGGATTGGATGCGGATGAGGCGAAAACTGGTCCATACCGGCCCATGCTCACCCTACTCCTAGATGTGTTGGACGAATCCAGGTTGACCCCCCTCGGACCCGCTTAACTAATATATCGGCTCGTCCTAAAGGTTTGGTTGCATGGACCCGCAGACTCCGTCACTCTGTCCTAATAACAATCTCCTTTCTTGCTTCTAGTCTACTGTTTCTTCCTCCCTTTTGTTCAGAGCTTGAAAAAAATAATTAAGAATTCCACCACACTCCTATGAAAACAACGCAACTACCAAATTCATCATCAATCAAATGTATAATCGAAGTCATCACCTTTCTTCAAATTGAATCTAACCACCACCACCATTAGTTACCCTCTCATTTTCTTCCTTCATCAAAACCTAAAACCCTAGAAAACTCCACCACAAACACAAACTCTATCTATCTCTCTCACTACAACACAAACAAAAAAAACTGAGATTCTTACTTTTTTTTTTGTATCAGAGTTGAGAGAGATAGAAGAGGAAATGAAGATGTCTGTATTACCAAACAGCAGAAGAACTAATAATAATAACAGTTTCAGAGGTACAACAATTCCATTAGATACTATTGCTTCTATTGATCCCAATTCGAAATCATTTTCAACTCTTTTTTGGTTGGTTTTTCATTGTGTTTGTTGTTTAATTAGTCTCATTTTAGGGTTTAGATTTTCTCGGCTTTTACTTTATCTTCTCATTTCTACTACTTCATCAACTTCGTACACATCAACCATTACTGGAACCAATGTTGTTCAAGATGAATCCCTAGGTTTTGATAAACCCCTTACTTCCATTCCGAATCTTGAAAATCGTACTAGTAATAGTCGTGTTGTTGTGGGTAGACATGGGATTTTGATACGCTCATGGCCACATCCAAATCCTAGTGAAGTACTCAAAGCTCATCAGATAATTGATAGAGTTCAGAAAGAGCAGAGAATTCAATATGGGTTGGTTAAAAACCCTAAGACTTTGATTGTGATTACGCCTACTTATGTTCGTACATTTCAAACTCTTCATCTTACGGGTTTAATTCATTCCTTAATGCTCGTTCCGTATGATATTATATGGATCGTTGTTGAAGCTGGTGGTACTTCAAATGAAACTGCTAATCTTTTAGCTAATTCTGGTCTTCGTACTGTTCATATTGGTTTCGAAGAAAAAATGCCTACTTCTTGGGAGGATCGTCACCGGGTTGAAGCTCGTATGCGTCTTCGCGCGTTGAGGTGAATATATTCGTGCTGTTTTTACCGTTTTATTGTTTGTTGTTTCTTTCCTAATATGATTGGTACAATTTTTTTGAATGCAACAGAGTTGTGAGGGAGGAAAAGTTGGATGGAATTGTGATGTTTGCTGATGATAGTAATATGCATAGTATGGAGCTGTTTGATGAGATTCAGTCGGTGAAGTGGGTTGGTGCTATTTCAATTGGCATATTAGTTCATTCTGGGAGTACAGATGATCAATTTTCTATCTCTAAGAAACAAGAGAATGAAGAGAACTTGTCGATGCCTGTTCAGGGTCCGGCTTGTAATTCATCCGGGCATTTAGCTGGTTGGCATACTTTTAATGCGTTGCCTTATGTGGATAAGAGTGGGATTTATGTTGGTGATGGGGCAATGGTGTTGCCGAAAAAGTTGGAATGGTCGGGATTTGTATTAAATTCTAGGTTAGTTTGGCAAGAAATTGAAGATAAGCCAGAATGGGTCCATGACCTTGATACATTGGCTGAAGATGGTGACATTCTTGATAGTCCACTTTCGCTTTTGAAAGATGCTTCTTTTGTTGAGCCTCTTGGTAATTGTGGACGCAAAATTATGCTTTGGTGGCTCCGTGTTGAAGCACGCGGAGATAGCAAATTCCCTCCCAGGTTAGTATTGACCTTAAATTTATTGTCTCTTGCTCAATTTTGACCAATGACCATAAGGTGTGATTTCATCTTGTTTTGGATATATGTTCTTAATATCTTGCATGAGTTCATTGAGTTGTTTTGTTTTGTGGTGTGCTGATATCATCTGCTGTTCTTTTATTATACTGAATTTTCCTTGTCCGAGCATGAAGCAAGATAGTGGTAAAGTAATTACGTCTCTGTTACATGTAATCTGTCATGCATGGCCCTTTTAAGGTAAAAGCACGGAAGCTCATATGTTCCAACTGTATTTTAACATTTGCTGTCCGTAATTCACGAATACGTGTTCTTTACAATAGAGATGAAAGACGAGCATTTTGAGGCACAGATGCATGTGTTTGAATCAATAGTCAGGGCCTTAAAGTAACCAACCAAGGTAATTGATTAAAAAAAAAATGAATTATTGCCGTAAGTGGATATTACTACTTCCACACAAGAGGGCAAAAAAAAAAAAAAAAAAAAAAAAAAACGGGTGATCAATTTATTTTTCTAGGTCACATGGAGAGCTAAAAGTTTCTAGGTCTATTGTTTGTGAGATTGACCTCTCGTTGCAAGGCACCCATCGTAAGAAATTTAACATTAGGCCAGTCAAGAAGTGGTTTTGAAGTTGACAGTAGAACTGAGCGTACGAAACACGAGAACACTGGCCGAATTAGTTCCAAACTAAACAAGATGATCAGCAAAGTGAACACTCTACTATATATAATCTCTAAGAATGAGTGTTTGTAGAGCCTAAGAGTATGTGCAGCTTAAGAAAGACCCTAGTGAAGTCTTCACACTTGATTTTGAATGTACCATCAAATTCAAAATTGAGTACCTGTAGCAAAAGGGGTATACGCACAGAGAGAAGGAACTCCGTGAAGAGTTGATTAGGTAGGTTGTTTGGATTGTAAAACAAGTCAGGGTTTTGTCAATCATCAAAAATTCCTGTTAGAGGAAGAAATTAAGGCATAGATTCCATTTCTGTGAACTAAAAGAAGTAAAAGAAGAGAGAATGATATGGCATTAGAAAAGAAAAAGAAGAAGAGTCGTACATGTTGACGAATATTGGTTTCACTAGTCTATTACAGGGTTTATCACAGTAGTATTAATATGATATTCCAGCTATACCCTTTGCGGGTTGATGTACATCACTTAATTTCTAATAAATCGAAAAGAATAGATTGTTTGGAGTCACAGAAACCCGGATTCCTTTTTGTGTGTTAGTGTAAATGTCTTTGTTCATCTAGGCTCCTGTTATGTCTCCAAGTGTCTTTCTGCTGGATGTCAGCCAGTTATTCCTTCGTGATACATATATGTAAAGGTTGTTCTAGCACTTAATGTGGTAGCTCAGTAGTACTAGTATATAGATATTACGTACGAGGTTAGGTGTTACATAACTCAGATAGAACTGTGAAATATTCCATGCCATTTCTTTATCATTGTTCTCGGTAGATGAGGATGTGTTTATCATGCCCTTGAAAGGTGGACTAATCTTCTACACTCCAGATGGGATATGGTAAACTTGGATTGGTGAAAATAGTTAAATTTTACATGTGACAGGAACAGGATGCTCCATTAACTAAATTATTTCTGTCATTTGACTCATTTCTGCTTAACATGTGGTCTGCTTTGTGTGAAATCTGATCTGCAATTGTTGACATTTATTTACATTGTGAGTGTACCGTAATGGATCTGGCAACTGCAATACGCAAGAGCATTTTGGTCTATTTTCCTTTATATTTGTATTGTACTTCCAAAAACCTTAAAGCTAAGTCAACATCAAGCAATTAGGTGTATCTTTTGCAAGTGATTGGGTCATTGAATAGTCTTAGCAGTTTTATGTATATCTCTGTGCTACTGGTATAGTTCCTCTCTGCTGCTCTTCATTCACGGTTTACTTGACTTTTGTGGCATTGTTCGAGCAGATGGATAATTGACCCTCCTCTGGAAGTTACTGCCCCTGCAAAACGTACACCATGGCCAGATGCTCCCCCAGAAATCCCAACCGAGGAGAGAGTATTGATATTCAATGGCATTGAAGGACGCATGACAGACAGGCTGCCAACTAAAATAAGTCGGGTATCCAGGTCGAGACACAGTTCTTCACGAAATAAGAGGAAGCGTGAACCAACAAGGATACTAGAGACTCAAGGTTCAGGGCAAAGTGCTAATCAATAAGTGAAATGCAACATTTTATACTTTTCTTCCTGGTGTTTTTATTTACATCTGTGGAAAAACGTGATATGTCTGTTTGCGGCAGTCAGAGCCGTCTCATGGACCAGGCCAGCTAGGCTATTGCCTAGAGCCTCACATTGTAAGGGCCCAAAATTATAATTTTTCTTACAACTTGATTTTTTGGCGCTCTTACATAGTTGTAATTGAATGCGGTTTGTTTTGTGAGTACATCGTGCTGCTTTCAATCCCATTTCGCCATCTACTTTTGTACTGTTTATCACCGTGTTAAGCAATTCTTTTTAAAATAATTTGTGTATTCTCTCTTTCAATAAATTCATCAAAATTTGATGAATATCACTGTGCCACTAGAAGATCTTTAATGACTTCTATCTGTCGCCTGTTTTGCTAGTACGTACGTCGACCGGTTGACCTCTTTATAAATCTGATGGTTTGTATGATGCAGAATAGGGATCTGATTTTGTTGATTGTATCTCGGAAGTACGATGGTGTCTCGATCCGGATTCTGGTGAAATGAACGAAGTTTTGTGAGTTTAACTCTAAGCCAACTTTCGTCCATTGTCATTTGTGGTTGTTGTGATCGTCATCAGCATGACTCATGTTTCCACCACTAAAACTGGGGATTCCTAGTGGTCATGCCATCGATACGATCGTGGTAGTTGAAGAATTCTTGCATGAAATCCCACTACAAGTTTGATGTTACAACTAACTGAAAAAAGTATATTACAACAAAAATCATCAAGTGAAAGAGACCAAAACATAAGTATCAACTCTTTGAAATCAAGATCCATGTTAGAGCATCGCTTGGTTGAACCATAATTATTGGTATGTCAAGTTTGTCGTCAGTGTTAGATGACGAAAACTGTATCTTGATAAAATCAATCTCAGACTAGGATTAGATCATGGTAGTTGAGTATTAGAAATCATCGAATAACCTCGAAGACTGAAGAACAACGAAGACATCTGTGAGAACTTTTTATCAACAAAGATATGTAAAGACTGACTATCTTATTTACTCATTAATCTACCATTTTATCTCTTAAGACAATGTCATACGGTGTACGAATAATCACAACTAATTTTTCAGGTTGTGAATTATGCAATTTCAAGGTGTTCCTCAATAGTTTTTGAAATTTGTGTGTTCACGAACTATGCACTTTTGGGTATGTTCTTGGACACTTTAAACATATTGAGTTCGTGAATTACTTTTCCTAGTCGCGAACTTGTCTGTTTTGGGGTGTTACTGAACTCCAATATTGCTTTATGGTTCACGAACCATACTTGGTTATTCGTGAGCTAACTTTTATGCACGGTTCCTTAATTGACAAATACATAAGTGCATATTCTTCTTTGTATTAAAAGACAAACTTCTCACACGCTTACATGGTTTCCACTCTTCGAAATCAATCCATATTGAGAGATTTAGTTTGAATGAGATCAAAGTAAATCTTAAACATGGAAACTAGTTCACGAACTTGCTTTGATCACAAGAAAATTTGCTTGAGCCTTAAGCAATCTAGCATGTTTCCTCATTATAAATCAAGGATTCTCTGCAACGTAGAATCTCAATCCTTACACGATGTATACTAGTTGCGGCTAGAGTCGTCCTCTAAATGCCTAGGTTTGTTCGCGATGAATAACTAGGTTACGACTTTGAAGACTCACTCGGTTTTTGGGAAGACAGGTCAGACTATATTTTACATGATAAATCTTTGATATCTGGAATCTTACAAGGATTTGAGATATTATTATTATTCTATTATTATAACAACTTAAGATACTATGAGTGCGTACTTTTAATTTTTGATAATTAAAACTAAACAATTCATATGGATTTTTCCAAACTCTCATCTATGTTCATTGCTCAGCAGATCATCCGATGTTTTTGTAATTCTCATATATGCTTATTTCCGAATTCTGAATGTCTTGATGAACTTTCAAGTATAGAAAGGTTCTCCCATTCTGTCGCGCAAGGCCACCCTAGTATATACTGTCAAAAGACTCCAAATTATAAACACATAAGAAAATTGAAAGTCAAACAACTACATACTATCATCGAAGTAATCCAACAACATTCATAAATGAATGTGATGTACACTTGGCTTCATCATAACTACTTATGTTGTGTCGATATTTACATCAGTTGTTATCATTACACATTAAAGAGGGAGGGTACCAAGTATACCATCAACTTTTTCGTTACAGAACTTATAGACGACTCCTTGCGTGAACTATAGTCAAGATTAAAGCAAACAAGAAACTCCTTGGATAATTTCAGAAAAATATTCTTGAATCACAAGGATTGATTAACGTACAACTTGTTTGTACTTTTTATTATAAATACAAAATCGATAGGATACGAAACTAAAAAGTACAAAAAAAAATACACACTCGAGATTTTTATAACGAGGAAAACTGCAATAAGAAATCCTGAGACCTCGTCCAGTTTGAAGATATAATGTATTATAAGACATCAGTCTGAATGTAGTTGATAAATAATGAACACAACCCAAGCTATTTTGTTACAGTTATGCCCCTGCTCTTTAAGTACGAAATAAGTCTCATCTCCAGAATCCAAGAGGATTAGACCATTTGAGAATATAGTACTTGGCACCTAAACATCAAGTAACTTATACGCGTGAAACATTTACGACGATACAATTTGACAAGACAAATGATTGATACTTTTCAACAAAAATAAAAATATAATCCATTGATGAATTTAAGATAGATAATGTTTATGCACATGGTTCTTTGACAACATGTATGGACTAAACTTGAATACAATTCCGAGAGTTCAACTTAATGAATCTAAATCAAGGAATTATACGAAGAGCTTATATCTCTTTCTCTCATAATCATAAAGTTTACAGAACCATATCCGTGAACCTGATTATGTGTGAGAATACTTGGATGATTCCAAATATCAATATCAAAGAACCAGTCAAGTCGTATCCAACAAACAAGGATGGATTTATCTACTTTGACTAATTAACGTACAACATGTAATGTAGTACAGACCAAGATTGATAGAGGTGAAAGCAAACTAGTTGCTGGGGATGAGAAGAGAGTTTAAGTTCCGTCAGAAACTTAATAAAATCTGATTCTTAGGATCAAGACTTTAGGGTTTGATAAAGATGATAATAATATTCATAATTTATTGATAAAAGATTGTTCCTCTAAACAAGAAGGCATAGCCTTTATATAAGCTAGCATGACCGACTAAAAAGATAATAAAAGGAATTCTATTTAAACTAGGAAAGTAAAGGACTTGCAAAGCAAGTAAACTAAAACAGACGCAAAGGATCAACAATCATTGTTGATACAGACGTAAGGGATCAACAATCATTGTTGATACAGACACAGATGTCCTACATCAGTCCCCCTTGTTGAAAGAAACTCGTCCTCGAGTTAGCTAATAACAAAATCTTCATTGTCTCTATATATTTCTTTAGGCATCGGGATGTCATCAAAGAATACGAGTTCTTTTCCTCCACGAAAAATGTGGATATCATTTTTATCGGCTTACCACGATCAAACACAAAACTCGCAGCTCTAGAGATCATAAACCAAAACATCCAAGAAATGTGTCTCAAAACATGATAAGAATTTTGCTTAAATTTTCTTCGATCGAACACAAAATTCACGTTACCAAAGATGATAATGTAAACAATGCATGCAGCGACCTCCATGAGCACACCAAATGTATCCACCAAGAAATGGATTAGAATCCACCAACCAAGTCTAATGTCGGCATAACGTTTAGCATCAATATTAATATCTAGAAGTGTTCCGACGAATGATGTATCAACAGGTGGTGGAAAGAATAGCGCGTTAGTAATGTAATCTAATGATCCCAAGTCAATAAAATCATCTTTCAGCTTAATTCCCATGTTACCATCCTTATTCATTCATGTGTAGTCTAGAGTAGTTGGGTAACTACTAATTGGTGCTTCAAAGCTCGTCTTTTTCCACGTCAAATTTTTTTTTTCTAGTATGGTTTCATCTTCCAATTTTTTAAACGTGTTTGGAAATATAGTACCAGCACCCAACAATTCATAAAACGTTCCATAGATTTGGAGTCTCATAGTTGCACTCAAGCAATCAATGGTATATTTCTTTGGCATCAGTGCCATGAGAAAGTCATTGCTTATTTTCACTTTGCTACTACGTCTTTCTCTATTACCCGCAAGAGGTAGAACAAACCAAATCGATCCTGACGGAAACTCCTTTCCACAAACTAGCTTTGCAATTGTTAAACATCCGTACAATGAATCATATCCTTCACTAGATTCCAATAGCCCCAGCTCAGTTCGCACACACGGTATAGTATTAACGGCAGGTTCTAGATGTGTAGTTTTCCACGAATCATTAGAAACAATAAGTATTCCATCATGTTCTAAAACAAACCTATTGACAAGATTCTTATTTCTAAACTTCAATTCTAAGATTTTTTTAAAATGATACTCTTTCGGAGTTTGAAAATATACGACCACGAAGTCTTCCGGTATAATTTTCAGCAATCATATTTTTCTGAGATCGACCCATACTCACATCGACATAAATATTAGGCGCACAAACGGATTCTGCTGGGTTAATTCCATCAGTTGAACCTTGTTAGGGTTTGCATGCAATACCATTCGTGTATCCACTTGCTCAAAAACTTGATTATTATCAACAGTAGACAAAGAATATAAACCAATATCAGGATTTACTAATTCATTAGGTTTACCAAAATTTGAAGGCTTACTGTTAAGCTCATACAAATCATGCGATTCATGGAGGACCATGCTGACTTGATTTCCTTCCTCACCAGCTGATGTAGCCTGAACAGTCACATTTCATTAGAAAACCATGATTCTTCTTCAGTTGATGGTGAAACTTCTTTAACCTGATTTTCTCCATCCGTTTGCGAAGTTTCTTTTGTGTTCTCCTTGCCAACAGATGCATCTTCATATTCAAAATCTTTGTATATTTCTTTGAATACTTTCTTGAATAAATCAAGAAGGTTTTTCTTTGTGATTTTTTCTTCCATGAAAGACGAGAATAAGAAAACTAGTTTTTTTTTTTTTTAGTATATAGATAGGGTTTTGAGTTTGCGGAAGCGGGTTAAAAGATCTGTTTCTAGATAAGAATCTAAAAACTCTGTATCTGATACCAACTAATGTAGTACATACCAAGATTGATAGAGGTGAAAGCAAACTAGTTGCTGGGGATGAGAAGAGAGTTTAAGTTCCGTCAGAAACTTAATAAAATATGATTATAGGATCAAGACTTTAGGGTTTGATAAAGATAATAATAATATTCATAATTGATTGATAAAAGATTGTTCCTCTAAACAGAAGGCATAGCCTTTATATAAGCTAGCATGACCGACTAAAAAGATAATAAAAGGAATTCTATCTAAACTAGGAAAGTAAAGGACTTGCAAAGCAAGTAAACTAAAACAGACGCAAAGGATCAACAATCATTGTTGATACAGACGCAAATGATCAACAATCATTGTTGATACAGACACAAATATCCTACATCAACATGTGATATTTCAATTATAAAGATGAACAATATAATACGGAAAATAAATAATACATACACCGGAATTTTGCTAACGGGGAAACCACAAATGCAGAAAAATCCCGGGACTTAGTCCAGACTTGAACACCAAACTGTATTAAACAACTACAGACACTAGCCTACTATCAGAACTTCAGATTGGAATATTTTTGAGACCGAATTAAACCGTGCATCAATTCAATTACAGTGGCGCTCCTTACGCCTCTTGAATCACATCATGACTCCGCACAAATGATTTCCTTAGCTAACGTCCTTTATAACCTAGGAGTTGCTTCAACTCAATTGAAGACTTTAGACCAATCTGCCTCTCTTAGATAAGCTTATTTCTGATTCCGTTCTGATCAAAGATCAAAGTCTAGCAAACCTCAAAACCCGGTCTTATGACTCCCGAAGAGCAGCCTATATTATTATTCACCTCACAAGTAGAAACTTATGGAATCACAAAGTCTGAGATACTTTGTGATTTATATTTATCTTGTTTGAGTGAGAGACTCAACAATCAAAACAAGATCAGGATACTCGAACTATCAAGATAAAGATAGTTAGACCTGGATTTACGAATCCCTAGGTGAAGTCTTTTTAGTCGCTAAACCCTAGAAGGGTTTGAAGGAGAGACTCTAGTTTACGACGCTCAAGAATAGTGTCAAGGATTCAAAGATCCCAGTTGTTAGAGGTTCTCCTTTTATAGACTTAGAAGATCCAGGTTGCTTTAGGTTTAAGCTAAGATAGCTTTGGAACCAAGCAATTAATAATCACCGTTATATGAAAACCTTGACTTAAGATTAACATAGAAGAAATGCACTCTGGTTAGGATGGACCGTAACCGATCCGTGTATAATGACATGTTCATGTAGGTTAACCGAAACCATCTAATTGAACTATATACTTAACCATTTTCATATAACACTTTAAGAATTTTCATGAATCACACATATGATAAGAAATGTCTAGATAGTGTTTTGTAGAGAGTTGATCAAATGTCGATTATCTCATAGATATAATTTTGATGCATCTGAAAATATTAGATAGGGTAAGTACATGTACCTGGTATGTGTATTGTACCTGTTCGTGAATGTCTTTGTCATGGTATGTGTACTGGGTGTGGATACCCTTAAGACAAAAATGAGGTCGGGAACTCATATATCTTTTTCGGTTTGCAAACTGGGTATGCGTACCATTCCTGGTTCACGAGTCACGGACTTTTTGTGGTATGGATACCGGGTATGCGTACAAAAAAAGTTGTTGCCGAACCATAAATATGCCGATACGTGTACTAGGTACATGTACTGCGACTCCGGACTTATAATAGTTCTCCCAGTATGTGAACTGGTATGCATACTATCCTATATCTGGATTAATAGTAGTTCTATATCTCTATAATAATCAATTCGAAACATTCCCGAATAACATTAATGACACATATCACTGTTCCAGTCTATTTTCAAATGATTAAATCTTGAATCATAATTTAAGTCATGAACAATAAATTGTTCTTAACCAAATTCATCAAGTATGAACAAACGTTCTAAAATATAAGTAGTCATATTTCGAGAACAATATTTAAGATAAAGTTGACTCGAAATTTTTGTTATGCATGTGTTGTCTATTTTAGTCATGCGACAATGTCTCATAGATAGAAAGGTGAAAACTTTGAGAAATAGGTGGTTCAGTCTTCACTTACCTTTTGATGTTGAAGTTCTCCAAAGATCTTGTTGATCTTCGCCTTCAAACGGTAGAACACAATGATATCCGATTCTCAACTACACACTTCTATCCTAATACGATACCAGATTAAATGTAGACTAGAAATCAATATATAGTTTTGACAACTAAATTAGACAACAAGCTTGAGATAACAACATTTGTGAGTTCAACCGAGCAATGCTCTAACACAAGTCTATATGTTGGCATCAAATGAATGGAAAATGGAGGTTACCATACCTTATTCATGTTTTACTTTGCATATATCTTGGGTGCTTGTTAACGGAAACCTTCATTGGTGTACGCTAAGTCAACACAACAACTTTTTCTTAGTGTCTCTGGACATCAATACCGAGAATTTTTAAAAAATGCAAACACCAAGAGAAATCAATGAGGAGGATCTGTGTTTGAGTGTGTTGCAAGGGTCCTTAGATTATTTGATACTTCATATGTTATTGGTGTTAAGAGTCATGAAGTATGGGAGATGTTAGATTATGAAATTCAGGAATCCTGGACTAAGCGTTATGTCATTGCCCACGAGAGTATTATCAATGACCAAAACTATTTTAGGCTTGTGTCGTCTTTTAATAATGACGAGATTCTACATTTGGGGAGTTGTAGTCTATTTTTGCAAAACCCAGAACATGGAAGTGCCAGATAACTAAAAAAAGGACAATACTCCACTCTTGAATGTCGAGAACTATTTGGAAAGCTTAATCTCTCTTAATTCCGGTACTTATATTAGGGGAGAACTTGAAAAGTCAATAGAAACTCGAAGAAGAAACTTTCTAAGAAAATCAAGTGATTATTCTGTAAGAACGAAATAAGTCTCATCTCTAGAGTCTAAGAGGATTAAACCATTTGAGAATATAGTACTTGGAACCTAAATATCAAGCAACTCATACGCGCGAAACATTTACGATGATACAATTTGACAAGACAAAATATGGATACTTTTCGACATAAATAAAAATATAATCCATTGATGGCTAGTAAGTTAGAAATATTGATAACTCAAAACAACAATCACAATCACCACTTATCAAATCTGAGCCGCACATAACTAGAAAAGTTGCAAATGTTTTGAAAACTAGGACGCATTATATAAATGCAGGTAGTAACAAATTAATTGTGTATTTAAATGAAGGATATAACAAATTATTCTTATGCATTTGAAAACAATAATCTGAAGCACATTTATTGTTATTAAGTTCTCACCAACTGATCAATACTGCAAGGTAACTAAGACACAATCAGAAAGCACTATTTTCTTTAATCCTCCACCATTTACAACTATTTATAACAAATTTCCAAAAATCTGGAGTCCCTAAAAAGATATCAACAACTAAGCTCTTGGATTTTGGCTCTTTATGGGGATTAGACTTTCCCCCTCGGAAAATAGATCGTCAAGACATGTTTAATGATCTTGCGAAAGATCATGATGATTTATCCATAGATGATGTTGAAGAGCATTCTACTTGATATTAGGAAGTATTCTTTTTCTCTGGTTTGCAGTTTGCTTCTTGAATTTAAGGTTCGACAAGTTGGGTCTTCTGCTTTTGAACTTCTTTGTGTTCTTAGATATTTGCTCTTTAGTTTGAGTTTTGTTGTATTACTGTCTCTTTGAGTTTTTGCTCATCTGTAGTTGTATCCGCCTGCACACGGCTTGTGTGCTTTTAATCTATTCTCTTTGATCGATAAAAAAAAAAACAAAAACAAATTATACAACACCCAAACCCTAAATCAAGTAATGTTTTCTGAACTTTTCAAAGATATATCTCTATAAGTTAGAATCAATGTTTCACATTGAATATTCTCAAATCGTTTCTTAAAAGTGAACCATTTAATTGCCATCCAACAACATAAATGGAATTCCAGCATAAATGTCAACTGAAATCAAATTATTAAAAAAAAAATCTTTAAAGGAAATAACTCGCGGGACATTATGATTAGGCAAACCAGAAGCTGCCATAAACTCAACATGAGTTTCTGTTTCTCATTCGATTTCGAGGACAAACGATGAAGCCAGGCGACAGAAACGAAGAACAACTAGAAGGCTTTCTGGATTGAAATTGGAGGAATGAAAAATAGAAAAGAGCCCTTCTTGTTTTGTATTAAGAAAAGAAAAGGAAAAAGAAAAAAAAAACCACGTCAATAGAAAGAGAAAAGCCAAAAATTAGAAGAAAAAAAATCCGGCCACATCATTCATGGATTGACTGTGAGATTTAAAGTGGGCTGAATAGAATTATTAATCCCATGTCCTTTTAGGCTTCCACCACTAGAGAGTTCAGACGACGCAACTCACTGTATATGAAGGCATTGCTCAGAGAATATATACAACCATGGCCCATGCGTTGATATCCAAAACTAACAGCGGTAGATGCAATCCAAGTATCCAACTGCATTTTGAAATCCAAAAGAAAATCCAAGAGACAATTTGGTGCAAATGGAGGTGCATGTGGGTCCACCAGGTCCCATACTAGTTGATCAATGAGCTCTCTAATATAACAGTATAAAGACATGCAATCTCTCCATACCATCTGATCTGATCACATAATAATTTATCCAATCAGATCAAGGATTTTGCAACTTAACATGTGGCTCTCCCTAATAATGCAAACTAGAAAAACCAGACTAGTCAGAGTTTGATATCCAGTGAGTTGGGTTGGAAGCTAGCTACTGTACAGGTAACAGATGCATGCCGAAAGGTCCAACCGCCAAAACGCATAGTACGCTAATGACTACCCTCTCCCTCTTTCTCTAAAAGATATGATAATTGTATTGATGATGTAAACTTGGTGTTGAACAACAGCCAAGTGGGCCGCCGAATACCAGCTATATATAGCCAACTGTTAGCATCCGGACTTATGGATGCTCTGAGGAATCATGGTATTCTAGGCTTCTAGCAACATTAATCAAGTCGAAATGAAGATACTGCCAAGTAAGACATAAATACTAAAAACATAAACTTTAGCATAAAACATTCCTTTTCTTTTACAACGTTCCAATCCATAAGTCCATAAGATATCTTTTCCTGTAAGTATTTATTTATTAAGAGTAAAACCGAAAACCATAATCTTTATATTCAAAGTTTAGCTATATTTTACGAAGTGAGGAAGAAATTGCTGTCTCCTTATCCTCCGTATGTTTTTGAAGTGCCGGTCATTAGTTAGCGTCTTTCAAATGCTCTCGTCTCTCAACCAACCGAAACAAGTTGCTTGTAGATAACACTTGGTTACTCACACAAGATAGAAAGATTCTTTTATTCATCATTTTATTTTGTATGCATATTTGCAGACGAAGTCCAACTATATTATATAGTCTTACTTTCTTTCATTATAAATAATCGGTTTCATGCTATCCGATCAATTCGATACGCCAAGAATTTGGTGGTGATCGGAACAGAGGATAACTTGGTAGTCCGTCGTAATTTGGGCATGAAGAAGCGGCCGATACAGCACCATCCTTTATCATTGTGTGGTACCTACGGAAATGAAAGTTTTATGAGAGGCTGGACGGCTCAACCACTATAACTGTGGTCAGCCTCTAGGATTGTCACCATAGAGCTAGAGTCCCTCTAACATGTACGTAGCACCAAACTAATGTCTTTATTGAGCAATGCAAGAACCCGATACCCATCTTCATCAAGTGCATGACTTAGAATGCCAAAGATTTATTATCATGTTCCCTTACCTAAACATAATTTTTCTTCATCTCTTGTCAAACTTGTGATTAGCATTTGCCAATAAATATCACAAGATTCACAACCGTACTTAACCCTGAACTTCATAGATTCTCAAGAATAGCCTGGCCCTGGAGCCCTGAATGAGAATCACAAGCCGATCAGGTCATACCATCCAATCCAAGTTGTGGTGCTAGAAAACATCACCACTTGACCAAACTCCCTATAGGATGCAGAAATGTCGTTATCTCCAAATGCTATAAAGTCTAAAGAGGCTCACTTTTGATAATTGAGATTAAGTATTACTCTCTTCATTCTTAAATAATAGGCCGGTTTCTATTAATAAATATTTCAAAAAAATAGTTTGGTTTTTTAATTGGGAAACTCAATCAGAACTTTAATTTTAAGAATTCACTTTTCTTAACTTTTCACGACAGTGTCATGGGGATCATTTCACTTTACTTTTTGTTGACAAGTGTCATGGGGATCATTTCGCTTCACTTCTTTTATTGACAAGTATCCTGAGGACCACTTGTAATGATTGTTTTCTTAATTTCCTTAATTTTCTCAAAAAAAACAAAACCAGACTATTAAAAAAGAACGGAAAGAGTATTTAACTTAAGTTTATATGATGAATAATACGCGTCTAAATGTCATCTAATGGGTTTTCTATAAAATATCTTAATTTTTTTTGCCAATATCAGCATACGTAGATTCTATAGACATCGTTCTTTCCGTATTGTTTACTTTTTGTCACGATCAAATAATTTCAGTATTGCACTCCTTTCCTGCCCATTTTGTTTGTGCCACATCAAATGTAATTTCAGTACTGCACTCCTTTCCTGCCCATTTTGTTTGTACCACATCAAATGAAGGTGAAGAAAGAACTTTTGAAAACAAGTGCTATATCTAAGATGTAAGAACTATTTCTGCAATGACCCAAAATTGGTACGAGTAAGTAGCAGGGGAAATACTAAATGGATAAAAACAATCAGAATCCTAGATGACACTGGAATTGTTGATTTGAGTGAAAATATAAGGTGAGAATGAAAAATGAATTTATCACTAAAATAGAAAAAGAAAAAGGAACAAAAAGAGATAACAGCGGAAATACTGAAAGGGACTGCAATTGTGGCTAGTTAATGTGGGTGTGGCCAAGATATTTTTAAACTTTGTTTATTACTGCATTTTGGACATGCAACGCGGCCAAATGCTGTACGTGGAAAGTGTCTTGTTCTCAACCTTTTCCTGTAACGAATGGGTACTTGAGTTAGAGATAATGTGGATAACGGATCGGAGGTTCAGATATGGGTCGATTCGAGGAGGTTTTAAAGTAAGATCAGCCAGACCTACCAAACAAACATGTGCCATCTACTCTCTTTTGATATAGACTTATATCTATCTTTGCCGAAGCCAAGGGTCCCTTCAAAAAAAAAAAAAAAAAAAACAAGGGTCCATAAGCCTAACTTATAGCTTAATAATTTATTTAGCTTTAGAGAGCTTAATATCAAAAATAGAAGTTAGAAGTAAAAATATTTTGCTTCACTTTTTTATTTTTAAAAAGCATTCTACATTTTAATGAACCTTTTGTTTTTTGACTTCTAATCCAAACATGCTATTAATGACCAAACGTTAACGAAGAATATTATAACACATTTGGATACTAAAAGCCAAAGTCGGAAACAGAAATCCTCATTTGAAATCAATTTTTTACTCATACTAATTTCTTGCATTTTAACTTTTAAAAATTAAAGTTACATCTAGATATATATCCAAACATGCTATCTGAATTAATTAGTTTTTGAGTCTTGAGAAGGAACTCACATAACAGGATACACAAAATAACCATAGTTTTGGCAACAAGCTAATGCATCCATGAGATACAAGCCAAAATAGCAGAACATTCTAAACCAAAACAGTAAAATTCACGTTGCGGCCCTGGACTAAATTAAAAATGCCTTCTGATCTAAATATCATATCCATATGCATTGCTACCACACAGCCAGCTATTTAGGATCTAATTCCTGGAGTTTGAAAAGAATTAGTAAGACTTTAACAACAGATTAAACCTATTTTTAGTTTAGTTCTATCCAAAATATGAATTCGGGTCAAAGCCATGTCTAACCCGTAAATTTGGCACCGTGAAGTCCGTGTCCTCGGCAGAATCTGTATCTGGATTCTGAATTTACTGTCCAATATATTCACCTCCGATTTCATCGGGGTGACTTTGATCTTATTAGTTTCACCAGTTTAATACGTTTCTCTCCACACTACACAGCCACACAGATGCCGCCACGTCATCACTTTTCAATCTCATCTCACAGAATTTACAAAATACCCCTTGTAGAATCTAACAATTCACGAGTAGGAGTAGGACCTTGTGTATTTTTGCCTATAATGCCAAAACAGTGCCTCCCACTCTTCTCCCTTTAAATACCCAATCCCTCCTCTCCACTTTCCACACAAACACTCTTATCTTTCTCTCGAGAAATCAGAAAATATGAGTTTCTTCGGATCTTCGTCTTCAATGGCAATCATGGGTTTCTTCGTACTTTTCTTCTTCGTTTCTTCTCTTGCTTTAGATTTTTCGATCATAGATACAACATCAGCTGCTTCATCAACTAGAACAGAGAAAGAGATGAATGATTTATATGAATCATGGCTCATTAAACATGGAAAAGTGTATAACACTCTGGGTGAAAAAGAAAGAAGATTTGAGATATTTAAAGATAATCTTAAATTTATTGATGAACATAATTCTCAAATAGGTTTGAGTTATAAAGTAGGATTAAACAAGTTTGCAGATTTAACTAATGATGAATACCGTAAGATGTATTTAGGTACAAAAATTGATTCCAAAAGAAGTCTTTACAGTCCTAAAAGTGATCGTTACTCTGTTCGTGACGGTGATGATTTGCCTGATTCTATTGATTGGAGAACTAAAGGTGCTGTTGCTCCCGTTAAAGATCAAGGAAGCTGTGGTTAGTATTTCTCATCGCTGAATCTCATTCTTTTTTTACCTTCTTTTAAGTTTTGTTTTTACTGTTTTAACAGTTAGATTATGTTATCTAACGACCATGATTCATGAATTCATTGTCGTTATTTCTGAGATTTTTTCCTTATAGAAAGTCCTAACAAGGTTATTTTGGTCTTTTACGAGTAGAATGTTTATTCTCTTTGGAATCTAAATCCATTTAATAAATAAAATATTATTTTCTGTTGATGACGAAGAATTCATATTCTTGTCTAGATTCACTTTTTTTTAGAGATTTTATTTTTTTAAGTGATCTCACCTAATACATCATCCCATAAGTGGGTGGGTCTGGGTATGATTAAAGTCCAATTTAATTCTTAATTATAAATTAAATTATAATTATAGTAGAATTTAATTTATTTACGATTGTTTTTGGTAAATATAATAGGGAGTTGCTGGGCCTTTTCTACAATTGCGGCAGTAGAAGGAATCAACAAGATTGTAACAGATGATCTGATTTCATTGTCTGAGCAAGAACTGGTAGACTGTGATACATCATACAATGAAGGATGTAATGGTGGTTTAATGGATTATGCTTTTCAATTCATCATTAATAATGGTGGAATTGACAGTGAGGAGGATTATCCTTACAAAGCTAGAGATGGAACTTGTGACTCATACAGGGTTAGCCTTCTTTTGTTAAAACTAATTTTGTTTTCTGTAGATTCTTTTGTGATTGGTGTATGAACTTAATTTTGAGGGTAATTTTTTTGATGCAGAAAAATGCTAAAGTAGTCTCAATTGATGGGTATGAGGATGTTCCAGTGAATGATGAGAAAGCTTTACAAAAAGCTGTTGCTCACCAACCTATTGCTGTTGCCATTGAAGCTGGTGGCAGGGCATTCCAACTCTACTCATCTGTAAGTAGTTGAGAAAATGATTTTAAAACTAAGCTCCATTTTTGGTGTTTTGAGCATATACGATTAGAAATTCCAAGTTTTTACTAGTCTTAATAATATCATTTTTCGGTTTCTCTTTGTCGTGTTTGCAGGGTATATTCAGTGGAAAATGTGGAACTTCTTTGGATCATGGTGTCGCAGCTGTTGGATATGGCTCTGAAGATGGTAAAGATTACTGGATTGTAAAGAACTCATGGGGTGCAAGCTGGGGAGAGAAAGGGTACATCAGGATGGAGCGTAACCTTGCTGATACTACAACTGGAAAGTGCGGTATCGCAATGGAAGCTTCCTACCCAACCAAGAAAGGAGACAACCCTCCAAACCCCGGTCCTTCACCTCCCACTCCAGTGGCACCACCGTCCGTTTGTGACAATTACTACACCTGCCCACAAAGCACCACTTGCTGTTGTGTGTATGAGTATGGGAAGTATTGCTTTGCTTGGGGATGCTGCCCACTTGAATCTGCTACGTGTTGTGAAGATCACGACAGTTGTTGTCCTCATGATTACCCCGTTTGCAATGTTGAAGCTGGAACCTGTCAACTGGTAAGATATGAATCAAATCCACTTGTTTATTTATTTTTGGAGCTATATTAGCATCCTGCAGCAACTATGTGAGTTCTGGGAAGCCTTGCTCTTTTGCTGGTTTCTTGGGTCAAATTGTGCTCATATCAGACTGACATTTTCCATATAATGATGTGTAACAGAGCAAAAATGACCTATTTGGAGTGAAAGCATTGAAGCGTACTCCTGCTAAACTTCGCTGGACTTACCGTAACGGAGGCAAGAGCAGCAGTGCATAGGAGGTCTTTGCTCCTTAGTATGGGGAGAAGGAGAAACCAATGGAGGTGCATTTGTGGACGAACTCTGGCTTAATAGCAGTAGACACACGAATACAGCTTTTCTCCATAGCTAGACTACGGGTTTATCAGAAACAATTGGATAGAAGATTTGTCCATTTTAGTTTAAGATAATAGATTTGTATATAAGTATCATTATTCCTCTATCGCATATGAACGAAACAACATTGCCATTGTCGATTTCCCTTGAAATCCTTTGTAAATCCAGTCTCTATTTATTATCTGTAAAATAAATTAGTTTTAAATTTATCATCTCGGTTTAGTTCTGTTGCCAACTACTACAAAACGTAGTTAGCCTTTTTATGAACAGGTCATTTCAAATTGAATCTTATAGGTGTTTTTTAATAGGGGTGGTAAGTTGCTAGGCGAAACCATACATGCTAGAACCGAAATGGCTAGAGACTCTAGCTTGGATTTACGGAACCGAAATATGTAAGACTGACTGTGTTATGCCAAAGAGATTTGAGGGTGGAGCACAAAATTGGGTGTTTGACATATTAAAGTTTTCTCCAGACGGCCAAAGGTACCTGCATCTTTACTAGGTCTTGTACCATACCTTCCCTGTACCTCTTCTCTTGTAAGTAGAGATCACTTTGCTCCAGGAATCCAACTTTTGTGTTTCAGCATTTGAACATGATGATTTTTTCCATTGATTCAATTTCAAGAGGGAACCAGAGTAAGAAGAAAAGAAATTAGCCAAAAACAAAGCCAGGAAAACTTGTTTGGCTACAACCAATTGCTGAGCAACAAAAGTTAACCTCTCATTACCTGTCAAAACAATAATCTCATGATCTAGTAAGTCAGATCACACAAACACACCATAAATAACCAACAACAAACATAGAAGAGCAGAATTTAACTCAATAAAGGAACAGATTTTTCATTAAGATTATAAATTTGAAGTTACATCTTTGTTCCTCTTGCTGAAACTTTAAAAACTCGACTCTAAATAACAACTTATACCTAATTGGTCGGAATAGTTTGGGATAATTCAGAATTCGACCCTCACGGATGTAGAAACTCTCGTTTCTTCATCCACCACCACAACAGTGTGTTCTACACCTACAACGGGAATAATGTCACTCTTTTGGTTGATGATCTTAACTTCGCTTGTTTCGCATCTACAACAGCAGAGATAAGTAAGTGCTGCCAAAACAAAACCACCGGCAACAACACAACCAGCAAATAGAAGATCCATATCTTCTTCTTCTTCTTTTCACTCTTTTTTGTGTTTGAGGAGCTACCAGAGAAAGATGTGTTTCCAAGAACCCATTTGCTTTCTGTTTTCATATTTATAGACAAATGAAAGTCTGTAGTCTACTGCATTACTTGATTAGGGGTCTTTACTACCCGTTCAAACTTCCAAAAATGGAAAAAGTGCAAGTTTATAGATGGATCAACAAGTTATAAAAAGACTCATCATTGTTACTGACACACAACAGTCAAACCTAAGCATAAGTGGAAGTAACTTCGCTTTTTCCTTCCATACTCTTCAGAAAACTTATTTATTCTCTTTGCAACTCATTTAGTTATATAATTTTGTACGCTTATCAATTTTTTCTTAGGAGTGAGTGAGTGAGTGGAGTGGATGGTGGTCCATAAACATAGCTGAGATGTGTGATGTGTCTGTGTAATTATTTGCCATGGACTTTGACTGCTTAGCCAGTAAATTTGATACTAAACCAGCTTTACCCAAGAAATAATCTTGGGACTGCGCCTGCCACACAGATACGACAGAAGGCTGGATTTTTCTCATTTAGACCAAGAGCAGCAATTTAAAAAAAGAAAAGAAAGACCAATATCTGTATGTGTGCAGACCATTACAATGTGCACTATACTTGTAAAGGCTTCTTTCTTCTTATTTCCTTGTCACTTGTAGTTTATACAATCGATCACCAGTGACAATGCGAAAAACGTAGATAATTTCGGAAGTAACAGAACCTGTGGCATCGTTCGTTAAGAATGACAGATTAATAACACATCATTGTTAGCACTGCAACACAATTGCCATTTTCTTAAAAGTTGACGAGCCAGCAGCATGTAGAATAACTGAGTTACGACACTTTTGAAAATGAACACTTCTAAATTTCTAGTTGCATTTCGACTACTCGAATTGCAAACACAAATAGCCATATGCCGCTAAACTGGAAGGAGCTTACCATATTCTTAATTTTAGGTGCACAAACAGTTAGCTCTTTGCTCATAGGCTCCATAACTCTTTTCGGGGAGAGATTGAGTGTATTTTGGAAGTAATTTTGTCCAAGAGTTATAGTAGAAAGCAAATGATAGTGCTAAACAACAAATGAATAACTAAGTTTATTTACTTTCTCTGCTAATGTGGTGCAGGACGTATTATTTTTTTAATTTTTATAAGCAACGGCCTTCAAAAAGGCTAATGATCCTCCTCAATAATTGGTAGAAGCCAAATTGGAAGTGCATACCAGTACATTTTTGAATTGTTTGTTTTAGCTCATTGTGCTAGTGCATGAGCAACAAAATTACATAGCCGAGATTGGAAAGTAAACAGACATGCAACCAAACAGAAGGAACAAAACTGAATATCCTTAACGATAACATCCGTTCTTGGGTCACCATCGAATCTTCCAACATAATATTGGTCAATGAGATACTTAGCATCACTCTCAATGATAATATGAGTAAGCTTCTGCTCCACAACTTTCTTTAGAACCGCCAAAATTTCTCTAGCTTCAGCTTCAACCACAGATTCAACATCAAAAATTATTGATGTACAAAATGAAGCTTCATCTGAGAAATCCTTCATCACATAGCCTGCACCATTGTCCAAGGATGTTTCATCAAAGGCACCATCAAGTATTACATTTTATCCATCCAAGAGGGATCCATTTATCATTATAACCAATACTGATACTAGAAGAGATCTGCAAGTTTAGTTTCCTAGTCAACAGAATAGTTCCAGCTCTATTAATAACAACAGAATGGGTTTCCTTAAGATTATTGAAGACATGATTGTTTCTGCTACTCCAAATAGATCATAAAATAGTTACAAAACAATATTGACATTCATCAGGTAGTTCAGTAAGAGTGTCAAACCAGCCAGAACACAAGCCAATCAATTAAGGATTTATCAAAGAAAGCGTTAGTGTTCACATAGAAAGAAGATAGAAATCAAACATGGGTAGCTAAAGGACATAAGACAAGAGCATGCATAACATATCATGGGGTTCAAAGTATTTAGTACAATCAACATAACTCATAGGCATTCTGGGTATGAAGAACAGATCTAGCAAGTATTGCATTTCTAGCAGCTTTCCAAATATAAATCTGAACACCATGTGAGACTCCAAGTTTCCAATGCACTTCCAAAGTTTGCTAGAAGGGGAAGACCTAAGTCCTCTAAGTCCCAAGTAAGCATATTTAGAGGAAAATTTGCCATTATTTGAAAGCTATCAAGCTCTCCTGTTACGAGTACACAACTGACTTAAGGGGATAGTGACAAACTTCTTAACAAAAGTATTATCAAAGTGAGTATTTAATATACCAATGTTCCAAGTTCTAGTCTTTGGATTAGTAAAGTAAGATATTTTAACACTAGGGTCCTATGGGACCGAAAGATTAGGTGAAACGGAACCCAAATTTGGTATCCAATTATCACACCAGGGGTAAATGAAATGCCCATCTCCCACAATCCCAAGAGATAAAAGGTTTACTGAGTTTTTTATAGTATGAAGACATCTCCAAGTCCAGGAGCAGCTACTAAAGCACTTAGTAATTAAAAAATCAGTTTTGGGAAAATATTTAGCTTTAAGAATAGTACCCAATAGACAATTGGGGTTTTCAATAATCTTCCAAGCATTTCTAGCCAACATAGCCAAGGTATTCAGCTCAGCTTTCCCAAATCCTAGACCTCCCTCAGACTTGCAGGAGTACATAATATCCCAACCAAGCAAAGGCGGTTTCCTATCTTTTGGGTCCACAGCCTACCAAAATATATAGAGATGGGGAGTGTTGGACGTATTATGGCTTGGTTTACCTGTTCCAAGATTTGGCTAAATCATGGATATTTATCAAGTACGAAGTACTTTATTTATTAGAATAAAAATAGTTGCATTCATTGAATTATCTTGTTATATGAGAATATGATATTCTCTTAGCCTGGTTTAGGGATGTTTATACTTTCAGGTTATAAATATTCAACTCTATTATAATTCTAATTTAGCTTGGATAGCTCGTTAAATGGAAATACATTTTTGGTTAAGAACTTTTTACTTCTCTTTGAGAGATTAGTCATCATTGATCGTTATTTGTTACTTTACTTCTGGATATGGGTTGTATATCACTTTTGGGACATATTTACCACGGTGGATTCTCCACGAGATCCATTGTTTTCAATTGATTAGGTTATGTCGTATCTTGTAGTATCAGATTATGGTTTTCCTGCACTATACATCTGTGGATCACCTAGAAGAATCGGCTAAGGATTCCCGTGATATATAGGTTCTTCGTGTTTTTCTTCTTCTTATTCTTCTTCTTCTTCTTCTTCTTCACATAAGCCTCTAGTCTCAAACAAGAAGGGAAAAATGAGGGCTTCCCAAGTAGTCACCCATCTTAACTTCCCTTACCTATCTCCAAGGGAATGGCCGGTTTTAAACCAAACAAAGGTACAAGAGGACTTCCTAATAAATTACCCATCTTGGTATTACTTTTTTCCTTTATTGATCTATTGATGTGTTTTTAAATTGTTGTAGAAAGTGGTAAGAAAGATGTCGTTCCTCTCAGACTTGTGAAGGATTTTTTTTAGATTCAAATAAAACTAGAAAACTCAAAGAAATTTGTTATCAAGATTATAAAAAGCACCGAGACTCAGGATTCCACCATTGACCAATTAAGTGATTCAATCTAATCAATATTCATGCAATTCTTTGCGTTTGAAGTGATTCTAATTTATTGCCTCTAGTAGATTTTCGAAGTAACAATTGTATACATCAAGCATGAAACATCAAAAGTCTTAAACTAAGCATGCTCCATCAAAACGAATCACAATCATTCAATAAAAATCGATTTTCCAATATTAGATCCATGCAAATAATCATAAAAGAAATTGCAAATAGATAATTAAAATAGAAATATACCACTTTTCATGGAACAATGGCTTCCTCCGTCGCCTCGGCTAAGGGGTTTAGCTCCTCATATTAATCACTTGCTCAAAATACATGTTTATAGCCCAAAAGTTGATTAAAAGGATGAAAAATAATAACACAGACTGTTTGCAACGGTGTATCGGCGTTACAAAGCAGCTGTTACAATGGAACTGTTACAGAGATTGTTGTAAACACTGTTGCTTTGTCGCTTATTTTAAGACCCCTAAAACGAATGTCCTCGATGTCCCTTTGTTCTTCGTGTTCTTGAGCTACACCAGCAGCAACAATTTCATGCAACTCCTCCTGTTGATCTCTGTGGTGTTCTAAACTTCCCCTAACTTCTTCTAAACTTCAATACCCCCCTCTGGGACTCGAGCACACCTTTTATACACCTCCAAACCCTCCAAAACCCGATTAAATTTCTTCTTTTCTTTCCGTGGAAGTCACGGAAATAATCTTTCCAAAACTTTTCTCTACGCGTTTCTGAGCCGTACAGGTCACTCTAATCCCTTTATTGGATTGATATGAATCTCAGGAAGGATTATCTTGCCTCAAATCTCCCGTAACTGCCAAATATAACCAAAAGTCCCGTGAAACTTCACCTCCCTGTTTTGCCTCAACCCGACTTATCCAGCCCAAGTTGATCGATCCAAACACCCATACGAACCCTGTTTTGCTCTAACAGGCCTAGCCCATGAAAATCAGCGATTGAATCTCGCTAAAACTGGTCCAAATCATCAACCCTAATTCTGCCATTAAAACACCATTTTTTTTCCCGCCAAAACTCGTTTTTTGAATTGTTGAAGATGACCTCCCCTATCCAGAGTGGGGGTGCGAATAGCAGCTGCCTTGGGGTGTCCTGAGGGTGCCCCTTAGTAATTTGGGTACCCCTTATCCATAGCGAGAGTCCGAATAGTAGGTGTCCTCCGGGTGCAAATTTTCGAGCCTATTTTTCCAAAAATGTTTATTGGCCAAAAATACCTACACACACATAAAACACCATAATAAGTACAAAAATGAGCATTATCAATATAAGGAATCGAGACAAATTAGACACAAAAATGTGTCTATCATCTATCGCTGGCTTATCACGCTTATCGCGACTCTATTTTCATAAGGAAAAAAGATATCTAAGAACTATTGATTCCCCATCACCAGGGCATACTTCAGTTCTGTTAAGTATCTCGTTCATTATTTGCTAGTTGTTGTGTTACTTCTACTTGTGAAACTCCGGGTTTTGGAGAATAAATTGTTGGTTGCGTGTTGTGGAGATAAACTTTTTATCTAGAGGGGGATAAGTTGATAGGGTTTTCCTTAGTTATCACTTAATATTAAGCCCAGACTATTTACTATTTTACTCTACCATTCTTATTTTTCGTAATCCCATTTTCACATAGAATACAATTAAGGTTGCAGTGAATATTGGTTCTGAAAAAGAGAGGGTACCAAGTACATGACCAAATTTTGATTCGGAAACTTGTTTGAAAAAACTTGTTACGATCAGTAGCACAGATAAACAGTAAAGATCTGGTGCCTAATATGAAGACAAGTCTAACTTGGCCAATCTCATAAATCAATATCCAAGTAATAACCTTGTATCCAGATTCTAAAAGAACCGAATTCTAACAAGAACAGGTATTGTTAAAAAAAATATCGAGATATGAATTCCCAAGAATAAATCTTGTATGTTCTATACAGTTTTTTAGGCTTAAAAACTGTTTAACTTCTTGTGATATTTCTATTATACAAATAATCAATATAATGTGGAAAATAAATAACACAAGACACTTGAAATTGTATTAACGAGGAAAACTGCAAATCTTACAAAGCATAATAACCCTAGGACCTAGTCTAGAAGTTGAACACCACGCTGTATTAAGCCGCTATAGACACTAACCTACTATCATAATTCCGACCGGACTCTAATTGAGATCGAATTGATCCTAAGAGTAATTCAGCTTCATTCATGCTCATTTACGTCTCTTGGATCTTGCAAGGCCTATGCAACATGATTCCCCTAGCTGACGTCCTTTGCAGGCCTATGAGTTGCTTCAAACTAAATGAAGACTTTTTTGGCTATTCTGCCTCTAACATATGTCTATTTGATTTCCTTGAGAAAGATATTCAATCAAGGTATGAAAATCTATATGATGAGAGGAGTCATCAATAAAACAAGATATCAAGCAAACTCAAGATTAGGTTGAACTTGCTCTCTTCAAAATTTATAGGGATGCATCATCAATTCCACATCACAAGAATAATCTAAACAAATCAAACCAAAAGTGATCTAGATATCTTTATTATGGAATTACAAAGTCTGAGACGAATAGTACATGGTGATTTATATCTATCAAGTTCCCCATCTATAATTCAGAAACTAAAAGATCAATAAGAACAAGATACGGATAACAAGAATTATCAAGTAAAAGATAGTCTGGCCGGGCTTCACGAATTTCTTAGTGAAGTATTTCAAAGTCGTAACCTAATATATTTTCTCAGAGGAAACCTAGGTTTTTAGATGACGACTCTAATCTGCAACTACGACACGGAAGTGCCAGAATTAAGTTTTTAGTATGCAGGGAGTCCTCTATTTATATGATGAACAACCTTGGTAGATTTCAAACAAAGATAAGTTCGTGAACAATTGCCTTGTATAGAACTGTCAAGTAAGCGAAACTTCTCTATATAAATTGTGCATGAAATCATGTGAGAAGTTTTCTTTGAATTACAGAATTAAGTTTTTAGTATGCAGAGAGTCATCTATATTGTTAACTAACCCCAGATGTGCAACAATAATGCACCAAGTGGTTTGCCAGAGAGCCATGGTTAAGTAGTTTTGTAATCGTCAAGCATAAATAAGGTAATTATTACAAGACCAAATCAAATCGTGAACTGTCAAAACAGTTTATGAACTCAAAGTCGTCTTGTAACTCGGGAACCTTTTGATCTGAGCAAGTTCGCGAACCGTCAAAACAGTTTGTCTATTTGGAAACAAAAGGTATACATGAATATTCAAAATCAGCTAGTTCAAGAACTATCAAAACAGTTCGTGTACCTTTAAATTAAATATTGTTCAGTTTATCTCAAAATCGTAGTTCGAAAACTGATAAGTTCAGTTCATGTACGCGAGTTAATTGAGATGAAAATATCAATTCTTTATATTTAAACGTTCAAGTTCGTTAACTGTTTAAACAGTTTGTGAACTTTAAGAACTAACTTGGCTTACTATTTATATTGCATTCTTTTTTGCAAATGTTCATCATACTAAAGTCATAAGACATGTCTGAGCAGATAGAATAGTAGATAATTTGAATAAATAGGATAGCCAAGATACATATACCTTTGTTAATGAAGTTCCCATTGCTATCATCTTCCTTCTTCAATCTTCAAGGTTGATTGGTAAATACTGATCGCGGTCGTAAGCGTCAAAAATAAATTTACACTTTCTTACTACTCAAAATATAAATATAGCAATGGCAAGAAAGGATCGATCCCACAGAGAGGTCTAGGTTGTCAAATTGTTATGGTTCCCTATAAATAACACCGGTAGTTTTGTGATTGTGTAAATAAAAATAAACGAAAAGCAAACAAAGTACGCAAATCAAGGATGTGAAAATATTGGATAAAGGTTTCATCTTCAATTGTAAACAAGTTTATGAATATATGAATAGAATTCGTATTTAATCTCGCTATCATCAAAAGCCATAGAATACCTTATTGCAAGAATACTCCGTAATTTCCTAATTCATCAACACACACATTAGAGCTGCGTATGTGAATTCTACCTAAAGAATAACCTAACGCCTTGCGCTAATTAAGTTCAATTCCTAGGAGCATTAAGTTTCGAAATAGGCTAATCAATGCAATTGAAATACATTGCGCAAAACAATTCGAACAAAGGTCAATTTCTACATATGACTACAAGGATGTATCACTACAACCTAGAATCATATCATGCTACTCGTATTCAAGGTTATCGCTCGATGAAAACCCTAAAATAGCTATAGATATGGATGTGAGTTCAATCAATTCTAGACTTAACTAAACAAACATTCAATCATATTGCAATACATCAATCATGCAATTATTATAACCCGTAGAAATCAAACGATAATATTGAGAGAAAACTAATTCATAAAAATCATAACTTGGTTGCAAAATCCAACTACATCTTCAACCAATAATAAAAACTTAGTTACTTGTGTTTTTGGAAATCATCATAGAAAGTTTAGAAGAACCTATCATGTGAAACCCTAGAAAAACAAAGTAGAGGCCAAAAGAAATAATAAAAAGATAATAAAAATAGATCTCCCAAAAGTTGTAGAAGTCTTTCCTTTAAATAGCTCTCTTGTTTCCAAAATTAGGTCTAATCTTCAAAGGTCCAAAAGATAGAAGTCCACCAAGCCCATGTGTGAGAAAACCCATGTGAAAATTCTGCCCAAAACGGTCCGCCGGAAAATCGGGATTACGGCGGAAATCGACCTGAAATATATCTCAAAGCCGCAAAGTCCACCTGCCACCGGTCAACGGGTCGGACCGATTCATCTCGGGTCAACGAGTCAACTCGGCTAGTCATACCGAGTCAAACCGGGTCCAGTCAGAGTATGGGTCAGAGTCAGACCTGAGTCAAATTGAGTCAGTCACTGCCTTGGCTGAGTGAGCTGACTAGCCTTGGCTCAGGCCATTGCACAGGCCGGCAATGTGCTGCACTATGATTGTGCATCACCATTGCAATCCAGCCATAATGGTCAGCATTCTCGCACTTCACTAATGAGGATTTTCATACACTCAAAACACCATTTCAATCACCATCGTGTCTCACCGCAATTGAATCTCCACCTCCACTTTCTCGACTCAACAAAGAAACGCTTCATCACTTCCCCGAGCTTCACATAACCCCCAAATCCAACTCCATTTCTTTGATTTCATATACCAACAACACTAGCCATTGCACTAACTTCATCTCTGACTTCCTGCATCATAAGTTCTCCACTGGCACTTGCATCTTTTCCACAAAACCCCTGTAACTCAGCCACAAATGCCTCGTGCCATATTTCGTTGACACATTCCGATTCATACCATTCACAGGCCATACTCCCTGCAATATCCAGGCCTAGCCATTGCATCACTGCTTCAAGATGCCACCTGCAAGTCAAATCCCATCTACCCTGCACTCCACCAGACTCATATCAATTTCACCTTAAGCCATACTCCCTGTAAGCTCTATCACTTGCCTCCTAATTCCACCAAGATTTTAGAACCCATATGTTCACCGCTTACAATAGCCAACAACAAAGATCAAGACTGCTCCACAAACCTTGACAGAACCAATTAGAGCACCAGCTGTTTCCTTAGCTCACAGCCCATTTGCTCATTCAAACCATCAGTCTCAACCTACACCTGCAATTCCTTGTCATAATCTCCCTGAACTTCTTGACATCACCCTTGCTCTGTAGCTCCATTCAACTCTTGACAGCCTCAAACCCATTCTCTTCTAGGCCTATATGCCACCAGCCTCACCTCAATCACCATTGCTTCACTCGCCGCCCAAACTTTTTAATACAAACTCATTACAGCTTATTTCAACCAAGAGCTGCCAATTTATCAGCCATTCAGCCTGTAACTCATTACCACTCAGTTCATTGCTATGGTTTGAGCTCAACTCAGTACCTGAGCTTCACCAGCATAAGCCATGTCACAGCACTTGAATCAGCTCATTCATCACAACATAACCCATAACCAACTCCTCACTGCTTTACCTCATGAACTTAACCTCCGTTCCATCACTCCACCATCACCGCAACTCCATTGCAGATCAACAAAGAAGAAGGTCTTCTCACTGAATCAACAGCCACAGATTCACCGTCTCATAGACAACCTCATTTTCTACATTTCAAGCACAACCATCTCTCGAATCAATCAAACGCAACCATCGACTTCATCCACTATCTATCGTGTCAACCCAAATTCAAATTCCAATTCATTACAGGGCTTCCATTTCAAGACGAGACCCTAGGTTGTTCTTCACCGAACCCTAGAATTCAATGCGATATTAATTTCACCCCCAACATCACTCCAAACTCGAATCCGAGTTAAACCCATTATTATCCAATCAATCTGAACTTCAATCTATCAAATCAGCAAGAAATATCATCTCATAACCCTCTTCTGCGAATCCACTTGAAGCTCAGAAACTGAATTCATCTCTGTCTCAATTTCTCCTTAAGTTCAAACATCATCAACATTAGGAAATGAAGCAGCAGCCAAATCTTCTCCTCTCATCTTCCATCAATTCCTTCCTTGAAATCGAGCAAAGACTTCTTCTTTCATCAATCGGCAAGAATAAAGAACTCGTTGTTATCTAAATCTTGCCCCTCGAATCTCTCCATCCGGTTCACAAGATCGATTCAGGGCTTCATCATCTTCCATCTCGGTCATGCTCGAAACCCCTCTCCATCAATTTGTAACAAAGAAGCAGAGAGACAGAGATAGCGGGGAGAAAGAATTGGGGAAGAAATGGCTCTTCTCGACTAGATTTAGGGTTAAAACTATGAGATGCAATTGGATAAGGGCTAACCATTTGGCCTCCCTTAACCTTGACTTGACTGTATTTAGCACTCCTCCAAATAGAGTTGCCCCTTAACCTTGACTGGGCTCCGGATAGTGTTCGCCCACGAAATGACAATTTCGCCATTTGGCTCAATTTGGGTGATTTCCGCTTCTTTTCCTCCATGCGACTCCGCAGTAACTACAAAACTCAAAACATGCGTAAAGTACATAATTCACAAGAAAAATAACAAAGAAAGCGTAACTTCACTCGAATAGTAAATTAGGTGTTTTAGACACCTATCAGATTCCCCCACACTTAGACTTTGCTAGTCCTCGAGCAAATCAAACAAAAAATAAAATACAACAACTCCGTGTCGTCGAGGCTACGGTCACTTTTAGCATAAATAACAAGCCTTTAAACCCCTAGGTGTCCCTAGTGGACGAGTTATAGTCTCGTGAGGGTTTACTAGAGATATACCCACAAAACCTATTTTCCAACTTACTAGTTCTCCATAATGATAGCATCCAACGCGCTAAGAAGACATAGAGATTCTGCACACTAGTCATAAGAAGTTAGACACATAAATGAACACAATCTCATTCTTAAAAATTGAGAGAGAAATAACCATCCCTTCTCGACTAAAATTCGGGTTCGGAGTGCTCGAAAGTCTCGACTCTGCCTCACAAGAAAGGGTTTTATGATATTGCGCTCAATAATAAACAACTCTTTATGGGTCACACATGTGTCCAGGTAGGAATGAAGAGAGAATCCTGCGACACGTTGAATGGTAGGAAGGCAAAACCCTCCGAAATATTTTGAAAACCCACATCTTTTATATATTTTTTTAAAACCCATTTTTCTGACGATCTCTTCGAAAGGAAATCAACCATTTAACGAAGGTGGGAATATGCTTACTTACAGTGAATCCGTTCGGCGTGCAGCTAGCACCACTCTCACAGCATCCATAGAAACGTCTTCGGTCTTCTATCGGTGTCCTCATCTTCGTCTTCGGTCTTCAACTCTTGATGATAACTCTTGAACCTCGTAGAATCTTGACAATTTAATTATTTCCTCAAATTCCTTGTCGCTTGAAACTTCATTATGGATATTCCTTCTTTCCATTGGCTTTATTGAAAGAATAAAACTAAAAACAAACTATACAAACCCAAAATATAATACAATGAATTTTTTTCTTGTCTCTTTTTTTTTCTTTTTTTTTTCTTTTATATATTTTTTTTCTTTATTTTTTCTTTTTTCTTTATTTTCGTTTTTATTTTATTTTTTCATTTTCGTTTTTTTTTTTTTTTTTTAATTTTTTTTTTTTTCTGAGACAAGAGAAAGTAAAATACAAATAAAATAACAAAATAAAAAAAATGTAAGTACAATGCCATGGTGTAAGTACTTTACCGCTTGAATCTTCACAACTTATATGTCTTGATATCATAGACTTCTCGAACTCTCATCTTTATAATTTCCACTTTTTTTTTTTATTGTTGCTTGTAAACCTCAAACGTTTTCAACTTTCCTTCAAATTTGTGATGCTCCTCTTGTTGGTGATGATGGTGTTTCTATGGACCTGTTGGTGTAGAGAGATAAGGTGGATGGTGCTAACTGCGAACAAGATTACAAGTGGTATGTAAGTTAGCAATTCGATGTCACCATCATGATTGACAAAAATAGCACTCAAGAGATCAAAATAGTGCTTCTATGGTGGGAAGTTGGGCAGCTCACCATTCTGCCCGGAATTTACGTACGGTGACACACACTCTAAAAGCACAAATTTAGACAGGTACAAAGAATTGAAGGTTGGTGCCTCACATTATGTAACATGGGTAGTCTCCACTATAGGGGATCACTGTTCTAATACCGAATTCAGTCTGCACCTTATTTGCCACTGGCATGGTTAAATCCAACTTTAACTCTCATACAATTAAGAAACCCGATCATGTTCTCTGTCATCTCTAAGTTCAGTCACTATTGTGAGATTCTCGATGTAATCTTAGCGACATGTATACTATGTGACTCTAAACTAACCACAAGTTGGAGTTTTTTATTCACTATTTATAAAAAAAAGTTGAAAATTTTGACTCAAAAAGTCTAAAAACTCTATATGCAAAAGACTCCCCCACACTTAAACTTCACATTGTCCTCAATGTGAAAAACCGAAAATTCTGAATTCTGACGTAACAGCAGATAAAACGCAAAAACTGTACAAATTGGTAAGGAATTTGGAAAAACTCCATTTCACAAAAGTTGTTCATCTACGTGTTTTCTACAAAGTGTCAAAAGGGCACAATGTTTCGATAAACGGTCTGACAGTTATGGTGTCTGGACTGAACTACGCGCAGTCTGAATTTTTCTGACGAAAAGGTATTCGTCCTAATTCTCTTCTAAGAAAGATTCCGGACTCAATGAAATTAAACATGGGGATGCAAATATGATATGAAAACTATAAAAATAAATAAATACAAGGGTTTAAGATACAAAACCTATGGGTTGCCTCCCATTTAGCGCTTGGTTTAAAGTCGTCAGCCCGACTCTTTTGTTATCGTCCATATACCAACAATCTGAAAAGTTGAGGATCCTTCCATAGAACCTGTTTTTCAAACACTAGCTTCACACAAATATTAGTAATATAAATCAAAAGTGAAGCTATGAACCGATAAAAGCTTCCCCCACACTTATTCTTGTCCACACTTGGGAGTGTATAAAGAATATAGAAGTCGGGGACTACCACGGTTTCTTGGTCCAAACCTGCATAGTATGAGAATCAAGTATCTCTAATGGCGGAAATCGAGAAACAAAGTCATTCAACAATACTCTCGAAGCACATACATTCAAACCAATAAGAGGTAAAGGAGAAGAAACAATAGGCAACGGATTAGACAAACCTTGCACAATCTCTTGTATTACGGAATCCTCTTCATCCTTGAAAAACTCAAGTGAATTATTCACCTCTTTTATATCATGGTCCTCTATTAAACCTTGCAACCATTCTTTGTCCGTTTCTGCCTTAACCAAAGTATCGACATAAACATCATCATTATAATCATTTGCAAGCTCAATTGGGTCTTCCACAATATTGGTCATAACCGTCTCATTCTCAACATATTCCTCCTTGTTGTAAGGCACATACTCTTTTGCGGATGCAATATCGTCCATAAGGAATTTCTTTAGAACACTCCTTGCGTCATCCTCAAGCTCTACCTTTTGAATAGGTTCTTGATCATTATAAAGATCAATGCTTGAGTAATCTACACAAGTGTCATCACATTCCTCTTCGTCTTCACCTTGATCGCAAAAAGACTCCATTGTAAACTCCTCGGGGATGTCACCATGAGTTGGTTCAAGCAATGTATCAAAATCACCGTCACTATCATAGTCAACATAAGATTGTTCCTCGCTGAATTTAGTGTTACTTATCTCTAACTCATCCTTTTGAATAGGTAAATGATCATTATTACGATCAAGAGTTGAGTTAACTACACAAATATCAACGAAAGTCCCCAAAGGTTCGCCTTGTTCAACATAATTATTCATTTCCTCCTTGTACTCATCAATGCCTTGTCTTAAAGTGGAAACACCTTTTTGAAGCTCTTGGAGTGTTCCATCCAAATTCTGAATATAGTGTTCCATTTGTTTGTAAAGCTCATTCGACAAAGAAAAAGTAGAACTACTTACTTCAGTATTGTTAGGCCAATTATATTCCCTTTGAATGGGTAAATGATCATAACTACGATCAGAAATTGGGCCAAACATACTATGAGCACATTCGATCGATGAAATTGGTTCCACGCTTGGTTGTCCACAAACTGACTCCATGCTGTCCATAAATTGTTGCATTTCATCTACCAAACTAGAGGAAAAATTAATAGGAGCACAAGTATCATCCCCTCTTTGTGGTTGCTCACTTACATACCCACCGTAAGAAGGTTGGAATGTATGAGAGTAACTAAAAGGGTACGTGGAGTATTGATCATAACCAAAGGATTGATTTTGATTGTACTCCCCGTAAGGGTGATAGTTTTCATGTTGTTGAGGTTGAAACCCGTATTGATTGCTCCAATAAGCTCCGTCCATAGAAATTGGTACCTGAAACGAGATTCTCAAAACTCGATTAAGAACCAAAGAATAAGAAAAAGTAAAACAAAACTAAATACAAAAATAAGAAACCAAAAACAATTAACAACCGCTGCCTCCCCGGCAACGGCGCCAAAATTTGATCGCGGTCGTAAGCGTCAAAAATAAATTTACACTTTCTTACTACTCAAAATATAAATATAGCAAGGGCAAGAAAGGATCGATCCCACAGAGAGGTCTAGGTTGTCAAATTGTTATGGTTCCCTATAAATAACACCGGTAGTTTTGTGATTGTGTAAATAAAAATAAACGAAAAGCAAACAAAGTACGCAAATCAAGGATGTGAAAATATTGGATAAAGGTTTCATCTTCAATTGTAAACAAGTTTATGAATATATGAATAGAATTCGTATTTAATCTCGCTATTATCAAAAGCCATAGAATACCTTATTGCAAGAATACTCCGTAATTTCCTAATTCATCAACACACACATTAGAGCTGCGTATGTGAATTCTACCTAAAGAATAACCTAACGCCTTGCGCTAATTAAGTTCAATTCCTAGGAGCATTAAGTTTCAGAAATAGGCTAATCAATGCAATTGAAATACATTGCGCAAACAATTCGAAAAAAGGTCAATTTCTACATATGACTACAAGGATGTATCACTACAACCTAGAATCATATCATGCTACTCGTATTCAAGGTTATCGCTCGATGAAAACCCTAAAATAGCTATAGATATGGATGTGAGTTCAATCAATTCTAGACTTAACTAAAAAAACATTCAATCATATTGCAATACATCAATCATGCAATTATTATAACCCGTAGAAATCAAACGATAATATTGAGAGAAAACTAATTCATAAAAATCATAACTTGGTTGCAAAATCCAACTACATCTTCAACCAATAATAAAAACTTAGTTACTTGTGTTTTTGGAAATCATCATAGAAAGTTTAGAAGAACCTATCATGTGAAACCCTAGAAAAACAAAGTAGAGGCCAAAAGAAATAATAAAAAGATAATAAAAATAGATCTCCCAAAAGTTGTAGAAGTCTTTCCTTTAAATAGCTCTCTTGTTTCTAGGGGTGTGCAAAAAAACCGGAACCGCGGTTTTCACCCGCAACCGTCCGCAAAATTGCGGGTGAAACCAATCCGCAAGAGGCTACGGACCGGACACGGTTGAGTTTTCAAATCCGCAAGGTTTAGCGGTTTGGTTGCGGTTGGATTCGTAGAACCGCGGTTTTAACCGCACCGTAGGGTAGTAAAGGCCTTAACTTCCCTATCTAGTTCCGTGGGCTTGTGTAGCCACAATTTTGGGTTTTATATATAAACCATGATTCTAAAGCCTGAAAGCACTAACAAAAAATTCTAGTCACATGACATGGCCCAAACATTAAGAGATAAGAACATAAAACATAAATTAAATCTTTTCAAGACCCATATAATATTCATTACCAAACAGCTAAGAATAACATGCCAAGTTGTCAATGAATTAACATTGCATTCTTTGTCTATCTTTCTTAACTTAGTTTTTTTTTTTTTTTACTTTTTTTTTTCTTTCCATGAGTAAATCCGCGGTTGATCCGCAACCGGACCGTATCATCCGTTGATCCGCGGATGAAAAAACCGCGGGTGATTGGACCGGACACGGTTTGATTTTCCAAAACCGCAACTTTTACGGTTTGGTTGCGGGTGACCCCTAATCCGCAACCGTCCAACCGTTGCACACCCCTACTTGTTTCCAAAATTAGGTCTAATCTTCAAAGGACCAAAAGATAGAAGTCCACCAAGCCCATGTGTGAGAAAACCCATGTGAAAATTCTGCCCAAAAACGGTCGCCGGAAAACTGGGATTACGGCCGGAAATATATCTCAGGTGGCCGGCAAAGTCCACCCGGCCACCGGTCAACGGGTCAGGACCGATTCATCTCGGGTCAACGAGTCAACTCGGCTAGTCATACCGAGTCAAACCGGTCCATCAGTATGGGTCGAGTCGGACTGAGTCAAATTGAGTCGATCCATCGCCTTGGGCCGAGTGAGCCGACTAGCCTTGGCTCGAGCCATTGACAAAAGCGGAATGTCTTTGCACTATGATTGTGCATCACCATTGCAATCCAAACCATAATGGTCAGCATTCTCCGCACTTCAAATAATGAGGATTTTCATACACTCAAAACACCATTTCAATCACCATCAGTGTCTCACTGCAATTGAATCTCCACCTCCACTTTCTCGACTCAACAACAAACGCTTCATCACTTCCCTGAGCTTCACATAACCCCCAAATCCAACTTCATTTCTTTGATTTCATATACCAACAACACTAGCCATTGCACTAACTTCATCTCTGACTTCCTGCATCATAAGTTCTCCACTGGCACTTGCATCTTTTCCACAAAACCCCTGTAACTCAGCCACAAATGCCTCAGGCCATATTTCAGTGACACATTCCGATTCATACCATTCACAGGCCATACTCCCTGCAATATCCAGGCCTAGCCATTGCATCACTGCTTCAAGATGCCACCTGCAAGTCAAATCCCATCTACCCTGCACTCCACCAGACTCATATCAATTTCACCTTAAGCCATACTCCCTGTAAGCTCTATCACTTGCCTCCTAATTCCACCAGTACCAGAACCCATATGTTCAGCTGCTTACAATAGCCAACAACAGCATCAGCACCTGCTCCACAGCCTTGACAGAACCAATTAGAGCACCAGCTGTTTCCTTAGCTCACAGCCCATTTGCTCATTCAAACCATCAGTCTCAACCTACACCTGCAATTCCTTGTCATAATCTCCCTGAACTTCTTGACATCACCCTTGCTCTGTAGCTCCATTCAACTCTTGACAGCCTCAAACCCATTCTCTTCTAGGCCTATATGCCACCAGCCTCACCTCAATCACCATTGCTTCACTCGCCAGGTTCCAGCTTTTTCAATACAAACTCATTACTGACTTATTTCAACCAAGAGTCGCCAATTTATCACCATTCAAATTTCGTAACTCATTACCACTCAGTTCATTGCTATGGTTTGAGCTCAACTCAGTACCTGAGCTTCACCAGCATAAGCCATGTCACAGCACTTGAATCAGCTCATTCATCACAACATAACCCATAACCAACTCCTCACTGCCTTTACCTCATGAACTTAACCTCCGTTCCATCAGCTCCACCATCACTGCAACTCCATTGCAGATCAACAGCAGCAAGGTCTTCTCACTGAATCAACAGCCACAGATTCACCGTCTCAGAGACAACCTCATTTTCTACATTTCAAGCACAACCATCTCTGAATCAATCAAACGCAACCATCGACTTCATCCACTATCTATCGCTGTCAACCCACTCAAATTCCAATTCATTACGTGGCTTCCATTTCAAAGAGACCCTAGGTTGTTCTTCACCGAACCCTAGAATTCAATGCGATATTAATTTCACCCCAACATCACTCCAAACTCGAATCCGAGTTAAACCCATTATTATCCAATCAATCAACTTCAATCTATCAAATCAAAGAAGAAATATCATCTCATAACCCTCTTCTCGCGAATCCACTTGAAGCTCGTAAACCGAATTCATCTCTGTCTCAATTTCTCCTTAAGTTCAAACATCATCAACATTAGGAAATGAAGCAAAGAGCCAAATCTTCTCCTCTCATCTTCCATCAATTCCTTCCTTGAAATCGAAAGCAAGCACTTCTTCTTTCATCAATCGGCAACAAAGAACTCGTTGTTATCTAAATCTTGCCCCCGAATCTCTCCATCCGGTTCACAAAGATCGTATTGGGTTCATCATCTTCCATCTCAAATCATGCTCGAAACCCCTCTCCATCAATTTGTAACAAGAAGCAGAGAGACAGAGATAGCGGGGAGAAAGAATTGGGGAAGAAATGGCTTCTTCTCGACTAGATTTAGGGTTAAAACTATGGGACCATTATTGACACCCCATGCACAGGATAAGGGCTAACCATTTGGCCTCCCCTTAACCTTGACTTGACCGTATTTAGCACTCCTCCAAATAGAGTTGCCCCTTAACCTTGACTGGGCTCCAGATAGTGTTCGCCCCTGAAATGACAATTTCGCCCTTTGGCTCAATTTGGGTGATTTCCGCTTCTTTTCCTCCATGCGACTCCAGAGTAACTACAAAACTCAAAACATGCGTAAAGTACATAATTCACAAGAAAAATAGCAAAGAAAGCGTAACTACTGAATAGTAAATTAGGTGTTTTAGACACCTATCAAATACTAATACTCAACTACCATGTTGTAGTCCTAGTTCAGGACTGGCTTTAATATAAATCAAGACATACTTTTGATCAACTAAAATTAACAACAAGTTTGACATACCAAAACTTGTGAGTTTTACCAAGAGATGCTTTAACAGGTTTACAAGAAAAACTATATAGGTTACGACTTTTGAAGTCTTTACTAAGGGATTCGTGAAGCCCAGTCATACTATATTTTACCTAATAGTTACTAATATCGGTATTCTTATCTTGATTATCGTAATTCTTGTTTATTATAAGGTTCGTCTCTTTTGCTATATGACCACTCAAGAACTATTGTTCATGGAATAAAATTAATATAAATCATAGAGTTCTCTTCGTCTCAGACTTTTTAATTCCCCATGTTTCATATATGTTGTTAGACTGATTTGTGAGGTAAATTTTATTAAGCATCTATATAACATTTTGAAGAGAGTAAGTTATCCTAATTGTTGAGGTTTACTTGATTTTTTTTTTACCCTTGAAGATCGTCATAACAAAGATTTCCATTACCTTGTTTGTATATCTTTCAAAGGAAATCAATAGGCTATTTGTTAGAGGCATAGTTAAAAGTCTTTAATGTTGCTGAAGCAACTTATAGGTATGTAATGAACGTCCAGATAAGGGAGTCAAATAAGTTTGGTTTTACGAGATCTAAGAGATGTAAGGAGCATGAGTATAGTTGAATTGCTCGAAGGGTTGATTAGGTCTCAACTACATTTCATTCTGAAGTCTGGTAATAGGCTAGTGTTTGTGGCGGTTTAATACAATGTGGTGTTCAAGTTGGACGAGGTCCTGGTTTTTTTTAAAAGATTGTAATTTCCTCCTTAACAAAATTTATGGTGTCTTGTGTTATTTTATTTTTTTTGCATTATATTTTTTATATATAATTGAAATTGAAATATCACAAGTAGCACGTTTACCAACCTAAATATTTTGTTAACTCAAACTTCATAAAACCTACAAGACTTGTTCTTGTGAATTCGTGTCTTAAAAAATAGATTACAAGACTTGATTTTGTTAGAATTTTTTCTGTGCTTGTCTTACAATCAGGTATAAGGATCTTTAAGTTGATTTATACTTGTTGATTATACAAGGATCCATACCAGTTCAAGAACGAAAAAAGTTGGTGAACTAGGTACCCTTTCATTTTCTGGAAGATTAGTTAAATTGTTAGTATCACACAATTCTTACTAATATGATGAACTTAAATTATTTTACAAACAAGTTTTTTTTTTGTCTCGTTTCCAATTTGGGACCACTTAACTTTTATTTTTGTTTGTTTTTATTCGCAGACCGCTTGAACTTCCTTTTTGTCTGTTTTAAGTTTTTAACTAAAACATGCATTTTGCTTTTTTGGAGGATGAAGATCATACCAGTTTTAATGGAAGTGGTGAAATAAAACCTCCATTGGTAGGGATGAGTTTTGATAAGCTTGAAGAAATGTTCCAATTTTACAAAGAGAATTATGCTATAAACGTTTGATTTCTTATGCGAAAAAGATTGAGAGAAAAAAAAAAAGCACTAATGTTGACTGAATCACACATATGTGATTGTTCAAAAACACGTGAACATGAAACCCGAACTCAAAATCAAACTAAACCAAGTGGTCTGATGGTTGGCATGCTCCCTTCCACTGCAGAGGTAGGGGTTCGAACCCCCGTAATTGTCAGAAATAACTCCCTAAAAGGATAAGGATGTAGTGTAAGACCACTTCCAAAAAAAAAAAAAAAAAAAGTGGGGGGTGGGGGTTGGGACTGACAAAAATGGGTAATGCTTATATTATAGGGAGAATGAGGATAAGTGATAACAAATGGTGCATTTCAGTGGTAAATCTTGAGCACAATAACACGTGTAACCCTGATGATGCTCGTTTTATGCAGCATTTTCGTAAGGTTAATCGATCATTAGAACGACAAGTTGGCCTTAATGATAGAGGTGGGATTTAACTGTAAAAAAAATTAACGCAGTTGTTCTTGGGTTTAATGGGTGTGAAAATAAAGGATGCACTCTAAGAGAATCTCCAATGTTTGGGGTCAAGGTCATCCTATGTGGAGGTCTTATTAAGTCCCTTTGGTGGTGGGTCTTTCACTACATGACAAAAAATAATAAAGGTAAGACTTTCACTACATGACCTTTTGGTCATTCTAATCCCCAAAGTCATGTCCAACATTTTGTCTAAATTTAGAGACAAAAGATGATGTGGACTTAAGACCCAAGGTCATGAAGAAAGTCTAAATAAGACCTTCTCATTTACCCCCACTTGGTCCCCACATGCACATGTCATCTTTTGTTATGACCTCCACCCTAGTGTTGGAGATGAAAAGTTGGTAGAAAAAGTCTTAAATCTTATGTGTCATATCAATTTAAGACCTTGACCCCTAACATTGGAGATGCTCTAACGGTGTAAAGGATGCACTAAATAATTTTCACATATTCCCAAATTATTAATTGCATTCGTTAGGAAACATCAAAGCTTCGTAAGTAGGAACATATGATCTGATTGAAGAAAAAAAAAACTTCTTTTGTTTGGTTTCAAACTTCTTATTGGTTAATATGTGTGATTAGACGATTATATCACGAATTAGTCAAAAAAAATATTTAGACGCGATGGTTAAGGGCATGGCATTCTCGCACAGCGTCCCCGCTTGAAACAACTTATTCAGGTGCTCGTGCTCGCCTGGTCTTAAAAGCTTGGCTGGCTTGTTCTACTGGAAACGGTCGTTCCTTGATGGACAATACGTGTTGGCGTATGAGTGGTGTTTGGTTTTCGGCGCTGGTTGGCTCCCCGTTCCACGCGGCGACAACAAGCCTGACTACCTCTTCAGCTTCTTCCCTAAGTCGTCTTAGGGAAAGACTCGTTTGGTCCATGTGCTTATCTGTCGAAAAGGTATCGATTATTGTCCCTTGAAACGTTGAACATGTGAAATCATCCTAGCATATTGTGAAGGGAGGGACTCCCTCCTGTAGGCTGTAACTATGCAGGTAGCAGGATCGTGAAAGGGGGACTCCTCCCTGTAGCCATGCAAGCCCTGGGCGGAGATATAGTGGGTATGTTATTTTAACGGTCGCGAATGCGTAAACCCTACTAAAATAGTGTGTCCACTCCCTGTTCCAACCGCGGCATGGAATGTGCCAAGGATTTACTACTGTCTCTGTACAGGTTGCTCAGGTTGGCGAGCCGGCGTAAATACTTAGCCATATTTTGGAGATAAGATCTTTACGAGATATTATCTCTGCCTTACCTGGTACTTGCTACTGGCAAAAGGGCTTAGGATATCGGTCAAGGGCATGGCATTCTGCCAAACATAAGACACATTAATGTTATTCACTATTTTTTGGAGATGTTTTGGGTTATCCTCGTAGAAATCCAAAGGTTTCTATTTTGCCTAGCAGACATACAAGGTTTGCTTTTTGCTAAGTATAAGGACAGAGTCGAGTCGATGGACCTAGTTAGAACAGAATCGGTTTGAAAAGACGTTATAGTCCCTTAAATTGTTAACCTAACCAAACCATCTATGGGTGAAATTAAGCCATAACCGTAAGCTGAACCCGTACTCGTTAAGTGACCCATGAATCAAAATGCATGTTCGATTCTCTCTATCAGATGAAACTGTTTTCCATGAGAAGAGATCTCATAATTTTGGAATAATAACTTGGTCGATTTTAAATCGATACTTTGTATCTCGTAATGAATCCCGAAGGTGATCTAATTAAGAGCTCGAAAAGCAAGGTATTTTGTAGATTTTTCTTTCTTTTCCTCTCCTCTTTCACCGTTTTTAATTTTTGGTTTCTAGGGTTTTTTAGAGTATGATTTCATTTTTTTCTCAACATTAATTTATCCTTGGATTATAAAAAAAAACAGCATGATAAAAATGCTTAAGGTTTTTTGTTGAGTAATTTTTTCAGTTGTCAGAGTTTAGATAAACTTAAGGGGCCTTTGTATAGGATAATTGACGGTGAATGAACATAAATCCCCTCACTCTTAATCTTATTTTCTTATTATGGTTTTAGAGTTTTTAAGGCTTATAATTTGATGTTTTGGTTTTGTGGGGGTGTTAAAATCTTCCCTTGTGAGAGTTGAAAAATGGATTCTGAGAGTCTTTTGATAGTTCAGGTTGGAACTTGAAAGTATTTGATGAAATTCTTGAAAAAAGTGGAGTTACTTGGGACGGCCTGATTTCTGGATGTAACAAATAGAAAATTTGTGTTTACGTGTCTGATGCTTTGCTCTAGAATATCGCACTATGACATTTGGTATTGTTCTTTATGCTGGCTAAGATTTTTGATTAGATGGACTTAAATTTGTGATGCAATTTCACACTGTGGATATTTTTTTACAAGTCTAGTCGGTACAATTTTTATTGTACTTACATGTTAAATTCCAAATACTATCTTTATGGGTAATGATGTTTGGTTGAAACGGGCTCATTGCTAAAGATAGATTTGATGTCGTCGAACAACAATCTCTACAGACTCTAAGTTTGGTAACTTTCTTATAATCCTTCCGTCTTCGAATTCTAGTTACTTGCAAATATTACCGGACAGGTGTTTCATTCACTAATATTTAGCCTAATGATGTGTGTCTGCATTGGATATGTGTCGTCGTAGTGATGCCCTTGTAATTTCTTGCTTTATTTTGTATATTTTAAGGGTTAAACCTTCATACTCTCCGGTTTGTTTAGTCGAAAATGGACATGCGTGCATAGATAGCTCCAAAGAAGCTACTCCTCATCCCAAGGATGCATACTTATCCGAATAGAAGATGCGTGAAGGCTATGTGCAGGCATTTCCTTCGACTAGAAAAAAGTGCAGGTGTGTCTACTTGGGTATTATTAAAAAAAAAGTAAAGGCAATACCATTAACAATATATCTAAAGATTCTAAACTATTTAGATGAACAATGAAAGTATTCACCAAATAGTTCGTGCATTTAATTATCTGAAATTAGTTTGTTTTCAGTTCTTTTCGGTGTGATATGAATTTTGAATAGGTGACACCATAGCTCTAGCTAAATTTGATTTTGCTGAAATTTCTAATTGTGTGTTTACAACGAGATCTCAACTTTACCAAGTTTGTTTGGACAGCCAATGTGTTGTTTTATCTCGGTGGACGAGCACCTATCTTTGATGGTGTAATATATGTGTTATTTGGCGAGTTCTTTTATTTTTCATGTTTAAGCATACCGTTGTGTTATTTTTTGTTCTCTTTTATCACTTAAGTTACCTATGCAAAAATGCAAGACTAATAGTCTTAAACTAAATTTTGTACAACAGAATTAGGGGAAGGTCCGGAAGAGCATGTGTGCATCTTGGATTTGGAGACTGGTTTCTATCATGTGATATTCATCATACGCTTAAGCTATGGTCGAGTCTAAAATGGTCAGTGAATGATCATGGTTAATCACACACCGTTGACTAAGAAAGCTATACCCCTAAATTAGTATTAGTTACCGTGGATAATCTTTTATCACTTAAGTTACATAATGCAATGTATAAGCAACTCATCAAATTAATGGAGGGTCGAAAAGGGAAGCAAAAATGCTTGGTTTTGGACCTCTCAACTTCACCTGCAATGGCTTAGATCAAATCTTACAAACGCATTGTGCCCTTCACTTGTTCGAAATATTTTATCGATGATCTAAACATTTTGAGAAATCGGTTTCAATCTTACAATTTCTTGTCGAGATTTCCTAAACAAGATGGTTTTTATACCTGTAGAAACCAAAGATATACCGCAAGTAAAATCGACGTAAGAGTATCACCAATGGATTAGTACAAGTTTCGTTGTTCAAACCATGTAGGTTATATTGATATCTTTTCAATTTCCTTTCGTTAATGTCTATTTTTATTCTCTTCAACTCAGGGGTAGAACATAACTTCTCCATCATGGATGGTGATTTTTCTTTTTATTAGTTTTCGTGCATTTTTCCATAAAGTACACTGTCCAGAAGATCAGATAAAATAAATTGGGTACCACTTTCCGAAGGTCGCATGAATTAAATTCGGTACCCCTTTGTGAAAGTTGTATAAATAAATTGGGTACCCCTTAAAGAAGATCGATAAATTAAATCGGGTAGTTTAGTTTGCTGGTCGTATAAATTAAATGGGTAATTGATCCTAACGGTCATATAAATTAAAATGAGTAACAAAGAGTTGATACTTAAAACACCGAAGTCACGATACATCATAGAAAAAATCAATTGTTAAACTAAAACCGAATACTTTCCGCAAGAAGTGATTCACGAAGTAATAATGCATACAGAAAGGAACACAAGTAATAGAACACACTCAGATCATAAATCCAGACTACCGTACACTTTAAGGCATTTCGGATTTGACTAGAGATACAAATGCCGCAAATGCGGCTGCTGGTAACAATAAATCATGTTCACGGGTAACCAAATCTCAGAAATGTATCCAGGCAGCCTCATTTATAATCATTGGATAAATTCCATACTATCCCTATGGCAGATTTAGCTTTCGACGACACCCACATGAATAACACTGCGACATACGCTTATGATGAAGCACTTGGGAGAAGAGGCATCACTGGCATTATCAAGCAAAACATAAGTTATATACAAACCGACCGCAACCATCAGAATAACACAAAGAAACTCTAAACTTGTTGAGTTTATAAATTAAAAAGGAGCTGCGTTTACAAGCCATTTTTGGAAGAGAGTCAGGTCCATGTCCTTATATCTCTAAGATTGGGCATTTGGTATATGTACCAATAGTACGCTCTAACGTTTCTTAAGTAACTGTCTGTCAGCAATCATGGTTCAGAAAACGTTGGATTTTGATTGGGGTTGAACGAACCTAAAGAAGCTTTCCGTGATAAAATACAATAAAAATAAGAAGAAGAAAAAACGGGAGTAACAGAGTGACTAACGAAACAAAAAAAATCGAGGTAAACAAGGCTAAGTTCCAAGGAAACAAAACTCTTATTAGATTTGGGTTACAAAAACAGGACTAACATATTCGGGTTACAAAAACTATATTTAAAAATTAACTATAGTTGGCTCCTATTAACTATGGTTAAGGGGTAAACTTGGAATGAAAAGATGAAACTTAAAAAACATGGATGGACAACTGATTTTGTCCGTCTAGTTAGCCAGTTTCAAATCTTGTCCGTCTACAAGGAAAAAATGAAATGTTTGGATTTCTAGGAGGGTTGCCCATGTTTTTTAAGGTTAATTTTGTTTACTTTTTCTTTAACACTTTACCAGTTTAAATAAACTGTGTTAGAAAAAAATAATAATAAAAAAAAGTCCCTCGGGTTTTAAATAATAAAGTCCAAACATATTAAGAGAGTGAGATAAACTTTTATCTTTCTCTGTGCTCGACAATTATGAGAGATGCTTTTAAATAAATATAAATTATACTATATTCATTAATCAATTCCTCTTATGCTTCAAAAAAAAAAAAAAAAATTCCTCTTGTTGGGACCCTGTTATATTACGTGGGTCGCCGCATAGTGGTGTATTTCTTTTTTTGAGGTTTACGTTAGGGCTAATAATGGGTCTGATTTTTCCAGGGTACCTATGGATCTGAAACTGTTGGGATACCAGCACCGATAATTAGGAGTCTTAGTTATTTAGGAATTAGTTTGTGTTTCATTACTTGCTATTTGATTAGGATTCATGATAAATTCTCTATTGGTGGGTTTGGATGTAGAATTTTAAAGGTGGAATTCATGGGTCCAGGGGATTTGGTAGAATTACGTTTCCCTCTGTATGTTTGGTTACCCGAATCCTTGGAATCTCGTTTCCTACGGGATTCAGTTTTCCAGCAAATCCTCCATATGGAGTCCGACCCCTCCCCCCTAAGATTTGCTGGGAAACTTATCAAAGTATTTATGGACCCACTTTTCTTAACTCTAAATCCCATATATATGCAATTTTAAGATTTGAGGGTAATGCCAAACGGTACAAAGACTTAAATACAAGAAAACTCTATAAATCCTAGGAATTTATATTGAGTTACCAAACACACAAGGATATTACATGATTCCCAGAATTTGTAATCCCATAGGATTATAAATTCCTGGAAACGGTGAATTCTGCAAACAAACCCACCATATATATATTCGTAGTTTGTTCTAGGGTTTATTCATGATATCAATCATTAAAAGTTTTGCTTAAACTTGGTGGCTAACCCCAGTTCAAAGGATTTATATCGTTTTTCTATCGTTGGTCTCGAATCCTAACATCTGGATCAGAGCCAACGGTCTGAAGCCACTCTTCCCCCCTATTTTTTTTTCCTTCCCTACCATCTTCCGCTACTATATTTCAATTGATATTACTAGAAAATAAAAAATAAAAAAATCGTCCAGTCACCGAAATGCAACCATCTGACCTAAGTACGACAACAATCCAAGAGGCTACAACACTACAATTGGGTAAGTTCATTGTTGGTTATTTAGTTTTATTCTTGTAGCATCCAAACTGATTTCCAACATCACCACCTCATTCCATTAAACCATCTACCAATCCTGTATCCACACTTCATATAAGCCATTCAGATCCTGTTTTTTCTTTGCAACACAAGTTGTTCTCTTTTATTTTTCTCTTGAATTTTGTCAATGAAAAATTAACAGTTTGGAAGACCATATTGTTACCCTAACTAAGACTTTAGATTTTGTGCTTGCTGAGATGAAAGTAAATCGACAAAGAGCTCTTGAAGATCACGAAAGGGCCACTAAAGCTATGGAATCTATAGCAACCTACTTCGAAAATCAACAAAGTAATAAGAAGAAGAATGTTTATAAGGATGACATACAACATTCGAATGGGAATAATGGTAGCATTGGTGATGCTGGTATTGGTCATGTAATTCATGGAAGCCAGATTAATTTCAAATTTCCGTCATTCAACGGAACTAATCCGGAAGGATGGATTTTTGAGGCAGAACAATATTTTTCATTGGTTGGTGTACAAGAGGCTAAAAAGGTAAGCATGGATGTTTTCCATCTTGAGGGGGATTCTATATCTTGGTATCGTTGGATATCTGGCTCCTTAGGGAAATTAACATGGGGAAAGTTTTCTCGTACAGTTCGGGCAACGATCCATGTGGTAGCCTCTCTAAGTTAGGGAAAACAGGTACATCTCGTGAGTTTATTACTGAGTTTGAAAAATTGCTTCATTTTTTGCATGGTATGCCAGAGTCACATCAGATTAGCATTTTTCTTTCGGGACTACATGAGGATATAAGTGCATGTGTTCATATGCTTCGTCCTGCAAGCTTATCTGAAGCCTTTGATTTGACAATTTGTCAATAGGAAGCTATCGATGCAATATCAAGGTTGAAAGCTACAAAATGTATACAAGCTTCCTCAACACATACTATGACAACTACGTCCACTAGCAGTTCTAGTTCGTTGAATTTCTAAGTTCGAGCAGGATGAAAGGAGAAGCAAGGTTTGTGCGTTCATTGTGATGAAATTTATAAACCATATCATCTATGCAAACGGGCGGGCCAAGTCTTACAATTAGAAGTTGATGCGACCAATAATGTTTTCATAATGAGCTATTCTAACGATCCTACTTGAGGACAAGTTGTGTTTGGGTTAACAAAGACAACTTTATTTTTTAGGCTAGATATATTTTAGCAAATTATTTATCTATGTTTTATTTTAGTTTTGATCCAACTTTAGTATAAGTCGTTTCTCCAGGGGTGGGGGATGTTGGGATACCAATACCAATTAGGAATCTTATTCATTTTAGGGAAACCTTAGTGTTGTTGCTATAAGCCATATATGGCAAAAAAAAAAAAAAGGCGCAGTATCGGGTGCTAAAGTCACCCGAAAAAAGAGGGGATATAACAACCACACCCAATAATTCGTTCGGAAATCTGTATGGACTAACTCCCATATAATTCTGAGATCACCAGCTAATAAAACGAGCTCAACCAAGAAAGATATATCAAATAGTTATATCTCAATTTCTCAAAACAATCTGCAATTGAACAAATAGAAATCTGTGAGCCTGATTGATATTAGAAATAACTTGGACGGTAATGTCCAAGTGTTAATCAATTTATATGCAACAAAAAAAAGGTTGGATTTACCAATTGATTGAACTACACACAACCTGTGATATTTCATTTATATAAAAATATAATGCGGAAAAGAAATAACACAGACACCAGAAGTTTTGTTAACGAGGAAACCGCAAATGCAGAAAAACCTCGGGACCTAGTCCAGATTTGAACACCACATTGTATTAAGCCGCTACATACACTAGCCTACTACAAGTTAACTTCAGACTAGAATGTAGTTGAGCCCTAACCAAGTATCACACTGATTAAGGTACAGTCGCATTCCTTATGCCTCTAGAACGGTACAAGATAACTTAGTGTATTCGTAAATGAGTTTATAAAGATACAAGATAACTCCTACAATATTCCACAGCCGAACTCTCCATAAAGATTTGAAAAATTAAGCACAATTTCAATTAAAAACTCTCCCCCATAAAATGTCATTCCCGAAAGAACAACAAGAGCAACCTTACTTTTACGAGAAAAAAAGGATTTCTTTGGACATTAACAAATCACATCAAACATGAATTTGTATCCAGAAAACTTGAATAAATTAACCACAAGAGAACCTTAATGATTAATTTAATCGGAAATGCTCAACATAAGAAAACTTTCGGAGCCATATAGTACTTTCACATATAAGTGGATCAGGGAAAGATCAATGCTGCGGAATATTCAAAAGTTCATTCTATCTTTTATCAATATTGCATAATGACACAATAGACTTAACTTTTGACATATATGGGACAATCATAGTTCATGGAAGTAAATACACATATCCCATAAAACCAATAAAGATTAATACTGCAAAATCATCTTCCAAATAACTTAGAATTTAAATAAATAAATCTAAAATACTGAAAGATGAAAATTGTTGGCAATAGCTATGTGTAATCACAATATTTGTTATTCCAAACCCTAGTTATCCTTCTTAAATCACAAGAATAAATTCTCACAAGAAGTTTCCTAGATATTATTTAAGCAAGAAACAAAAGCCATGTCACTTACTTTGAAGGCTCTTCTCATATTCCCCATAATCATCAAGCTCATCTTCGATTAGATCAATCCTGGATTCGAGATTATCCATCTTGTCCTCAAGTCTTTTGGTTGAAGATTCGAGTTCACCCTTCAAAGCACGTACTTGTTCTAAGACAAGATTCATATTTAATGAGAGCTTATCAAAATAAGAGACAGTAGGATTCACATCGGAGGAGGAATCACGTTTGTCTTGACATGTCTCATTATCGGAAGAACCAAAACGAATTTTCTTAGAGGGGAAGAGAACAGTCTAGACATCATCTTATTTACTGGAAAGTCTTGATGAGGTTATGATAGAAAAAGGTAAATGAAATGCTTGCTTAGAGGAATGAAATCTTCCAACTTAAAATGAAGGAGATATGGAATAAATTCCTAAAATGACCTTTTACCAAAACCCTAACAGAATTTTGGATATCCCTAAAAAGACTTTAGGTAAACCGTTTATGCACAGAGACGGTTCTTGGCTCAGAAATTAGAGCTCAAGAAGGAGATACAGAGACAAGTCATCAGAAAAGCAACATAAATATTTTCACAACCCTCTTGAAGATTATGGTCCTTGTCCAAGGGAAAACAAGAACAATCTCAACACCTGTTAGAGCATAGCTCGGTTGAACCCACCAAGCGTTGGTATGTCAAGTTTGGTTGTCATATTTTAGTGAGCCAAAACTCATTTTAAGAGTCGCTTGATTATGTACTAGAGTCAACTTCGTATAGGTTGGCTTGAAAGTATTAGTATATGAGACATTACAAGTACTGCGAAGACTTGAAGAAGTGAAGAAGTAAGGAGCTACAACGAAAACATCATCCTTCCACTTGAGGTTAGTGATATTTGACTTGAACTGTTTCATTCCCTAACGTATCTTTCAAGTCGTGCATATTGAAAACATAACTGCGAAGCATGAATGATTACACTCTAGTTAGATGTAGTATTAAGGAATACAATACGAAGTATAACGCTTATCTTTTGAACTTCGTATATAAGGCATCAACATAATCGTTTGAATGCTATTGTGATTATGTATGAGTATGAGGTGAAGATTTCATCCTAGGAAACAATGTTTTACATTAGTTTAAAGGAAGTAAATTCATGAACTTGTTTCGTGAGTCGAAAGGGAAATCGCTAGGCTTATTGGTATTGTTATTCATTGCATATCATTTGAACTACCAATATGTGTGATTAGTATAACCGCTCATGACTTATTTATGTTCTTGGTAAAACTATTCACAAGGCCTGGCTTTTGTATTGGTATGACTTTTATTAGTGAAACCGATCTTAAGTAATCGCCTGAGATGGTATGATCGATTTAGTGTAATTGGTATGACCAACTCTAGGCAAAGGGGAACCGATCCTATGAAGAGGTGCAACCGATCACAAGAGGGGAATCGATCCTTGTATGAGGTGCAGCAAGTTTGTAGTAGAAAGGGGAACCGATCCTATGGACATGTGCAACACGTTTTTAGGCAATGGGGAACCGATCCTATGGACATGTGCAGCAGGTACAAGTTAGATACCATATATATGTGGGGAACAGATCCTAATACCTAGTCAACCGAATTTTGGTAACTAGCGTGACTATGCAAAGTACTCACATGGAGGTAGAACCAAAACTTGTTTTGGTAGAACCGTGAAACCCATGTTTGGTGATTGAGTGTTATTGATCAATCACATAGTTCTTAAAAGTCAGATGAACCAATTCTAAACTTGTTTGGAAGTGTGGCAAATCAGTTTCAAGATTGTAAGTATGAAAGAGGACTTACAAAGTAAGGATGTCGACATACGTTGAACATGTGCAGTAACATTAATCGTTAATTGTTCAAAGTTATTCCTTAATAGCTAAAGGAAGAAAATCCCGGATCGAAAAAAATAAATTGAGAATCTTTTATTTAAGGTTTTTAATTTTATTTTTGGAAAATGAAAATTAATAGTGTGGATTTGCTAGTTGGAGATTTTCTAAGAGATTTTCGGTCATTATTTGGACAAAGCATTTTCAGGAATTATGGAAACCGAATCTGGAATATATTGCATATCTTGAGAATATTTTCGGTTTTGGAAATTCCTTGGTGTCCAAACTTCCTTGGTCTATAAATATGAAAGTTTGCATTTTGAGCAAACTAATCCTCGTACAGCAAAAACTATCTCGGTTGTCTTGCTCATACCATGAAGCCGCCTATTCGGAGAGGAGAGTAACTTAAATAGGCGAAATCTCTTACGGTCGCTCAGTTTAAAGACTTCTTTGGGATTGAGAAGCTCTATTAGTACCGTTAGTGGGAAACTAGATAATTGCGGTTTATCTTTTGTTTTCGATTGATTTGATTGACTAACGGTGGTTAAACTTTGATTGCACCTAGTTTGTTTATGCTTGAGAATCTTCTCTTCTGATATAATATTCACTCAAACTAGAAAGAAGTTTCGACGAGGATCTTTAGACTGTTTGTAGATCTAAAGACGTCTTGTGATAATCCATTGTTAACAGACTCCGTTCTGTGCGTGATTGATCACAAGAGATTCAAGTTGATTGTGTGCAGGTGTTTATTGAAGATCTAAGAAGATTTGAAGACAAATAAGACTTTGAAGATTTTTGATTTGGTATCATAATCTTTGGTGTGCACAATACGTGTTTCGGTAAAAGAGGATCCAACTATAATCGGTTTATCCTTGTGGTAGATTAGATTGATTAGTTGTGTAGATCAGCATTAATACAATTCTTTGTGATTAAAAGTATTGATTGTAAAATCTTAACAATTACTTTGATAGTTGATAATAAGATAGATCTAAGAACCTGACAAAGGAGTTTATTGAGATAAACAGAAGAGCCTTTTGTCGAACTCACATCACTTGGTTGAAAAGAGTTGCTACCAAACAGATTTGTTGTTCCTTTACTGTTTGGAATACGAACCAAAGGAATTGTTCCAAGTACGTGACTTATTCATAAGTTGGAGGCGTGGGAATACAGACAGAACTAGGTGAACTATAGGTTTAGTTGCTTGGTCTCAACTATACGAAGTTGGTTTGAGTTTGTATAGTGACTTAATCCTAAGAGTATTCAATTATGGACAAGGTCCCGGGGTTTTTCTGCATTTGCGGTTTCCTCGTTAACAAAATCTTGCTGTGTCATTTACTTTTATTTTCCGCAATTATAATTGTTCTTATTATAATTTAAAGTAAATTACACAAACATTAATTTCTATTTACTTGATAAGTAATCCTATTGTGTTTGGTTAAGTCTGAACCTTTTATCAAATAAACATACTTCGTCGTTGTATTGTCTCGATCTCGTATCCATAGACGATCACACGAAGTGTGAACCGATTTGTTGTATTGTCTCGACTCAGTCCATAAACAATCACTTTCGGAGAAAGGACTTATATGTGGAAAAGTTTTAGATTGAGGTATATTTGGGTACCCTCGTCTTTTCAGAACCTTTTACAAAATTGTAATTTCTCCCATCCAATAAAGGATCGGGTGGATTCTCATGAGAAGATGATGATTTTGTTATTCTTTGTTTTTGATTTCTTTTTATGGAGGGACGGTCAAGAGTAGACGTCTTCCTTTCCTGCAATGTTCTAAAAGCTCCGTTTATCGATTTTCGTAAACTATGAATGGTCCCGACAATCTCTTTCGAAAGTGATGTAGATTTATTATGTGATTTTCTTTTCTCCTTCTAATAACGTAAATTAATAGAAGGAGATTTTTCAAGAACCTTCGTGCAAACCGTCTCTGGGTGATCATGGTTTTTATACAAGGGAGACAAATGATTTGTCGTACCATTGCATTTTATCATGTCTTTCTCATTACAATAGAGGTTTGAGAATGACATATTTTCATTTTTAATATGTTGATTGAGTTTAAAAGAGTTTATCGAAGATAATTGATTCTTCTTCTTGAAATCACGATTGCTAGATGTCGCATTCTCTTGTCTTAACTTTTTCAGTTGACATTCCAGATTTTCATCCTTTTAATCCAGGCTTCCTTCTCCAGTTGAAACATACTCTTCATTGAGTACAAATCTTTGGTTAAAAGATCAATTTTCTTTTCTGAGGAAGTTAGATCGTTTATCATGGAACAATAAGAGCTGTTAGAAAGACAAGTGTGATTATCAACAAAGTAGGTGAGAGAACTTTCACAGACTTCTTCCTCAGGACAGTAGTCAATAGTTTCCATCCATGCTTTGGTTAACTCACTAATCTCCTTATTAGGATAACCAGAGAAATTACGAGCACTTTTATAGTACTTGGAACAAGTTCCATTATCATAGTCTTTGTGAACTTTTTTATCCTTTTCATTGATTGAAGACAATTTTTTTTGAGACTTTCTTTTTTATCTGTCTTAGAGTTTTCTTTAACTATTGTACAAACAGTGAAAGAGTTGAATTAAAGTAATTCTCATCCTTTGTATCAATCAATTCAGGACATAGAGACTTTACATCAGATGTAGCAACTGGATTGCAAGACATGCGAAGTTTTTCTCTTTTACCCAGTTCAAGTTCAAAAATCTTTAGCTTTCCAACAAGAGTATTTCTGGAAAGGGTTTATAGGTTATTTCCTTCAACGATGGCATGTCTCTTAGAATCGTATCTAGCTGGCAACGATTTGAAAATTTTCATCACAATGTCATTTTCAGGAATAATCTTACCTAATGCAAAAGATGCATTAACAATTTCAAACACTTTGTGATTAAACTCATCAAATGAATCTTCATCAGCCATACAAAGGTTTTCCCAATCAGAATTTAGGTTTTGAAGCCTAACTTCTTTTTTAGAGGTATTCCCTTCAAATACGATTTCTAAGATATCCCAAGCATTTTTAGATCGATTGCACGTAGTCACATGATGCTGAGGATCGAGTGCATGTCAGAAATTTGCTTTGCAGCGAGAACCTCATCAGGCTCATACCTACCAATATCCTTTGCAACAGATACACCGTCTACTGTAACCATTGGAGGATTATAACCATTAACAACATAAACCCATGATTGAAAATCACGTGCTTGAATGAAGGCACGCATAGTAATTTTCCACCATAAGCCATCGAAGACTGGCGGTACGTTTATAGAGATAGCGCTTCTGTCCATAGAGTCAAATTACTATAAACACAAACTTATGAGGTCTTAAACGTGTTTGCCTGCTCTGATACCAATTTAAAAAGAGGGGGTCTAACAACCACACCTAATATTTTGTTCGGAAATCTATATGGACTAACTCCAATATAATTCTAAAAGAATCAATTAGACAGTCAGACTCAATCAAGGAAATATATCAAAGAGCTATATCTCTGTTTCTCAATGTAATCAACAAATCAAACAAATCAAATTCGTGAGCCTGATTATTATGAGAAACAACTTGAACGGTACCAAAGACCAATGTTCAAGTGTCAATCAATTTCAATCAACAACCAAAGGTTGGATTAACCAATTGATTGAACTACGCACAACCTGTGATATTTTAATTATATAAACAAATATAATGCGGAAAAGAAATAACACATTGTTTGTAGGTGAAAATTGTTTCTGCTGATTTTGGTAATTTCGGGTGTGTGGATGAGAAACGAATCTAAACCCTAAACAATGCACTGCACGGAGTACTTTTGATTCGAGAGATCAATCTGTAAAATCCTGGCCTAAACCAAGAAATGGGCGTTCCAGGCTTGCTTCGGTCACAAAATGAAGGAGAAGGGTTGGAGAGTGTTGAGACCAGAATCGTTGATTCTGATGGTGTGGTTGTTTATGACCTGTATCTGAAAGTAGAACTGGCTAGCCGGATGGAAAGCTATCAGGTGATTTCTAGATATTGTGTTGTTGTCGATAAAAACTTGTTGTTCTGTGGTAAATAGGTGAAACCTATTTATACAAGTCATATTGAAACGTACCATGGTCTCGTAGGAAATGGAAACAATTGAGTGGTGGAAGAATAGAGTAACGTGTAACCGTTAGGCATTATGCTTCCATGATGAAGGAAGTGAATTAGTTTATACCGTTACTTTCATCACCACTAATTGTCCCACTTTCTTATAACGAGCGTATTGCACGCCGCACGCTGTAAACCACCAGACCAATAATCTGATGAGTATCCCCCACTTTGTGACATGTTTGATGTCTCGAGTGTTTTCGTGGAAAACGTGTAGCATGTTGCTATGTGTGGCAAGTCAAAGTCAAGAGACTTGCCATAGGAAAATAGCATGTGATGCTATTAGGCTTTCCTTGGCCGGCCGCCTAAAATTTGCCACAAGTTCGTCAGTTTGGTGGCGAACTTGAATGACTGAGATTGCATCTCATGAAGAAGGGTAGCCGTTGATTATGGCTACCTTCTGTTGGCGACTGGTAATGTCACAGTGGTGTTTTTGGCGTACGCCAGTGGCATTGCATCATGACTGGCATACCTCGTGCATGCCAGTGGCACGGTGGTGTAAGTGGCGCCTGGCGTAGCCATGGCCACTAGCTGGTTACCTGGAAGTTGCCGCAAGTCCGCCAGTTCAGTGGCGAACTTGGATGACTGAGATTGTATCTCATGAGGAAGGGTAGCCGTTGATTATGGCCATATCTTTATTGTGTAGCAAAGTGGCGCCATTAGCATAGTGGCATGCTAGCAACAGTAGCCAGTGGCATACAAAGATGCTGTGGCGTAGCCTTGGCAAACTGCTTTTGGCATATTGGTGTTAGACCCAAATATGGCTCTGGCAACATTGGCCATGTTGCCACATCGATCCCAACGCTCTGGGAAACGTTATTTGGCTTGGTTGGCGTAGCGATTTTGCCCAAATTAGGGTTTGGCATGTCGAAACCCCGATTAGTGCGTGTGGCATGGCTGCAGCACGGTGGCGTTGTGGCATGGCCATACCTATGGCGTTGTGGCATAGCCAAAGCTAGGATTTGGCGTCGTGGCCAAAGTTAGGGCTTGGCGACGTGGCCAGGGCTAGGATTTGGCGTCGTGGCCAAAGTTAGGGCTTGGCGGCGTGGCCAAGGCTAGGATTTAGCGTCGTGGCCAAAGTTAGGGCTTGGCGGCGTGGCCAAGGCTAGGTTTTGGCGTCGTGGCCGAAGTTAGAGCTTGGCGGCGTGGCCAAGGCTAGGTTTTGGCGCCGTGGGGCTTGGCGGCATGTTTCTGCGGCAGAGCGGCATGCCGATTAATATGTTGTTGTGGCAGGGCGCGTTTGGCTTGCCAGTTAGTATGGTGGCGCGGCAGGGTGCGTTTGGCCTTTAATGTATGGTGGCGGGTTTAGAGCGACTTGATTGGTTAAGAAAAGGGGTCAGCCAAACATGAGGCGCGGCCGCACCTCTAGTGCTCGTGGCGCATTTAAAGTGACCTAATTGGTCGGTAGGAAGGAGAGGGGCCGGCCAAGCATGGACGTGGCTACACTTCTGGTGTGAGTATGGCGGCTTTAGAGCGACCTGATTGGTCGATGGGGAATAAGGCCGGCAAGTATGGGCCCACCCACAACTCATGGGAGTGTGGCAGGTTTAAAGCGACCTTATTGGTCGACAAAGGAGTAAGGGTCGGTTGGTGGTAGGCTTTTAAAAGTGTCTTGCCTACGTTAAACTGCAAGTGCACAGCGCCTATTGGAGGCGTGGCAAGCAATTTAGGCGTCAGTGGCCAGGATTGGGGCTTGGTGTGCATGACCAAGGCTAGGATTTGGCGCGTGGCCAAGGCTAAGTGGCTCGTGGTGCATGCTGCCCATGAGGCATGTTGGCATGTCGATTAATATGTTGTTGTGGCGGTGCGTTGGCTTTCGGCTAGTATGATGGTGCGGCAGAGGCACGTTTGGCCTATAATGTATGGTGGCGAGTTTGAAGCGACTTGATTGGCCAAGAAGGCGGCATGACAAGCATGGAGGCGCGACCGCACCTCTAGTGCTCGTCGGCGACCAAAGTGGGCCTAATCGGCCTGAGGAAGGAGAGGGATCGGCCAAGCACTGGCGTGGCTACACTTCTCGTGAGTATAGCGGCTTTAGAATCCACCGCGATTTGTCGATGGAAAAGGGGCCGAAAGTATGGGCCCAACCACAACTTATGCGCATGTTGCAATTTTAAGAGACCGATTGGTCGAGAGAACAGGTCAGCCAGGGATGGCAGGCCAATGAAAAATGGCGCGACTGGCACAAGGCATGGCCACGCCTCCTTTCGTCGCTCCTATCCCTGGAAATATTTTGCAGTCTACTAATCCATGCTCGGATTAATTACCTGGCTTGCCTACGGCTTAAATTTCGACACGCAAGGTCGATATCACAAGAATAGCGCAAAAACCCGACTTTGCAAGTTATCCAGTAATCTGGTTTAATTTATGTGTTGACACGGAGTTCTTGTAAGTTCATTGCCAGGGAGAGCAACATGATTTCTAATTGAATACCTTATGCAAAGACCTCATCCTTGATATTTGGAAATTCGTGCTACTCTACCGCAGTGAACACAAATTGTCATGCCATACCAACCTTAAGGGTTCAGCCAGTAAGCATATAGATTATTCCAAAGAAACTTATATTAGCGTGAATATGGGCAAAGGCGCTTGAAATTTACAGTAACATCCTGGGATGGTTGCTACATGCGCCAGCCTGGACAAATTTCATGTAACTATATTAAACGGCTCAATAATATGCCAATGAGAGGTTAACCACTCATGGCTCCGTTTCCTTAAAGAGTGGCGTCACATCGATGCAAGGTTTTACGATTTTAACCCTAAGCTAAAAACCACCATCAACATTAAATCCCTAGCTAGCTCGGAACAGTGGGCATTGCTGGGGGTAAGCATGAGATGGTGACAGACGATGATAGGGGAACCGTGGAGATAGCAAGTCATGAGAGATTGTCGGCTGAAGATTTGGCTAACTTTTGACAGAGGAGGCGAAGAATCTGTGATCCTCAGATTGGCGCATAAATTTGGGCTCATCCATGGGTGCTCGGCTAGCTTGCTTTCTCGGAAAGTTGGAGCCTAACTTAGGCCATGTGGATGATGCCGACGTCACGGCTTTAGCCAGTGAGGCAACAACGATGGGATTTGCTCTAGGCTGTGATCAGGCGAAATGGTGCTTCTTTTAGCGGGTGAAGGCGCGTCCTTTGGATATCTCGACCGCTTCTCCCGTTCCACATTAGGGTTTCGACGAGAGACTCCATCTGGCTGAGGCTCGAATTTTTGGCCGTCGTGTAAACTCATTGTGTTTGCTCGACATCCGTTTCTCTTTAGTGGTTTCTACAATATATATTGCTAGTGTAATTAGGTTATCCCTATTAGTTCAAAACAAAGACTTTCTTGTTGAATCCATATTTCCTTCATTATGTCGAGCGTAAGTGAATCATCTTCGAGTCACTAGATTCTTCAGTCAAACGCATGCGCTCGCAATCCAAGCATGTCTCTAACTACTCTCTTAATTTCGTGATGATGAATCTTCTTTTCCCATAACATTTCTTCTTCTTTTCAGGTAAACAAATACCCGCTTCGCGACAACTCCCGTCCGATATCATCCGAGTTAAGAAGATCATACCGGTATGTTTTTATTAACTAATAGATATTTGTTTGTTACCACCATCGAAAGTGAGAAAAGAGTTTCTTTTGTGCAGAGATATCCATCTAGGAACGTGTGTGACCGTTGTCGATCATGATGATCTCGACCACCCTTTCCTTCGAATCCGAGCACACCAACTGCACGCAAATATGGAAAATGCTCGATTTAGGTATTTCTTGCCATGAATATCCCAATGCAGGTTTGTCATTCGAAATCACGCATGAGGTGTTTATCTTTTAGCCAATTAAACGTTGGTAGATTCCTAGTGCGAAAGGAATTGTGTGACTCGTACACAAAAATATGGAGAAGATATGGCCATGTTGCTACCAGGAACGTGGTGAAAACGATTGTCGCCTTCCTTAGTTACCACAATAAACCTGTCTCCTGCCCATGATTGTTGAAATGGAAGGCAAATCCATCCGCGACGTCACTGAAATCAACTATTGAAAGGTGGGGAAAATATGGTGTCTACTCCGTGAATACCTTGAGTTTAACGAGTCGGGTCGCAAGCATCGCTCGATATCGCGGCATGGATGATGCGAGTCAGATCCTTGCCAATGTCATTCCCGCCACAAAAGCC
>JAJJWW010010509.1:0-388099 GCA_023531295.1 Papaver armeniacum | reverse complement strand
ATGAGTCTTGGACTGTTGGTGTAGGATGTTAGTACTATAACGATCGAATCAACACACTATTATAAAAACTTCTCAACTGGAAGTATTTTCATTCATCTCTCATTCACCACCATTAACATAAATGACGCAGCCCTTATATACAGGCTTCACAACTTCAACAAAAACTAGAAAATAAAGCTAAATATCTTAACAAATAAAGAGAATATCTATTCTAGACATAAAGACCGAATATATTCCTTATTCACTAGCTAAAAATAACTCAAACCAACCAAACTTAGATAAAATATCCAATATTACTTGTGAGCGCGTGTTCGGCGCTCCCTTTCTTCATACCAACATAAGGCCATCTCGTGCACTACATCATTCTCCCCTGGAAGGAGGAAATTCGCCCTCGAATTAGGCGGGTCGTCAAGCGAGTCTTCATAAGGAAGAAGGTGACATACATGAAAGACATCTGCAACTTGAATATGACTTGGAAGCTTCACACGGTAAACATCAGGATTAAGCTTTTCAATGATCTCAAAAGGACCAACCTTGCCAGGATCCAAGTCGTGGGAAGTTTCAACTAAAAAATTACCTTTGCGCAGCAGCACCCAAACAAAATCACCAATAGCAAACTGAACGTGGTGAAATTGACAGTCTGAATTTGACTTATACTTGTTGAAAATGTCATTCAAGTTATGGGCAGTAGCATTAGAAGTATGCATGGCCCCATCAATATCACTGGGAACCACTTGGGATTGCTTGAATAATGTCTTGTCAGTAGCACGCATTGGCTGCAACTTAGGAACAAATTGGAAATTTGGTTCCCATTCTTCCATATTTAACATCTTGGTCCCATAATATCTTCCGAAAAACAAGTTAGAAGCAACAGTAGAGCTAGTCGCCGAAATCGGTTCTTTTGTCGGTACTAGTGTAATTCGTGTGGAATTAAAATTAAATGAATAAGAATTTTTCTTACCATCATGATCCACTTCTCTATCATACTGCCATGGTCTTCCCAACAATAGATGACATGCATCCATAACCACAACATCACACCAAACACTATCTTCATATAAGAGCCAATTGAAAATTTCACTAGACAACGTTTAGAGACGGTTACCTCACAACCCTTCTGAGCCAATGAAGAGAGTAAGGATGGGGGTGCTTTCCTGATCCGTAGCTTCAACTTACGGAATGACTTCTTGACACCACATTCTCACAACTACCCGAATCAATTATCATACGACAAATCTTGCCACCAACGGTACAAGTTGTCTGAAAATATTCTTTTCGCAGCCATGGTTCATCATTTTTGGAGTCAAAAATGAACGACGGGAACCATTAAACACTCACCTTGATCTCCGAGGCAAGAATACTTCTTGTGGTACATCCGTTTTCTCTTTGGTGTCAACAATAGGTTCATCCTTTGCATCATTGTCCACTAATAAGGACTTGCTGCAGGCCTTCCAAATTTGCGACAATCCTTCACAAAATGACCAAACTCTCCACCGGTAACATGAGTTAGCGAGAAGACTTTGGCACGAACTAACATCTTGTACTGCTTGAAGCATTCTCAGAATTGAACATAGGAGGGTGACTAACAGTAGACGTAACATTCTGACGGGTCCATTGTTTTTCCAAGCGTAACGCACGCTGATGGACTTCAGAAACAGAAAAATAATCAAACAAGTTTAGAGTATCTTGAAAGATTTGACGCAAACCTCCTGTATAACGATAGACAAGTTGTTCTTCAGGCTCCATAATACCCGATCTAGTAACCAAATCATAGAATTCCTTCGTATATTCGTCAATGGAACGAGAACCTTGACGAAGATTTTGAAGACGAATATATAGCTCTCAAGTGTAATTAAAAGGTAAAAATGATGCACGCATACACTTTTCAAGCCTAGCCCAAGATGAAATCGCTGGTTTGCCTTGTTGTATACGCGTTGCTTTCAATTGCCGCCACCAAACAGCAGCCCTTCCTCGAAAGCGGGTAGTAACAAGAGGAACCACACGATCAGCCGGTACCCTCTTAAACTCAAGCACTTCTTCCACGGTAGAAAACCAGTCGATACAATCTTCCGACGTCAATCCAATACCATGAAACTCAGGAATCTCCATACGAAATGAAGATTCCCACCTTCTAGAGTCGCGTTCATGATGCAAGTTCCCCCGTTCACGATCAGCAAATGGGTTTTCAACATCATCATCATCGGTTCGCTCGATGTCTGATTCATCAGTAGGAAACCGATGGCGCTCATGTCATTGCTGCAAAGTAGCTACTTGACTTGCGAGCATCTCAACCGCGCGTGAGAGTTCATCATACCTAGTTCTCTCCATCACCTCATCAACCACAGCTTCGCGAGGACCACCCTGACCTCTACCACGAACCATGTTGGAAGAATCGATACCCAGATTCTGAATACCAAATGGTGTAGGATGTTAGTACTATAACGATCGAATCAACACACTATTATAAAAACTTCTCAACTGGAAGTATTTTCATTCATCTCTGATTCACCACCATTAACATAAATGACGCAACCCTTATATACAGGCTTCACAACTTCAACAAAAACTAGAAAATAAAGCTAAATATCTTAACAAATAAAGAGAATATCTATTCTAGACATAAAGACCGAATATATTCCTTATTCACTAGCTAAAAATAACTCAAAACCAACCAAACTTAGATAAAATATACAATATTACTTGTGAGCGCGTGCTCGGCGCTCCCTTTCTTCATACCAACATAAGGCCATCTCGTGCACTACATCATTCTCCCCTGGAAGGAGGAAATTCGCCCTCGAATTAGGCGGGTCGTCAAGCGAGTCTTCATAAGGAAGAAGGTGACATACATGAAAGACATCTGCAACTTGAATATGACTTGGAAGCTTCACCACTGATGAACATCGAGATTAAGCTTTTCAATGATCTCAAAAGGACCAACCTTGCCAGGATCCAAGTCGTGGGAAGTTTCAACTAAAAAATTACCTTTGCGCAGCAGCACCCAAACAAAATCACCAATAGCAAACTGAACGTGGTGAAATTGACAGTCTGAATTTGACTTATACTTGTTGAAAATGTCATTCAAGTTATGGGCAGTAGCATTAGAAGTATGCATGGCCCCATCAATATCACTGGGAACCACTTGGGATTGCTTGAATAATGTCTTGTCAGTAGCACGCATTGGCTGCAACTTAGGAACAAATTGGAAATTTGGTTCCCATTCTTCCATATTTAACATCTTGGTCCCATAATATCTTCCGAAAAACAAGTTAGAAGCAACAGTAGAGCTAGTCGCCGAAATCGTTTCTTTTGTCGGTACTAGTGTAATTCGTGTGGAATTAAAATTAAATGAATAAGAATTTTTCTTACCATCATGATCCACTTCTCTATCATACTGCCATGGTCTTCCCAACAATAAATGACATGCATCCATAACCACAACATCACACCAAACACTATCTTCATATAAAGAGCCAATTGAAAATTTCACTAGACAACGTTTAGAGACGGTTACCTCTGAACCCTTACTGAGCCAATGAAGAGAGTAAGGATGGGGGTGCTTTTCAGTCTGTAGCTTCAACTTACGGACATCTTCTTCTGACACCACATTCTCACAACTACCCGAATCAATTATCATACGACAAATCTTGCCACCAACGGTACAAGTTGTCTGAAAAATATTCTTTCGCAGCCATGGTTCATCATTTTTTGGAGTCAAAAATGAACGACGGGGAACCATTAAACACTCACCTTGATCTCCAGGCAAGAATACTTCTTGTGGTACATCCGTTTTCTCTTTGGTGTCAACAATAGGTTCATCCTTTGCATCATTGTCCACTAATAAGGACTTGCCAGGCCTTCCAAATTTGCGACAATCCTTCACAAAATGACCAAACTCTCCACAACGGTAACATGAGTTAGCAGAAGACTTTGACGACGAACTAACATCTTGTACTGCGGAAGCATTCTGTAACGGGAACATAGGAGGGTGACTAACAGTAGACGTAACATTCTGACGGGTCCATTGTTTTCCAAAGCGTAATGCACGCGTGGACTTGAAATGAAAAATAATCAAACAAGTTTAGAGTATCTTGAAAGATTTGACGCAAACCTCTCCGTATAACGATAGACAAGTTGTTCTTCAGGCTCCATAATACCCGATCTAGTAACCAAATCATAGAATTCCTTCGTATATTCGTCAATGGAACGAGAACCTTGACGAAGATTTTGAAGACGAATATATAGCTCTCGAGTGTAATTAAAAGGTAAAAATGATGCACGCATACACTTTTCAAGCCTAGCCCAAGATGAAATCGCTGGTTTGCCTTGTTGTATACGCGTTGCTTTCAATTGCCGCCACCAAACAACAGCCCTTCCTCGAAAGCGGGTAGTAACAAGAGGAACCACACGATCAGCCGGTACCCTCTTAAACTCAAGCACTTCTTCCACGGTAGAAAACCAGTCGATACAATCTTCCGACGTCAATCCAATACCATGAAACTCAGGAATCTCCATACGAAATGAAGATTCCCACCTTCTAGAGTCGCGTTCATGATGCAAGTTCCCCCGTTCACGATCAGCAAATGGGTTTTCAACATCATCATCATCGGTTCGCTCGATGTCTGATTCATCGGTAGGAAGCCGATGGCGCTCATGTCGTTGCAGCAACGTAGCTACTTGACCGGCGAGCAGCTCAACCGCGCGTGAGAGTTCATCGTACCTAGTTCTCTCCATCACCTCATCAACCACAGCTTCGCGAGGACCACCCTGACCTCTACCACGAACCATGTTGGAAGGATCGATACCCAGATTCTGAATACCAAATGGTGTAGGATGTTAGTACTATAACGATCGAATCAACACACTATTATAAAAACTTCTCAACTGGAAGTATTTTCATTCATCTCTGATTCACCACCATTAACATAAATGACGCAACCCTTATATACAGGCTTCACAACTTCAACAAAAACTAGAAAATAAAGCTAAATATCTTAACAAATAAAGAGAATATCTATTCTAGACATAAAGACCGAATATATTCCTTATTCACTAGCTAAAAATAACTCAAAACCAACCAAACTTAGATAAAATATACAATATTACTTGTGAGCGCGTGCTCGGCGCTCCCTTTCTTCATACCAACATAAGGCCATCTCGTGCACTACATCAACTGTGAAACTGACCGTCATGATCAGTGGATCGTCAGTCCCCAGTATTTGAATCTCCTTTTTCGTTTTCCTTTCTTCTGGCAGGACCCAGATAGAGGACCCAGGTATAAAGACTTGATGTAAAGACCTAGGTGGTCTAAGTTGGAGGTACCTTGATGAAGGACTTATTGAAAAGACCCGGTGGACATCGATGTAGAGGTTATGAATCCCGTCTAAGAATTACTGCTTGCATGTTGTATGCTCTGGAAGTTGTAGGAACCTCATACGACGTCGTAATTCGATGCTTGACCCCAACTTTTGAAGCTAAGAGACTGATTTATCACATGAGAAAAGAATTACTCAATTTGGAGTTGTAGAGGTTAGCCAACAAAGTGTGCACATTTGTAATTTGTAATCCCGTACAAATTTTTCAGATTTCGTAAACCTGGCGGTAAAGGCCATATCTTTGAGCTCGTATGTCCGATTGATGCGCCCTTTTGGTTACGAACATCTTTCGTTGAGGGAGTGTTGTCCAATTCCTCATCCATTGTTACGTTTTTGTAAACCCATGGCCTGAACTGTGTTGTATCTCATTTGTAGAGGCGATGAGAACATTGTAGAAGACTTTGGATTGTGTCCTCCAGTCGTGCAAGCTTTATGAATACTTTCATGTGAACATGTTATCATGTCTACACATCTTGATATGAATCATTAGTTCTTGGAGAATTCCGCTTCATGTGTATCACTTCAGAGAATGGTTAGTTGATGAAGCCATGTCATGAGGATGTTACTCCCGAGACCGTTGTTGATGCCGAGACCATGGACGGAGTTCCTCCAGATATCGTTGTTGATGCCGATACTATAGTTGGAGATGCTCCAGAGACCGAAAAGGCTATAACCATGATTATCGACATAGCCTTTGCTCCTCCATCCAGTGAGCATTTACATTCACGAACAAGTTGGTGGGTTGAGCATTCCCAAGATAAAGGTTTACTGATCAGCCTGAATTCTCTTGAACAATATGACTTTATTGTGAACTGGTTGCGTCAGTGAATCGACGTTGTTGTGGGAGATGCCAGCACCGTATTCATTCTGGTGAAGAGAGGGAGTTCCTCAGTCGTGCATGGGTTTGTGATGTAGAGAGGTCACGTTGATGAAGTTTCATGGAATCACACCAGGTTGCAGTAACTTGTTATGTGGATAACGTTTGTTGAAATAGATGTGAATCGATCTCTCCGATAAGATCGTCCCAGTGTATGTTGAAGGAATTTGTGCCATCGATGGATGATTGATGTTGCATTGCTTCAGAAGTCTTATGGGATAGTGAAGACTTATCGATTGTAGTTTTGTTACACTTTGATCGTGTTGGTGTTGAATCATCGTCGAGATATTTGTGTTGAATCCAGAGGCGTCATTATCGAAGGTGTACTCTTTGATTGGGAGTACAATTTGAAGGCTTCTTAGATGCTTTAGCATTGAAGCGTCATATCCCTTGAGCGCCGAATGTCTTAGGTTTGATCGCCTCGGTCCGACTATCTTCTATTGATTTTCAGCATTCCTTCGTTGCGGTAGTGGGATTCAACACTTGTGCAGACATCAGAGCTTTCTGATTTTGTGGCACACATGGGCACTCCAGTAATGCTATGGAGAAACGCCCAAAGTGTTTTTTTGTCATGCTTGGACATCATATCAGTAATGAATTTCTCAGTGTGATGCTCGATTCGGAGAAGTGTCAGATTCAACCACTTAATAAAATGTGGTGAAGATATGCTTTCATACTGTCTTGCAATAGCAGAGTTGATAGCAGAATTGAGTCCACATGCTAGGATACAATGTGAGGAAATAAATGACACTGACATGGGAGGAATGAGACTTGCCTGAGTGAAACCTCTTGATGAATGTCTATGCATCTTTTGCAGGTTCTTGCTTCAACCTCGTCAAAGTTCGAAATTCCTCCAGTGCTATGATGATGGAATGTCCACCGAATCTTCTGGATCAGAACTTTCCTCATTGGAGAGATGTGCAAACAAAGGCGCTTTGTCAGTGGCCATCTTTTTAGCATGAATCCACGCTCATTTGAAGGTCATGTCATATGATCTTCCTGATTATGTGAAACTTGGTTTTTGTACAGGTTGAACTTATGTTCACTTTCAGAGTGATGTTGCCACAAGTATCTCTGAGCGTTCCTTCATGGTTTCTGATTGAGATGATAGCATGAGTAGATTCTTGTCGAATGATGCCTACGGCTCTGTGGGTGGTTTTCAGGGGAATGATGTTGATGGAGGTGTCATCATTGATCAACGTTCTTCCGAATTCATTTCCTCTGAGATGGAATGTGGTGAGAAGTCCCCAATCGTACATTTCTTTGTCTCATCGAAGGCTCAGGGAGTGTCTCCTGAATCAATAAATGCTTCCCTGACACGATGTGATTCAATGCAGCAAACATGTCCTTCCTTTGAGCCTTTGATAAGTACAGAAATTCACAGACATGTTCGATTAAGGATTGAAATGCTTCTTCGACATGTGGCTCAGAGAGAGTGAAGGTTCTGACCGGGAGAGGGTCTCTGTGTACTCCTCCAGTCCCCAAGTTAATCTCTCCTTCGACTTTTTCTTGGAATATGCGCTTCAAAATTCTCTGTAGTCCCTTGTGGGATGACTGATGAATCTGTGAAAGTGACAGTAACGAGGATTTTTCATTTCCTCTTCAGTTGGTTCTTTCTTGACATACGACAATTTGATTGCACCATCCTGAACTCAGACGTATAGTAGTTCAATCACCTCTTCCATGAGAAAAGGGAAATCAAGTGCTTCTTGATCAGTTCTTGTGCGTTGGGAAAGAGCTTGTACATCTCGAGTTTGATTATCCTTCCTTTGTGCTTTCGAAGGGGCTGGAAAAGTATGCTTGCGCTACGGTTCGGCTTTTCGTTTGCTCCATTCTGCAACAACATTTGTAGAAGGTTGGAGGTTGTACTGTTTGTTGATTAAACGTCTGCTACCTCGAGTTTCTCGTGGTTCTTCATCTTTTGTAGCTTTAGCTCTTTCCAGTAAAGCAGGTGCGGTAGTTGCTGATCGCTTAGCCGCTTCATGAGATCTGAAAAGGTCTGGAACCGGGGATTTTCCAGTAAAGCTCTGTAGACCGGGATCATTTCGTTGACGCACAAGTCTACAAGTTTTTTCTATGTGACGTTTGGATCGTGGCAATCCAAGGCTTGAACTCTGAACCTTTTCATATAGTCATTGGGATGTTCATTGCTCCTTTGAAACATCCCTCCTAGATCAGAGAGAGTGACTTGCTCTGAAACGAAGAAATATTTTCTGTAGAAAGCATTAATCATCTATCCCCAACTGGTGATACTTCCTGGTGCGATGTTGTTGTACCAGGTATATGCTCTGCCTGTCAGAAACTTTGAAAATTCCTTCAGACGGACGACATCATTGTTTTCATGCTCGCCCAATGATTCTAAGAATCGAGAAACATGTTCTCGAGCGTTGCCTGTTCCATTGTAAAGTGTGAACGTTGGAGAAGTGTAGCCATTCGGAAGAGGAATCCTTTGTGTAACAGCAGGATATGAAGGTTGGTGACGGTGGACAGATGATGTCTTGTCTTTTCCTCGATTTTCTAAAATGCGCTACAGGTCCTCTCGAGTGATGAAACTTGCAGGTTCATTTGCTGGTGGATCGTCTGCAGCTTTGCGGACTTCTTCATCATCTACAACATGGATTGGAGAGATTTCAGGATCAGCGGTTGAAGATGTTTCTTTAGCTATTCCTTTTTTCGCGCTGAGGCTGAGTTTGTTCAGACGCAAGCTTGTCCGTGAGAGTTTTGAGATAAGCACACAACTCTTTCTACGTTGCAGCCATATCAATCCGAACCTTCATGAGATCCACTATGGTAGGCTGATTTCCTCTGGTTTCTTCAAGGGATTCGCTAGGAGATGAATTGTTGATAGTGCCAGTATCATTGCTTGCAGCATTGACCGGAGTGATCACTGGAGCATCTGCACTCGGAGGAGTAGTAGTAAGATGTGGCCTGACATTGCTGGCCGGAGGAGAGGTATTAGCGGTACCACTGAAGCCTGCAACGTTGAGAGGAGTAGTACTTGCGATGGTAGTACCACTAGAACTTGCGATGTTAGAGTCGGGTGTTGAACCCAGATTGGTAAATGAAACAGACCTAAGATCGACCATCTTGAGGAGAATTGAGATTGCAACCGAGAGAATGATCCCCCACTGTGGTCGCCAATCTGTAGATGGGGCAAAACGAGTTGCTGGGTTTTACGGAATTGAGGAGACGACCGTGCGGAGGAAACTCCTTGAACCGAGCGCACTGTCAAACCTCACACAGATGCACTGCAAAAAAATAGAGTGCTTTGAATTCGAGAGATCAATCTGTAGGACTCCGGCCTAAACCAAGACAATGGCAGTTCCAGAGTCAATTCGGTCACAAGAGAGGATGGGTCGATCTGTAGGAGGGAAGCTTAGAAATGTATGAGATCAATGGTGATCGAAGATTGTAGGTGTGTTGTGTATTCTGCGTAAATAAATAAGATAAGATCTGATTGATTGAATTTTCTATGTTGAGAGTAATTGCTCAGACGTTGAGTTGTTAATCTCTTGTTGTCTGTTTGACGCAAAATTATCTTGTTTTTCAATCATGATTCAGAGACTTATTTATATTGATAGAATTGTAAACACCTTGATCCCATGAAGTGTGACAATTGCTGGAGTCAACAAGTGGGAAAGTGGAAATCGTGTTAAAACCAGTTGCTCATCGTGCGGAGACTTGGTTGATTTTCCATCCACTACTTTGCTAACTCCTCCAACTGATTGCACGACTTGCTCACATTCTCATCGTGTGTATGAACACACGTGTCGTAGACCGCCAGACCAAAACCCTAGTTAATATCCCCTCATGTGACACGCTTGATGTCTCGTGATTGTGGTGTCTGCAAGGTAGACGTGTATTTAGTTAGTCAGTTGCTGACTTCGTGGGACGATGAGTCCTTGTATTGCTGAGTCGAACGTGATTTGCAAATGTTCTGAGACTCATGAATCGAACGTGTCTGTTGAGACAGAGGTATAACTCTCAAGTAAATGTTGATAGTTTAAGGTGAGCAAATATTGCTCATTCGATGGATTGTTGAATATTTGACAGTTGAACCAATGTTCCTTAGTCTGAGCAAATATTGCTCGTTTGATGAATTATTGGTAGCGGGACCAAAATAAAATATTAATTTAAATCTTTTGAGCAGACCGAGTATAATTAATAAAAGTGTTGATCATGGGATCAACATAAAATTATTAGCGTTTGAATCTGGAGTTATGAACCTTGGATTCAAACCCTAATTCGATCAATTGAAAATCAACCACGAAGTAAAGGAGGGACCGGCTACATGGGATGATGGATCGACCGTGTAGCGCCCAAATGCTCGAGTGAGCAAATTCCAAAGTCTCTTGAAGACCAGTTGCTGAGAGGATGATTTAATGCTGGTTTAATCATTTATTAAAATAATGCTCGTCTAAGCCTTAGGTGATAAAACCTAATTATGAAGAGGTGAGGGACCGACCAAGGGATCATGAAACCGTCCCTGGTTAGTCACGGGACCGTATGACGATCATTTTATGAAGTTCCAAATTGTTTGGAAGGATTTGAACCTAATATGAACAAATTAGGTCAAATGATGAAAGTATGTGGGACCGGCATCTTGCAAGCCAAAGAGCCAACCTTGATCGGTCAAGGTAATATGCTCGTGTCGCCAAAATGCTCGTGCCTCAGTCCTGAGAATTTTGATATTTTCTGGCGTGCGTTTGAGTAATCATTTGAGAAAATATGAAGAAATCAAGGTTTTTGCTCAAACTGAGGAAACTTCATAAGATGAAGGTAATAATAATAATAAAATGAAGGAATCATGAAGAGTGAGACCGGCTATGGCCAAGGCATGGCCGGCTGGCCAATAAGCCCGGTCCCATGGCACTTTTCCTAATTTTATATTATTTTCATGATTTTAGGGAAATACCATGAAATCAAGGAGTTTGTTGTAATAAATGAGTTTTCCGAAGGAGTTTCCATGAGATGAAGGAAACCATAATAATTAATAATAATAAAATAAGGGGCGTGTGGGACCGACTAGGGCATGGTCGGCCGGCTAGGGCCCGGTCCCACGAATTTTCCCTAATTTTACATCTTTTCCTTGATGTGAAGGAAATATCATGAAATCAAGGAATTTCATGGGATGAAGGAAATAATAATAAAATAATAAGGAACGCAAGGTGTGGGACCGCCACGACTAGTGCATGACCTACCACGGCTAGTGAGCTCGGTCTGCGACACATTTCCTAATTTTTATTATTTCCTTGATGTGAAAGAAACACCATGAAACTGAGGAGTTTCCTTGAAACGAAGGAATTCTGTTCAAACGAAGGAATTTTCATGAGATCAAGAAAAGATAATAAAAATGTGATAAAATAGAGAATTATGCGTGGGACTGGCCACGGCGTGACTGGCCGGCCGATGGGCCCAGTCCCCTAGCGCCTTAGCTAATATTTTATTATTTATTATTTTATTATTTATTATTTAGCGCCTTAGCTAATAGTATAGCACGCACGCACGATGCGCCTGCCATTCCATTCAATAGGGAACATCAAATTCTTCTTATACAATATTTTCTAAGACAGAAACTTCCTTACCCCGCAACCCTTGCTATACTTCGAGTGGACAGCCTTGGGTACCATATATCAGACCACTGCATATAAGACATCCCTCAAAAAAAACTTCCTTATACATTCCTTATACATTCTTATTTTACCACAATTCAGACATCCCTTGACATACACACTTTTACTGTTTCAAGAGCCAAAAAAGAAAAAGAGGAGCAGTGCAACTTAATAAATGTAATCACTTTAAAAGTAGATCCCTTACTTTATCCAAAGCCATAGCCTGCCTCATCCCTTATTTGCGGCGAAAATTGAAATGTAGATTGCCAATCAAAGCAACCCGATAAATTATTCTCGACGGCTTCATACCTGCACATATAAAAAGTGTGAGTAATGTAAGAATAATGAGTAATAGTTAACCTATATAATTCTCAATATTTGCATCAAGCTGCAATTGTTGGTTTAGGAATAGGTTTTCAAATGTAAGCAAGAAAGAGTGAGCAGTATGTAGGTAAACTGTAGAGCTATAGTAGATTTTTCCATATCCATCTTTCATGCCCTCCAGAACATTTCAAGGTCATAATGACCTAGGCCATACGACTAACGTCTTTTGTCTGATTACTTTTTCGGAAGCTGTCAATTGTCTGTACCTATATAATAAACAGGTGAAAGCAACTGGAAGATCACTATGAAAATGCATTATGTCTGGTACAAGTTTTGTAACTTGATGGCACCTGTACTACTTTGTGTATATAAGAGCTTACCATAACTTAGTGCAAACCATCTATTCAATCCAACCTCAACTTTACTAAGACAACTTAAACATTGAGAGAAAACTTCAGAACCCTCTCTGAATGACATAACTTTAGACCACTTGAAGTCTTGGACTCTTCTGGTCAAACAAACATGAAATCCTCTATCTTACTGCCAAACACATTAAACATAATAGACTTTTCACTTATTCCATTCCTTCATGGGTATTTTGTGTACACAGTTAATGACAAACATTGATTTTATTCATTCAAATCATTCGATACAAACTACTACCAAGTTTTTACCAAATTTTATAGATGAATGAAACTGGTAGATGGTTTTAGTCATTAATTTTGGTGACAATGGAAAAAGAAACTCAATTTGTTCCATTAGTATATTTTCAGTCAATCAAGTTTCTTTATGCAACACAAATGTAACCCTTAGATGGTTCCTTGTACGAAATTGGAACCAATCTCAATCCTAACCGACAAAGATAAAAAAAAATCAGTACTATTGAGTCACAATTGAATTAACTAAAATTCCCTATTGATTCCTAACCGGGATTCGACTTATTTGAGTTGAACGAATCCTAACCGGCACCAATCAAGTTTCTTTATACAACACCAATATCCTACATCTTTAGGGAATCAAATTTGAACTGACAGTATGTTAAAGAAGGAAATCGAACCCAATTGAACTGATAGTATGTCAAGGAAGAGAAATTGAAACCAATTTACTAACCAATTTAGCAGAAGACTATGAGCATTGTGAAGCCCTTTGAAGTGGAGAGAAAAGCTTGGAAACCTTAACGGGGAAACCCTAACCCCAAATTAAGATTTCAACTTTTCTGTAATCGAAGAAGTGAGTTTCCAAATTGACTGTAACCTTAATTCAATCAATTCACCCCATTTCTCAAACTCTCTCAAAATTTCCGGTTCTAGGTTTTGATTTGAACTTATGGGGTATTCGCTGTTTTGAGATTCCTGTGAAACAATATGGAATTAATTCGATCAATTCAGGTTACTGTGGGGGATCGATTAAGATGATAAAAATCAAGAACAAAGAAGAGGGAAGAGATTTCAATCGAGAAGAGAGAAACCGAGAAAGAAGAAGGCAGGAGTTTATAGTTAACCGAGGAGAACGAAGAAGAGGGATGTTTATAGATTTTTTTTTCCTCAATTTCATAGTTAATCGAGGAGAACGAAGAAGATTCTTTCATGGATGAACTACCCTATTTCTGACTGAAGAAGAAGAAGTTTTTCTTTTCTTACACACGAAAGGAAAAAAGATGAAAAAAATGGAAAGGAAAAGATAAACTGGGGACGGCGAAATTCGAACTCTGAGTCATCGTGTCCATGTAAGGCTGCACAGGAACCGACCCGGAACCGGTGTACCGGACTAGAACCCGAAAAAAAGGCATGGAACCGGACTGGTACCAATATAGCCGGTACAGGGAACGGGAATCAAAAGTAGAACCGGTGTAGGAGTGAGTACTGGTACCGGTTCTTAGTGAATTCCCGGAGGAACCGGACCAAAAGAACCGGTGAATATAAGCCGTCCAGATATGTTAATCTTAGCCATTAATAGTAGGTCTAGTCTATTTATCTATCGACTACTCTCTTCTCTGTTGTTCTATTCTATTCATTCAGGTTTCTTTTCTCTCAAATCTCAACAGACGCGATTCTTCTTTTCTCTCAACTAATCTATGCTTCACTTGTTCATCACCACCACCTTCTTCTTCTTCACCACCACCACCATTTACCAGTTACCATCAACGAAGAAAATCAGTTACTGATTTACTTCTCTTGAATATTCAATCAACAACAACAAGTCAAGGTAAAAATTTATTCATCTGATTTAGGGTTTGTTCAATTAATTGCATGTCTATTTAAATTGTCAATTGATTTCAGATCTATGATCACTTATTCTTCATCACCATCTCTAATCGCATGTTAGGGTTTGTGATTCTATTTCTGGGAGATTTGGGGTTTGTTGATGCTGGCTTGTTGCTGCAATGGTAGAATGATGTTGTTGTGTATGGAATTGAAGGGTTTGGCTACGAATTTGAATTCAAGAAGGAAATACAGGTTGGGTTGTGTATGAAATTGAAATTTGATTCAGGTGGAGATGGATTTGTGGTGTTCATGAAATGAGGATAGATGGGTTTGTGCTGTAATGGATTGATTAATTACTGTAATGGATTTTGTTATCTCTTGATCTTTTTGAATACACATAAAAATGTGAATTTATTTCATTGTGATTCTGTACTTGATCAAAATTATCTCTTAAATTGATTAATCACTGTAATGGAATTGGAATTTTGGACACTTTTTTTGAGTATCAACAAGTTTAGATGGAGACATAACTGCAGTGGGTAAAAACCCGGTACCGACTTGTACTGGACCGGTGTTACAAGTACAGGTACAAGTCCAGTGTAGTGTACGGTCCTCAAAATGAGGTACAGGTACCGGTCCTCAAAATGAGGTACCGGTCAACTCTAGGTACAGGTACCGGGTTCATAAGAAACCCGGACTATACCGGCCCATGTGCAGCCCTATGTCCATGTTTACAGATCTATCCTCTTTACATTCCTTTTTTACGTGACTTTGGGAAGAAAAATTTAAAATCCGAAGGGGTATTTTTGTGACCTGAAAAAGCTTCACCAAACAATTGGGTCTTTTCTTTATATTAGTATAAGATAAGATAAGATAACATAACATAACATAAGATAAGATAATATTTTGCATAGGTTCATCGTTCCTTCGTATTTTGGAATGCTCGTTCGTGCATTCAGGTGCTCGTTAGTGCATTATTGCTGAGTACACTTATACCATTTTGGTCGGGGCTTACTTGATAGCGGCTCAGATGCCCGTACGTTGAATATTTATCACTAACTCATGGAATTCTGCTGGGAAGAACCACGAGTTGAAGTAATGAAATATTACGAAGAACGTAGAATATTTCCGAATATACAATTAATGGATTCAGGGATTTAGAAAATAATTAATTGATGGCTTTATACTAGCAGGCATGCTGTCTAGGAGCATTAATTATTTGAGAATTGAGTGATATGAGCTTGTTGAAGCGTCATATTTATTATGGATAGTATAGTCATGGAAAACACGTTGTTGCATCCTGAAGACGTTATCGCTCTATACTAGCAGGAAAGCTGTCTAGGAGCCGTCCAATCATAACGATTCTATACACATTTCTTTTATATATTCAGGGAAAATATTGTTACATCCTAAAGATGTTATTGCTATATACTAGCAGGCAAGCTGTCTAGGAGCCGTCCAATCATTCGATTCTATATAAAAGTAATTACTTGAAGTTGCTCGATTCATGAGATATGTCGTTGCCTCAGTTGAGAGACTGCATATTCACGTATGCTCTGAGACACAATATACTCAGTCAGAGATTCTTGTGGCATGAGCTTTCATGCTTCAATGAGAGACATGAGCCTCAATATTCATCTGATTGATGGATCAGGAGCATGTACAATTTTGGTTTTACGATTTTAGCCTTTGTCGAAAATACACCATCTACAGAGCCAAGACCTAAGGCATCTAAAAGGTTTGATTAATCTTTTTGTTTCCTAAGTTGGTATCTAAAAGCATTAGTACAAACAGACCCTTTTGCCACGCCAAATTGGCATGTCCATAGGGGTTTTGACACGCCAATTTGGTTTGGACTTGGCGTGACTTCTGCCTGCGTGGTTTTAGGTAACACGGTGTGGTTTTAGGTAGATTATAGCAACGCTTGACTTGCGTGTCTATTTCTGCATGAAATAGACACGCCAGAGCCATATAGGCGTTGCTATATAGTGTCCCAAAAACTTAAGTACTGGTACTCTATAGACACACGATTTATTATTTTGGCGTGGCTTTTTGGTTCCCTATAGACACGCTAAGTGCTTCTGGCGTGGCTATTTGATTCACTATAGACACACAAATTGCTTTTTGGCGTGGCTATTTGGTTCACTTTAGATACGTCAATTGTTTTTTGGCGTGGCTATTTGATTCACTATAGACACCCAAATTTCTTTTTGGCATGGCTATTTGGTTCACTATAGACACACAAATTGCTTTATGGCGTGGCTCTTTGGTTCCCTATAGACACCCTAATTGCTTTTGGCGTGGCTATTTGATTCACTATAGAAACACAAATTGCTTTTAGGCGTGGCTATTTGGTTCACTTTAGACACGCCAATTGTTTTTTGGTGTGGCTATTTGATTCACTATAGACACCCAAATTTCTTTTTGGCGTGGCTATTTGGTTCACTATAGACACACAAATTGCTTTATGGCATGGCTCTTTGGTTCCCTATAGACACGCTAAGTGCTTTTTGGTGTAGCCATTGGTTATCCGATAGACACGCCATATAAGTTTAACGTGGTTATATGTTATGTTTTAGCCATGCCAATTTCACTTGCCTTCATCCACGTGGTGTATTAGGAACCATTGAATACCATCCACATGTAACGTTGTGAGCCGTTCATTGAATATCCTATAGACACGCCCCATAGAGTGTGGCTAAATGTGATATTTAGCCACGCCCATTTCCAATTATCTTGATCCACGTGGACGTATTAGGAATCGTTGGATCTAATTTAAGATGATGCAATATTTACCGTTCGTCCATGTAACGTTCATCGTCCACATGTAACGTTGGGAGCCGTTCATATTTGTTTAGTGAGAACCTATAGACACGCCATATAGCGTGGCTTTATGTGATATTTAGACACGCCAATTTATATTTGTTTAGTGTGTCTTTATGTTATGTTTATCCACGCCAATTAACCTCGAAGCGTGTGTATTACGCGTGTGACGCCTCTAAGCCGAATGTGGATTGACCGCGATCTACAGGTGCTCCTCATTCGCACCTTTTAATCTTTGGAAGCTAGTCAAGGCCGCTTGTTGTTCTTAGGTCACTCATCCAATTTCTTCTCTACTTGTTGTCTAAAATTTCTTCTCGGTTAAAACGGTTGCTTATGAGGAGGTTTTCCATCTTTGTGGAGTTTCCTGCGGACAAGAGATTAAATGTATTATATATATATATATATATATATATTCTAAATCAGAATTAAATGTCATGTGAATTCTCAACAAGAGACAGACAAAAGTCATTTTTCCAACAATATAATAAAGCCAACTTCACTGAAGGCCGTGGCATTTTTCACAGCTGACGCCCATAATAAAATCCGTAACCAAATATCAATTTTCAAATTTACACTGGCATTCATGTTCCATTTAGGTGTTAATATATTTCTATCTCGTACTTATTCTTTAATCAAACTGAATACACGATTTATGTAAAAAAAAATTATATACTTGATTAGCAAAGCATAAGAGCTAAGAAACTAACCTTGTCATCAGAGATGGAACAGTTATCTTTCGGCCATGCCACAAAACCATCTTTAGCTTCCCCTAATAACTTAAACTCACCACTTGGTTCGGTTAACACAAACGATGGAACTATAACCTCCTGAATATTGACAACATAACAGTTTTTAGGAAGATCTTGTCCATGTATTTTCTGGTTAGGCAGCGTAGGTAAAATACTGCCTCTAGCAACGACGTTTCCCTAGATCCATTCCAAAAGTCGTATTTTGCTTTCTGCGGAGATACGGCATATGAACTTCATATAAAAAGAAGATGCTAGAATTAGCAATATAGATTTACGAAGAAAAAAAAAATCAATAAAAACATACTCCATTAGATGTCTTAGCCAGAGGTTCTGCCGTAGATGTGCACGACTTCTCTACAGATATTGAAGGATTTGGTTGTGAATTACTGGTAGAAATCTGCATAAGATTAGGAGACTGCTTCTTAGATCCATCAGAAGGGTTGCTACGTGAAGGAGACTTCCGCAGAGAAGTAGTTGGTTGTGAATTACTGGTAGGGTTCTGCATAAGATTAAAAGAGTTATTAGTTACTTTTGAAAGTTACAAATATTTCTATTTTTCTAGGTTCTCTAATTTACACTTGGATCGGTGATTCATATAATTGATAGACTGGTTTATGTATATTCGACTTACAAATCAAACAAGCCAAGCAACTAACCTTATTAGCAGGCTCGGTAAGCTTAACACCATACTTTGGCCAAGGAATCGCTTTTCCAAGAGTTTGTCCTAATGTTTCCATACCATTAAATCGTACGGGTAGACAGAAATTCGGTTTTATTACTTCATCAATCAGGATTTTGTGGCAATCAACCTCCACCCCATCCTTTCCATGTAATTGTTGTTTTCCTGCTAACAGAAAAGCTCTACCTCTAGCAACGACATTCGCCTTAGACAGCTCGTCAAAAAGGTAGCACCTTCTACCCTGCTGAAATATATGGCATATGAACATCTTCAAGCGAAAACTTCAAAGCAAATTTGAGATTTAAAATGCATGTAAAAATAAAACAGATACCGGATGAACTGCTGCAGTTGTCGTGATCTCAGATTTGCTCCGATTAGATGTAGCTTTTGATGTCACATCCAAAGTATGTTTCCCCGAATTTTGTTGAGTTACCTGCAGCAGTAGAGTAATATTCCATATTCGGGTAACAAATATACCAAATTCTACCGTGAATGCGAAGACACTGATGAATTGAATAGGTAACAAATATACAAGGTTCTCCAAAATACACCCTAGCGTCCGTGATTCATATAATTGATAGCATATTTCAGACTCATGTGGTCTTAAGATCATGTAACTAGTTTAAAACACATACCTTCGGAACTTTTTCAAATATTACGATACGAGATTGGCTTCCGTTGAGTAGATCCAGTGATTTCACAGCCTCCGAATGTTTTGGTTGACTTACCTGCATCAGAAAATTGAAATGAAAGTTGTACCTTATTTTTGCAATGAAACCATTTAAGCAAAATGCACAACTGACTCACAATCAAATAGCTAACCACATATCTTGTTCTCTAAAATATACACTAACATCCGTGATTCATATAGCTGATAACATATTCGTCTCTTATATCAAACAAGTTATATATATATAACTGGTTTGTGTAAAAACATATCCAATGAGTTAATAAAGCAAACAAGCATAGCAACTAACCTTTGATCCAATATGGTTTGATTTGATGGCCAACTAATTTCAGCATCACCAACATCTTTTAAAGTTTTTATCCCAGAAGATGTGCCAAAGGGTAATTTGATGGTTTCATTTAGTACTTCACTAACCAGGACGCTATAGCATGTAACCTCACCCGTCATTCCCGACTTCATTTTATAAGATACCTTCTTTGAAGAGTAAGCTCTACCAATGGCAACAATGTTGTCCTTTTCTCCAAACCAAAGTTTGCATCCTATGCCCTGCAGAAACACAAGGCGCGTGAGAGATAGTAAATGGAAGATTGAAAATTTAAACGCGTTGGAAAACCATACATCAATGGTAACTTTTTCAGATGGCACGTTCTGAGATTCCCCAGTGGATGGAGGAGACGAATACTTCTTTTTGGATACTAAAGACGCCGGGGATTCAGTAGAAACGGTCGGCGTTTTAGTACAAGGAGAGTCCCGCTTTGCGGACCCTTTGGTGCTTTCAGATACCTTCTGCGGACCGGATTTCCCATGTTTTTTTGGATGTTTCTTAACTGATTCTGGACCTATGTTATTCTTAGATCGATTGGAGGCGTTGGTAGGTCCTGCATCCTGTGACTGTAGTTGAACACATTGTTTGAAAAAATCGAATCTTTTCTGCCATTTTTTTTAAAAAAATTACACAATCTAATCAAAACTCGGTTCACTTACCTCTCCTCCGGACTTGCCGATCTTGTTGCCCACAATTTTCGCAATGTCGACTCCTTGAGATAACAAGTTATCTGTTAATCTCTGATACGCATTTTTAGTAGACTCTAATTCTTTCTCCCTAGCTTTCAGCTTTTCACGTAGTTCATCGTTCTCTTTCGAGTGTCTTGGTTTTCTACCATTTGGAAAGTAAAGGGTTGCCGTCACTCCAAAGCCAGCCCCCTTGACACTTCCACCCTTATCCGGGCCGATCGGGCATCCTCGTTATGACCAACCGTTAGAGTTCCTTCTCGAATCATCTTCCGCTTCTCTTCCTGTTCAAATAATGTGTTAAATTCTGATTTAAACCTTGCACAATTACTTTGCACTTACTTTGGTTAAAAACATGAGGACTGTAAAGTTTATGTTTTCTCACAACTTCAGATGTCTTCTTCCTGACAAACTCGTCTGGAACAATTCCGTCTTTGTTTTCGCGTGCTCTTGCCCACATGAAGCACCGGTCTTCAAGATCTTCTTCGGCAACTTTTCCTCTTTGGACCTAGTAGTTACCAGAAACAAGGATTTACATTCGCACATATATTAACTGTGTAAAACAGAAAACCTATTCCAAAGCATCTAATGTGACAAAATTACAGATTAGTGTAAGAGGACACATCCCTATACCGTTTTAAATTTCTGCATATATGAGACACCCAACACGACATACAAAACAGATATGGCCGGTTTTACTGTGCAGTGTATAATAAAGAAGACAACAGACTTACTAATTTTAGTTTTAATCCCGAGTATCCTCCTCGTCCCGTCCGATGTGGGAACTTGGATTGTGATATTGCCTCTTTTCCCATCTCCGAATTTTTCTTGCAGAGGAAATAAAAATAATTTCATTAGTATGCTGGGATAGACAATAAGAACGAAACACAAATTAGAAAAAGCAATGTGTATTCCATACCTTAAAAATAGGAGATTTTAGTACATGATTAAGGTAATTGTCCCGATTTTCTTGGTCCATTACCGTTTCGTACTTTTTTTGGGGAAAGTTCTTAGTTTGTGCGGCATTTCCAGAATGGTTTTACATGATTTTTGTACAATTTCCTTCTAAAGTCCCGCAATGAACAGTAGACGCTTCATGACCACTCGCTTCACTCATGGGGCACCTCATAATGAAGCTGCAATAACATCTAATGTATGTTAATCACGGACTCATCAGTTAGACAACAAAAACGACGAATTGGTAACCACATATGCATACCAGAATTTTCTCCCACATATTTTCTTTTGTTGTTGAAGGGACTTCCTTCCAACATAAATGTTTTATGCTAACCATATCACGGACCAAATAGCCTATGTAACTACTGAATTCAATTCTATGGTTACCAATAGGCCTAACATTTTGTCAAATTCAATATCCCTTCTTTTGGCATTTTTATCCGAGAAGTATCTATGCAGCTTCAACATTCTTGTCATTCCCCTCTCTTTTATGATCACTTCGTAGAGTCTTCTTGTTGTGGTCGCTTTCGCTTTCGGAGCATTTTCCAATTCGTTTTCTTCTAACACCTCCAAATCATCATTTTTAGAATCTTCTCGACTGAAATAACCGAGGCAACATATGAAACCATGTTATGTTTAAGTAGAAACAAGTAAGTACAAGGTTTCGCACATTACCTGTTAAGTCTTCAAATCTAGCAAAGGTGGACCGTATCTTCACCATCATCGTCATCTGATTGTACAATGTCATCATGACTCTCATCTAAATCCATCGTTTCTTCATCGAATCCACCTCATAATCTGATTCCCTCCATTGGTCGTAATCATCATCTTCTCCCATGACAAAAGTCAGTGTAGGTACGTGCATCTTAGTTAGGAATTTGAGCTTATTTTGGAAAATATTAGCTAAACCTAACAGGATAGGCAACATGTGTTACACCTATTTTCTATTATATGAAAAGAAAACAAACATGAACTCATTGATGCATGTAACTTGAAGCTAAAACATCACTGCAACACACAAAATCTCCTCATGATTATTGTGTTATCCACAAAGCGAAAGGTACCGGTTAAACGGTCTTATATAACTTTTTGTTACAAAAGCCTAGAGCACTAAAGCACCAGATAGTGATTATCCATTTTTATCTTGAAGATATAGTCAAATTGGACAACCAGCAACATGGTATTATTAAAAGTGGCAACTTAAAATGCGAGGCGTTACATAAAGCTAGCCAAGTAATGAGAGACTCAAATGATTAAATCTTGAGAAGCCTTGTATATAAATATGATTGACACAACATCGTCGATCAAAGTAGAGTTATTAACTCTCAATCAAAATCCAACCCAAACAATAACAAAAACCCTAGAAAAAAATTAGCATCGTTAAGTTTTTTATTTATTTTTATTTTGTAAAACCTAACTAACTAGTAAAGCCTAACTAAGTAACATGAAAGAAAGATCCTTACCTAAATCTTATAATAGTTCATGCATGTAACTTAAGACTAAAATATTATTGTTGTAACAAAATGAAATCACATCTCATCGTACAACCCGTGATTGTCATTAACTTGTTCTTTGATACAGCCGAATAAAAACCCTAATCATGCTTTAACTAGTAAACCTATAAGATCTAACATCTAATTCCATGAGATCAAACAAAAAATCTAACATAAATTTAATATTCAATCGATAATGGGTTGTAGAAATAATACCAACAACAAAGATCGAGTTTAAAGAGGTAGATTCCTTGTAAAGATTAGAGATGGTAATAGAATAAAAACCCTACTCATGCTTTAACTAGTAAACCTATAAGAAGTGATAGAATAAAAACCCTAATTATGCTTTAACTATTAAACCTATAAGATCTAACATATGATTCCATAAGATCGAACAAAAAATCTAACATCAATTTAATATTCATTCGATAATGGGTTGTAGAAATAATACCAACAACAAATATCGAGTCTGAAGAGGTAGGTTCCTTGTAAAGATTAGAGATAGTAGTAGAATTATGATTTCATAGAGAGAATGAATCGAGTAATAAAAACTGAAAAAGTAGATCGAACTCATCTTTCTTTTTCTTTTTGGAATTTAACCAAACCATCAGGCGGGAATTGATTTTCGGGTATATTAATTAAATACCCCTAGTTTTGACACCCAACAAATATACCCTTATACAAAAATAAAAATATCCCTATCATTTAAAAACCTTATCCATTTAAAAATAGATTACCTTAATACCCTCACTCATTTCAAAATACAACAAATTTCTTTCTCTACCACTTCACGAGCACCACCACCACCACCACCGTTAGCACCACCACATATCCACCACTTCCAACATTCAACTACCATTCCACCACCACCACTCAACGAACACAACCTACTAACTGCCACCACCACTCCACCATCGAAACACCACCACCACCACTGGAACACCACCACGCCACCACCGCCGCCGCCGCCAATCCACCGCCGCCGCCGCTAGTCCACCTAAGAATAAAAAATATGGTATCAACAACCAAAGTTGATCCCCAAAATATGATGTCAACAACCGAAGTTGATCCAAAAAACAAAAATAAGAAAATCAAAATCAAAATAATAATATGATGTCAACAACCGAAGTTGATCCCAAAAGCAAAAATCATAAAAAATAAATAAAAAATAAAAAATGGTGTCAACAACCGAAGTTGATCCCCAAAACAAAAATGAGAAAATAAAATAATAGATAATATAGTGTCAACAACCGAAGTTGATCCCCAAAATCAAAAATTCATAAAATGTTCAGATTATTTATGGTATCAACAACCAATGTTGATCCCAAAATATGGTATCAACAACCAAACTTGACCCCAAAATATGGTATCAACAACCAATGTTGATCCCAAAAAATTGATATACTAAAATTAGTGAACCTGGCGTGAATCGAACACGCATTTTCTGACATGGAGTCAGTTGTGCTACAATTGCACCACAGGATCAGTTCAATTTCATACTATTCAAGGAAATAAAATTACTGAACCAAAATACCAAGAGTACAATTATGACGAACAAATTACTGTACTAATTATTAAGGAGAATGTATAGTATTTAACAAACCATAAAGTATTGTTTTTCTTGGCAGCAACATCATCACCATTGCCATTAAATACTCGTCAAGAGACTCAAGACTGCTCCATACAACTATTACTAGTACTACAACACCAACAGAAATTGCTAATGTTATTATACCCATTTTCTCATCGACATCAAATGATACTTGTGGTATCCTCTGTATGAAAATTCAGTTTCACTTTCACCTACTCAACAAGAAGTACAGCAACAAAAACTCAATGACTTCTCTCAAGTACCACTACAGCAACAAAAACAAGTATTGCCCAACAATGAAGATGTATTATGATATATGGATTATTACCCCCACCACCACAACAGGCGCAAAAAAACCAACAAAAATATACAAAAGTAGCCGGTAGTCCCTCCATTTTGTGTCCCTATATGTTCCTAAAGATGCAGTTACTTTAGTTCCTATGTACAATCCAACTGCCTCATACAATGTCAATCCCACATAAACTAAAATCTAACAATGTTATACCTGCAATGCGGACAAAACCCAATATATTGTTGAACATGTTTCCCTACGATTCTGTTTCCAGGATTTCAAGGAAGTTAAAGTTATATTATTGTATAGCTCAAAAAATTCTAGCAACAGCTAATTAAACATAGGAGGAAACCTCGTAACAATTCACATCAAATGAATTAAAAACAGATCAATACACTAATGAATATATACGAATCACCTCAAGTGGATTTTTCAATTCCACCATATCCACCGTCTTCTCTACCGCCAGCACCACTATATCCACCGTTTTCTTGTCTCCAACCACCATATCCACCTCCTACCATCAAAGTTTCTTATCTACGGTTCAAACAGATGAAATCATTACCAAATCCTAAAATATCTGAATCAAAAAAATGCGAACTAAATTTATACTCATATATATCAATCTTTACCTTTGATTTTGAATCTTCAAACTTTTGTTGTTGAAGAAGACAGTTAATTCGTTTAAAATACGATTTGTATACCCTAATTTTTCAGCTTTTTGATTATTTTTTTTTTAAATTTTCCCCTCTAAATTGATCTTGTTGATGTTCTAACACAATCAACAACTCAATTTTAGGTTTGATTTTGCACGATTTTCATTTAGTTTTTTCTGGATCTGGTTTCTTTTCATATGGAGCCACTGCACAGAGAGAGAGAAACCAAAAATATAAATGAAAAAAAATGGTTGAATTAGATCGTGAATCAATATGTCGTGTTATTATGTAGGGGTATATCAGTAATCTACAATCTCAGGATTTCACTGTAAGGGTATTATTATTTTTGGTAAGGGTATTTTTGAAGGCCATTAGAAGGAAGGGTATTTATAATATTCCCACTTGATTTTCCTTTTGAAATCATCCCGCCCAGTAAAATCCATTTTCATCACCCGCCAAACAAAAGATTTTTGGTGTTTTTCTTTTTTTATTTCCAAATTTTTGATGTGTAACCAATATGGTTAGTTTCCTTATTTTATGAGAGAATATATCATAGACAGTTATGATAAAATTGTTTCCCAAAATTTTCGAAATTTTGTTTCCGATCTCTAACCAACTCGAGAAGAGGCTATAGAAAAAAATTACTTTCCTATTTCGAATAATATTTACCTTAATAATTTTAAGCTGGGTTATCTCCTGTATTATTCTTGGTTTAGGGAGGAAACGTATGAAATATTGGTGGCACCTATGTAGGAAACACATACAGTAAGCTAATAAAGATAAATAAACTAAACCCATCCATTTTCATGTTCATCATTTCCAGAAACATAAAAGTTCAACGTGAATCATTCATCACATAAATGTCAACCTATCTATCAGCGTAAAAAGCCTCCATCTAGTGCAATACTTAAAAATAAATAAAACCACCACTGAAAACAAAATGGTCATCAAAAACCTGGTTCTTTTTCAGATTAGTCTGGTTCCTCATTCTCATCCAATTCCACGCAAAGATCATTATCATTAACATCGTCGTATAGCAGTACTTTACTTTCAATAGCACTTTACTTGTTCAAACTCGTATTTTTGTTAAAAGTATTTGCAAGGAGATAATAAGATCAGACCTAAAGTGATAAATTGATTCTTATTTTTTACATGGAGGAAAACTGTATTTTTCTACATTTCCTCCGTTCTTTCAGCTAATTATATTTATTTTTCCAAAAGAATGCACACCTCATAAATAAATAAATTTGCAAGAATATATTGCATTCTCAGAAAGTCTATGAACTTGTAAATAATTATTTGATTTATTTCATGATTCCAATACCTAAATAATAAAAGAATTCATAAACATCACCTTCTTCTAAATGACAAAATTAGCAAACGAAACAAGAAACGAAAACAACTTTCAAAGCGTCCACAAAATGAAATCGATAAATCAAACCATATCATCAAAAAAAAAAATGTATCAAATGAACCATCCCCATCTTCAAACAATTCTTCTTGTAATGCTGAGGTGAACCTGATCACTCCAACCAGGCGCCTTCTCATCCTCAGATTTGTCATTTTCTGCTTCATCAGGCTCCACATGCTTGTTAAGATCATGCTTGTTAACTTTTGGATTATCTGCCATATCCGGAACATCGGGACGATCTTCATTAATAATTTCAATAATAGAAGCATGAGCATCATCATTCACAGTAGGAACATCACAATAATCGAAAACATCAGCATCCTCATCGCTATCGATTACAGCGTCCGTAGGAACACCAGGAATAACATCAAAGATAAATAGGAACATCATCATTGTCAACACTACCGACAACAACTAACTAATTACAAGCGTTGAGAGGAACACCGAGGAGCAGTAGTTATTCCGTCCACCGTAATGATAATCCTCAATTTACGAGGACCACCATCGATCGAGGACATTTTTGGATCCTCTCTTCGCCATCTCTACAAATCCCTCTTAGCAGAACTCATTTTCTTCTTAATACTCTATGTTAATTTTTTTCTATGCTTGGTGTAATTTATATATATTTCTAAGGAAAACCCTAATTTCTTAGGTTTTCCATCATTATCTTAAATCACCTATTCTTTAGTATTTACATCGAATATTGTAGCAATATAAGGAGATATGGAATGAATATTTTCATGTTGATCTAATTTCCTTTTTAATCTAATATACATAACGAACATAACAAACTAAAATAAATTATGATCTCATGAGATATATGGAATGAATATTTTCATATTTATCTAATTTCCTTTTTAATTTAATTACCTAGGTCGGTTGGGGTGGCCCGACCGGCTGGACCATAGGTGTAACGCAAAAAAAGGAAAAAAATCAAATGTTGGCTAGTTAAACAATGACCCAACATTTAGCGGCAACACTTTCATGTTGATGCACGAAATTGAACATTTCAACATAGAAAAAAAGTCCAAACACCAAAACAAAAAAATACAAGGAAAAAAAAAAGCAACATAAATAACCCAATGAATAAATTGTACATTTTAGCATAGAAAAAAAAATCCAAATACCAAAAAAAAAAAAAAAAAAAAAAAAACTGAAAGAAAAAAAGCTACATAGATAAGCCTAGGAATGTGTTAGCGGCATGGACATCGTGAGTACATGTTTCCGATTGTCCACCAAAATTCTTCAACGAGACAAATGCTCCTCATGTGAGGAATAATTGCAACCCTTGTTTCCCACGGTAGTGCCCCCAAATTTCCGTCCAAGTTCTGGTGAGTGTATTGTAACGCAATAAACGCGTATTTTGCCAAAATAAGAGGTCCTTGTTATTTACAAAGGCTATCGGGTTATAAGTCGGCCATTCATCATCTTCAAAGTAAATGTTTATCTTATAATTTCCAATTCCATTCCCCGCCGGGTGCCCATGTATGAATATTTTCTTCGGAAATGGGAGCCCAGAAATCTATCCGGGGCCGATCAATCCCCTCATGGATGTAGTAAAATAAAATTCGAACTCCGAACATGACCATCCCAAGTGATGGGTTAGTATTTATCCAAAATTCACTCCCAGGAATATGATGCGGGGGTGGAGAATGTTGATGGAACGTTGAAGTGTGTAAATTGAAAGATATTATGCCAATATCCTGCTGACAACAATCCTTCAATACAACCATGTGCGTACACACCTGAACTCCGAAAAGTATAAGGAATCTCCTCTGCTATGTTCCTCCATCCCCTCTTGTCTCCTAGAGTGTGTATTTGAACTTTACCATCCATGCATGTGAATTCGAACAACCTTGTACTCATTGGTACGTTGACAGTATCCGAATTACATTGTATCGTGGATACCACGAAAGTACTTGATCTCGTGCAATTGGGATATTGTGGCAGATGTAGGTGCTCACCAGTTTCTGGATTCATAAATTTCGAATAATGTGGTTTTTGTTTTTAGAAATTGTTTATTTTGATTATTATTATTTATTTTTTTAAATGTTGAGGATGTTGGTATTATTTTGCTTCGTTTAGTTTTATAAAAATATTGGTTCTTTAAATTCTTTGCTTGATATTTGTTTGTTAATTAACTCGTTGAGTCAACACAATTAAGTTTTTATAGATGTCACTCTTGGACATGGCTTATTCAGCTAAACCAATTTTTTGACCAATGTCACTCTTGGACATGGCTTATTCAGCTAAACCAATTTTTATTTCAAAGTCACGATCTTAGGGAGTATAGTTCATCCAAATCTAAGTTTCCAAGAGTATTTCCACCAACATAAATTGATTGATGGTAATTTTCCATTTTTATCGATGTCACTCTTGGACGAGCTTCTAAAACCCTGATTTTTATTTCGATGTTAAGATATCTTAGCAAGTATATTTCATCCAAATCTAAGTTTCGGGAGATCACCAAGATAAATTGGTTTAATTTTCTATTTTTACCGATGTCACTCATGGACGAGCTTGTAAACCAATTTATATTTCGATGTCACGATCTTAACAAGTATAATTTATCGTCCAAATCTATTATGGGGAATATCTCCACCAAGATAAATTGATTGATGGTAATTTTCAATTTTTACCAATGTCACTCTTGGACGAGCTTCTAAACCAATTTTTATTTCGATGTCACAATCTTAGCAAGAATTTTTCGTCCAAATCTAAGTTTCCGGGGAGTATTGTACCGAGACAAATTGCTTAATGCTAATTTTCCATTTTTTCCGATGTCACTCATGGACGAGCTTGTAAACCAATTTATATTTCGATGTCACGATCTATGGTAATTTTCAATTTTTACCGATGTCACTCTTGGACGAGCTTCTAAACCAATTTTTATTTATTTCGATGTCACGATCTTAGCAAGAATGTTTCGTCCAAATCTAAGTTTCCGGGGAGTATTGCACCGAGACAAATTTCTTAATGCTAATTTTCCATTTTTTCCGATGTCCTCATGGACGAGCTTGTAAACCAATTTATATTTCGATGTCACGATCTATGGTAATTTTCAATTTTTACCGATGTCACTCTTGGACGATCTTCTAAACCAATTTTTATTTATTTCGATGTCACGATCTTAGCAAGAATTTTTCGTCCAAATCTAAGTTTCCTGGGAGTATTCCACCAAGAAAAATTGATGAATGCTAATTTTCCATTTTTTCCGATGTCACTCATGGACGAGCTTGTAAACCAATTTATATTTCGATGTCACGATCTATGGTAATTTTCAATTTTTACCGATGTCACTCATGGACGAGCTTGTAAACCAATTTATATTTCGATGTCACGATCTATGGTAATTTTTAATTTTTACCGATGTCACTCTTGGACGATCTTCTAAACCAATTTTTATTTATTTTGATGTCACGATCTTAGCAAGAATTTTTCGTCCAAATCTAAGTTTCCTGGGAGTATTCCACCAAGACAAATTGTTGAATGCTAATTTTCCATTTTTTCGATGTCACTCATGGACGAGCTTGTAAACCAATTTATATTTCGATGTCACGATCTATGGTAATTTTCAATTTTTACCGATGTCACTCTTGGACGAGCTTCTAAACCAATTTTTATTTATTTCGATGTCACGATCTTAGTAAGAATTTTTCGTCCAAATCTAAGTTTCCGGGGAGTATTCCACCAAGACAAATTGCTCAATGCTAATTTTCCATTTTTTCCGATCTCACTCATGGACGAGCTTGTAAACCAATTTATATTTCGATGTCACGATCTATGGTAATTTTCAATTTTTACCGATGTCACTCATGGACGAGCTTGTAAACCAATTTATATTTCGATGTCACGATCTATGGTAATTTTCAATTTTTACCGATGTCACTCTTGGACGAGCTTCTAAACCAATTTTTATTTATTTCGATGTCACGATCTTAGCAAGAATTTTTCGTCCAAATCTAAGTTTCCGGGGAGTAGTCCACCAAGACAAATTTCTCAATGCTAATATTCCATTTTTTCCGATGTCACTCATGGACGAGCTTGTAAACCAATTTATATTTCAATGTCACGATCTATGGTAATTTTCAATTTTTACCGATGTCACTCATGGACGAGCTTGTAAACCAATTTATGTTTCGATGTCACGATCTATGGTAATTTTCAATTTTTACCGATGTCACTCTTGGACGAGCTTCTAAACCAATTTTTATTTATTTCGATGTCACGATCTTAGCAAGAATTTTTCGTCCAAATCTAAGTTTCCGGGGAGTATTCCACCAAGACAAATTGCTCAATGCTAATTTTCCATTTTTTCCGATGTCACTCATGGACGAGCTTGTAAACCAATTTATATTTCGATGTCACGATCTATGATAATTTTCCATTTTTACCAATGTCACTCTTGGACGAGCTTGTAAACCAATTATATTTCTTCCAAGTTAAATTCCTTGATGTTAATTTTCCACCCAATTTTTTTATATTATACTGTATTTATTTATTTTCCAAAGCTATACTTGTTCACTAGCCAAGTTATCATGCTTGTACGTGGCTAAGCTAGAGGTTGAATATTAAGGTGAAAACGTGTGTGAGGGTATAAAACACGAGCAAGGGAGACTAGGAGAGTACTACTCGGCTTTATCTCCTTCAAGTCTCTCTCTAAACTGAACCTAGGGTTTCAGTATCAAAAATTGAAAGTTTTAGTATCAAACCAGACAAATGACTGCTCTAGTTGTAACCTCCTTCCTTTTTCTTAATCTTCTTGATGAAGACAACGAGATCGTTGGTTATTTTGGTTGTAAGGTTGTTCCTTGTTTTGGAGATGAAGAGGAGGATGATTATGATGTTGTTGACGATGAAGAAGAGGAGGACGATGAAGAGGATGATGAGTATGATTCTGAGGATGATGATGATTTAGATGATCCAGAACAATTCTTTTGGTTTGGGCCAGCGCCTGGGGATGAAGATGAAGACGATGATGTTGATGATGATGATGATGATTGGCCATACAAAGATGTGGTTACGATTGTCGACAGCAGCAGTGAAGAAGAAGAAGGGGATTCTAACTGATCTAGTCCTCTGTTTTCATGCTTCTTCTATGCAAGAATGGTATTCAATCACATCTTGATCCATCATCTTTTGTTTAGTTATATATATATATATATATGTCTTTTCTTTCTTTTTTGTGTGTTATTAGTGTATCGTATGTTTTTTTTTTTTTTGGATGTTTAATTAGTCTGTTTGTAAAGCTGCTTGGAAGTATACTTTTTGTGAATGTTTAATATTTACGGATGCAATATTTTATTTAGATTCCAAGTGCATATGTTGTTTAATTTCTGTCCATTGTTCATCTGTTGGAGTATCAATCTTTTGACAAAACAGAATGAACTAGTAACGTGTTTAAGGGGGCTTGGCTTAGAGATTTGGAACTGAAGAGTTAGGGTTAACCATGATTTTGTTGTGGCTTTGCTGTTAAAGTGATAGGATCATGAATATGATAGGGACTGCATATTGAGTCTTGTATCATAGTTGAAAAATATAGCCAAATTTTTCATAAATTGCAATGCCAAATCTGACAAACTTAACCAAAAAAAAAAAATCCGAATTGAGAGCACAATTGAACAGTAGGCCTTTGACTGCCACATAATTTTGCTTACACATTAATAGAATCGGCATACTAAAAATAATGTAAAAAACTTGAATTTAGTCAATGCCGAGTGCTCAGACATAAATTTGCTCGTCTTGGTGGCTTCCCATGTTCTTATTCATTAAAATCATTATCCAAATGTTCACCATAGCTTTTCTCAAATGCCTCCCAAGAAGCAAAACCCTTAGGAGGAGGATCATTTTCAACATGGATCATTTTCTTAATATGAACCAATTCCCATTCTTCATCGACAAAATCTTCTAGTATATCACCAATGCTTTCCACAAAGTTATCCCATGGAGCAAAGCCCTTCGGAGGAGGAGGATCATTATTAATAAGACCATTGGCAGGAACAACACATTTCTCATTAGAACTCATCCTCTCAATTCCTTATTTCTTTTACTTATGAACGAGGTATCTAATTTCTTATTTCTAGGATCCAAATCTAGCTAAATATAGTGTTTTTTTTTTTCTTTTTTCTATACATATCTAGTATGCAATAGTGGGTGGGTTATGTTTACCATGTATAACAAACGAAAATCAAGGTGATATATGGAAAGTGCGATTTTGCGGATTTTGCGAGACCGAGCAGAAAAATATTGCATTTATTAGGATTGTAGGATTAGACTACTGATTGTCAATTCTAATTAGACGCCTATAATCTTGCCGTAACCCTAAAGATATCTCTAAATATCCTGACACGTTAAGCATGCATGTCAACACTTGTTAAAATTAAAATTTTACCTTCCTTATTTAACAAAATACTCCTTCCTTATTGAATTTCAGACGCTACATTATTACTACAATCATAATTGATTTTTTGCAAAATTATTATGGTGATTATGAAGTATGAACATCTCTATGTTTCAGATTTTAGGTTTATTTTTATGTTGCTGTTTTGCATTTTCTAATGCTGGTGATTGATTTTCAGCCATCTCTTAATCTTCTTCTCTCTGCAAATTTTCTTTATTCTTTTGGTTTGATTTAGAGTAATTGCAAGTATATCAGTTTGTGCGAATTCGTGCACACTCCTTAACGAGTATATATTTCACATTTTAATCTCCACCCTTGATTTAATTTAGGGAGTTATGTAAAGAGGGTCGTGATTCTAAACATGGAGGGTAATGGGGCCATCCGTTAAATAATCAACCAATCAGAAGAATATGTGAAATATACACTCGTTAGAGGAGTGTGAACATATTTGGACTCCTCATCCTTTTGTAGAGTAGATTAACCATAAATGTCCATTTATGGCGCATGGTTAAACATCTAGTCCCTTGGCAGACCACGCGTCTTTAGTCTCAAGATGCAGTTTTTCAAAATAGGCCGAGTACATCATTATTATCCTATTCAGACTTGTCTCATCTCTTAATTGCACACGGCGGTTACCTAATTTGAAGGCCATAACTGTAACATTATGGTTCACCAGGGTTCACAAGTTTAGCTCATGTATCATGCCATGTCTCAAGTACCTAACCAAGTGACCAACAATTAAAATCAAAAAATGGTCAAACATAAGAGGTCGTGTATATTCATTTAATTTTAATTAGTAAACAGATGGGTCATATCTTGTACTGCAGCATGGCTTGGCTCTGCATCATGCCATATCTCAATACCTGGTCCCTCACCAACGACTCAAATGAGCCACAAAAATCTACCAACACTATTTCAACAAATACCGATACATAACTCATTATCATTTCATCTAATTCCATTCATTTGAGCCGCACAACACTTCATCTTAGAAAACTTCATCAACAACAATGAATCAATTGATTCTTCCGTGAAAGATCGATTCAGGCCTAAATTTAAGTTTAATCGATCTCTCATAGAAGTATTGATAGTGATTCATAATTTTGGAAATGCAAATCTTGGTCATCTTCATCTAAGGTATTTCTCATTCATTCATTTGGGGGTTTAATGATTTTACAAATTGGAGGTTACACACTACGATTTTGAATGGTACAATTTCGATGGTGATTATGAACATCTCTATCTTTCATTTTTAGGTTTATTATGTTGCTGTGAATTGTATCCTGTTTTTAGAATGTTTTGGTGATTATGAAGATCTCTATCTTTCAGATTTTAGGTTTATTATGTTGCTGTGAGTTTTATCCTGTTTTTAGAATGTTTTGGTGATTATGAACATCTCAATATCATGATTCATGCCTCCACCAAGTAGTTTTATATGTCAGTTGACAGATGATCTTAAACTCAGACATAGTATTTGGTTGTAGGATGTCAGCATTGGTGAATAAAGCTTGTATTCTATTTTGAGAAGCAGCATCTTAGGAGTATTTGTGATTTGTATTTACTGTCAGATTGTAGAATCAAATTAGGTGTGCATAAGGCTCCACCAAGTAGTGTTCACGTCAGTTATGTGCAAGTCAAATACACGCAACCAACGCAAGCCAATTTTTGTTAGTCATGTATTTGACAGAAGACTAGGTGTGAGTTTACTTGATATGCTTGACTTATTTAGTGATTGTAGATTAATACTAGGTGTGTATATGCCTCTCCACCAAGTGAATTAGACTGCATAGAGAAACACTAAAGTGACTTGTTTTCAGTATGCATTTGTTTTCTATACATTTTAGTCTTGTACATGTTCCAGTTCTTTGATTTTAGTTTTAGTTTACGGAATACATCCCGCATCTCCAACATTATCGACACACAATCGTTGGACAATATAAATAAGTGACTTCATCATATTGCATTTAAAAAAGTTACAAGCGTTTTGTTCATTCAGTCTTGAGCAATATTTAGCAGCAACACTATCATTTCATATCCACTTACATGTTCATAAACTAAAACATACCCATTTACAAGTATTTCACCATCTTACCCACAAAAAGTCCAAATACCAAAAAAAAAAAAATAAACATAACATTACCCTGCATTTTCAGTTTCCATTGCCAGAACCAAAAAAGAAACACATGATTCAGTGACTTACCATTTGCATTAGACCCCTCTCCATTTGAATTCTTCTCTGTACTTTGATGATAATATCTATCTCTTAACCATTTTTTAACATTATGTCATCATTTTCATTCGAGCACTTACCCAAAAATCCACCATCTCTCTACAGAAGAATTCAAATGTCGATAAGGCTTACTCATTGTCATACCCATCACTCGGAATCAGAATCATCAGATTCATCTTCCTCCTCAACAGACTCCTCTTCCTCCTCATCAGACCCCTCTTCCTCATCAAACCCCTCTTCCTCCTCGTCTTCATTTGCATCGTCCGCTTCGGAATCGGTCTTTTGGTTCAACAATGAATCATTAATCCCAAATCTCTCATCTTGGCGAAATTCCTTAATTATCTCTTGTAGGACAGAAACAGTATGTGTATCACTTCGATGATCAACAAAAACATCATGCTCTTCATCTTCGGAAGCATCACTATCATGCGGCCCGATTCTTTCTTCATTCTTGCCATTTCACCAACCTCATCTTTTTACCCTGCACTTCCCAGAATTTTTCCTCCTCTTCTTCATCTATGAAAAATTCATGATGACGCTTCTTTGGCAAAATCTGTACCGGTTTCTCTACCGGTTTTTCAACTGGTTTCTCTTCTGCTTTGTTTTCATCCATTAAGGCATGCATATATTCCCAGAGAGGTTGGAGTTCAATATCATATAGCAAGTCACTTACTCTCTTTTGTACCTTCTCCAGATCATCCTTGGTCATCTGCCCAATCATCTGCATAGTGGCTGATAACCCTTCTCGTTTTCTTTCTCTTCCAACTCTTTCAATAGTTGCTCTTCATCATGGGGGCTTTACCCTTTTGTCTGTGTTGATCATCATCACCAGCCATTTTGATTGATTTGATTTAGAAAAACTCGAAAGCAGAGTCTCCCTCTACAAATTTCACTCCGAAATTTTTTGCTCTCTCTCTCTAACTCTTTGGTTTCCCTGTTAATACTCTATCTACTCTATCAGGAACTATAAATTCTTGGAGGGTCACGTCTGTTCCCAAGATAAAGGCTTAATCAAACACGTTCCCTAGTCTAGCCCACTATGTCATAATGACGTGATAAACCTAGGTAAAATGGTATTTTGGTTAATTAAAGTAGCTTTAATTTAATTAGGGGTGGGACTTGGGTTGGGTTGACCCGCCATATTACGCCATTGGGGGCTTGAACCAGGTGATAGAATGTAGTTGTTTGGATTTTTCTGTTAACTAGAGAATGAATGTATGGATTGTTGAAAAAAAATTGATTCTTAACTCATGGTGGGGTTTCGTATGCAGATGGGTTTTAGCAATGTTGGATGAGTTTGGATTTGGCTATACTGATTGTTGAATTAATATTCTATCATGTTAGGATTAGTAGTAATAGTAATAGGCTTGCACATAGATTTTTTTTTTGGAATTGGGCCTAAAATAGTCTTTGAATTAATCTTACTCCAACAGCATTTTATAAACTGGAGTAATACCCACCATCTTAAACAACATTTTATATACCCTATTGATTCATTAATTCAGTCATTCCTACCCATCTCTACTTAACAATCATTGGAAATTTAGAATCATTCACCAAGAACATTGCTTGTTTGTACATTTACTGTATTCAATCCATTACTGTTGAAATCAAAAGAGCAAGAAAAACTGACACTTTATGTTCAAACCCTTCAAACATACATCCATCACAAGTTTAATACTGCTGAAAATTCAAACAGCTGGAAGAACACAACTAGTTTAATTACATCTAAAGAAGGACAAAGCAAACAAAATACGACTTCTAAACACCCGACAGGCTACTAGTGCCATTACAACTTTCTTTTTACAATCAAAATTCAAAGATGTGCATTACTAATCTACCTGACATAAAAAGTTTACTGTATTCAATCCATTACTACTGAAATCAAAAGAGCAAGAAAAACTGACAAATTTCTTCAAACCCTTCAGACCTACATCCATCACAAGTTTAATACTACTGAAAATTTAAACAACTAGAAGAACACAACTAGTTTAATTACATCTAATTAAAGAAGGACAAAGCAAACAAAATACCACTTCTAAACACCCGACAGGATACCAGTGCCATTACAACTTTCTTTTTACAACCAAAATTCAAAGATGCAACATTACTAATCTACCTGACATAAAAAAGGTTAATCCTAGCCACTGCAACTCTCCCGACTGCTATATTTACAATGCACCTGCTGCAAACTGAACCCTAAAAACACCTTATATTATAAGATCTTCATCAACACCATCTATCAAACAAAAAACAAAAAAATAAACCCCATTCTCCATACACTTCTTCAGCAACATAAAGTACCATCAATATCCCCACAAGTTTTCACGAAGATGCACAAGAGAAATATTAATCAAAATCACATTACTCTAGTTCTAAGGGATTTGACAGTACCTATAAGGCAATCACCAAGATTCGCCGTCACTGTTGCTGCTGTAGTTTAACTCGTCTTCTTCATAGTAGGCACCAGTACCATCATCATCGTCTGAAGATGTGTAGGAACCCTGGAGATCATCATCATCTGTTTCTTCTTCTTCCTCATCTTCTTCTTCACTGCAAACCACCATCTCACCGAAAAATACAGGCTCTCCATTGAGGTCTCACCCAGGAATCTCCTCTCCGTCAGAATCCACGTTCAGGGGTTCTGACATGGTTCGAGCAAACTTACGAGGGTTTTTCTTCTTTTAGGCGAGATAGATCTTGTACATCACATCTTCAAACTCTTGCCTCTTCCTCTTCTTCCTCTCTTCTTCTTTTGCTTTCTCATCTGTCTTCATCGAATCATCACTGCACTCCTCATCTTCTACTCCTTCATAGTTCTTTTCTTCATCTTCACTATCACTTTCAGTCGCACTACGAGTTTTTCCCCATGAACACTTCCACTCTCCTCATCGTTGAAGCTTCTCCCTGCGTCGGCGTGCATCTATGGCATCTAACTTTCTCATCCACAACTGAAATTCCTCATCATTTTCAACCCTTAATCTTTGAAATTCTTCTCTCTCTTCTTGTTCTTTCTTCTTGGTGATCTCCAGATTCATAAAAGCAATCAAACTTTCCATCTCTAAGCTTGTTAAAGCCTCAATCGCACTCTTTGCATGTCGTATGGCAGGGGAATCTGCCATTTCACTATTCCTTAACTGCATCTCTTTCTCTTTCTCTGATTTCTATTTTTGGTTTAATAATCTGTTTATCTCTCTGTTATCTTTATAATGATGGTGGTAGTTTAGCCATAAATGGTCGTTTATGGCATTTGGTTAAAAGTCTTGTCGCTTGGCTATTCACGCCACTTCAATGCCATGCGCAATACCATCATTAATATACTAAACCCTATTTTCAAAGTCTAATGTCAGATAATCAAATAGTATCTTCAACCCTTTAGATACGTACCATCATTACTCTACTAAACCCTATTTTTAGCCATTGTTGGTAAACATAATGATGGTGTTAGGTAGTTTTCTGGTCTTTAATATGGAAATTTTGCGTATGCTAACATTATTAGAGTTTAAGCATTTAAAGCACTAAAATGTGGAGTCGTTGAACCAGTTTAGTTTTTTCAGAACACTAATTTTAAACATCTAAAGATTGGCAGCTTGGTGGATTGATTCGTTACCTAACTCCTTCGAGGTCATGCGTTCGAATATGGGCAATATCTTTTTATTAATTTTTTCAAAACGAAACTTTTTAGCCACATATAAAACCGGCGTGTCTATAGAACGCACACTATGGACACACATATACTAGCGTGTCCAAAGAAGAAATTTTTGGCCACACTTTCAATGTGGCGTGTCTATATGTCCTATACTATGGACACGTATATACTGGCGTGTCTATAAATCGTACATTATGGACACGCTGGTATAGGCGTGTCCAAAGAAGAACTTTTTGGCCACACTTTGAATTTGGTGTGTCAATCAATCGTACACTAGGGACACGTACTTTAAATAGCGTGACTAACCTTTTGGACACACCACAACTACCTAATGTGGCCATAGACTGGTCTATAAACATGCCCAATACCTAATGTGGCCATAGACTGGTCTATAAACACGCTCAATCAAAAATTTGAAGTTAACGTGACTAAACGGTTGAAATTTTGACACGCTAGTAGCCCTGGCGTGGCTGAAAGCACTTATATGAACACGCCCATTGAACATGGCGTGTCTATAGGGTAGAAGTATACCCTATAGACACGCCAAAACCAAAAAGGCGTGATAGGGAAATTTATATCTGGCGTGGCTAAAGGCCATTTCTGTACTAGTGAAGTATCGGAGTATGGCCAGAGCCAACTCTTGTTAGGTGGCTAACCTTAGTTTTATGGAATATCTGAATCCATTGAAATGATATTAAAGCTCTGTCGATTCTCTCGCATATATATATTAGCCTCTCCACTTCTTTTGTTTGACCATGTGAATGGTGCACCTTCGTATCCCGCATCTTGTAATCCCAAAGAGTCTATTATCTGCGTTACAAAAGTTTTGTTGCTTGAGCTTATACTATTGCCACCTTGTTTTTCTCCCGGTTCAAGGATTATGTTCAGATTTCCAATTAGTACCCATGGCTTTTTAACTTGCTTCGTCAATTCCAAAATATGCGACCATTGGGATATTTTTTCATCTGCTTCAACTGCACCATAAACACATGTAATTTCTATATCCTTTTCTTCAATTGTTGTTTCGAAATGGCAGACGTTCAAATGTGATAATATCAATTTTAACTTTATATTATTATGCCAAGCCACCGCTAACCCCTTAGCTATGCCCACCGAAAGGATTATGAACCACTCATGAAATTTGGATTTTTTAAAAAGAAGATCCATTTTGTCGAACGGGGCTTTTGTCTCGGATAAGAAGATAATATCCGGATTGTAGGAGTGACAAAGATGATTAAGATGATCCTTAGTGATAGGAGTTCCAATTCCTTGGACGTTCCAATAGAGTAGCTTCATAGAGAGATTAGGAAAAAAAAAACCTAAAGAGATTGAGAGAAGAGAGAAAACTTTAAAGGCCAAAAAGTGAAATCAAGATTTTACACTAAGAAAACAAGTAAAACCCAACTCCAAAATAGGAACCTAGAAAAATTGGGAGGAAGGGAACAAACAAGGGACTAGGAGAAAAAAGAAGATCTCTATCTTGGCTATGACAAATGAGGATAGCACAAAGCTGACCAGGCAACTGCCTTAACTAAAACCCAAACAGTATTCAAAACCTAACAACAACTTCGGGGCTTAGAACAGTAAGAATAAAGATGAAACAAGAACTAAAAATCTCTGAATCAGAAACTAAAATTGAAAAATCCACAGTGGGAGAAAGTACCAATTAGGAGCAGAGGTAAAGGAACAAATAAGAGAGAGCCTGATAATAACATATATGAGAATGCAAGATTATGAAAAGCAGCACATAGATGATGGAAAAGCTAATCTAAAAATCTAGATGCAGACAAGGCAAAGCAGAATGGAAATTACTATAAAGTTATGATTACAGCTACAAGAGACAAACAAGAGCAGAAATTAGACTAAATACAACTAAAGAAAGCAGAAAACAACAAAGCCAATCATAAAAAAAAAAAAAAAAAAAAAAAAAAAAAGGACTTAGAGCTCACAAGCTCTGATGGCTTTATACATGTATAGCATTTCAATTCAGGTTAACTTCTTATCTTGAGACTTAGAATTAGCTAGATTTTTCTTCAATATTTCTCCATGAGGAATGTCACTTTGACCAGCAGAGAGATTTGCTGAGGATTCACCCCTAACCAAAAGTGTGGAAGTTCTTTGAAAGATCTTTCGGGCCTATCTCTCTTCGTCAAAAACTTCCACATATAAGTGTCCTTGGTATTGTTACTTTCAATAGTATTTCTTGTAGGACCATTAATCCATGGGGACATCGGAGTTTCAACAAATTCATTATGGATTTGAGAATTATTAACAGTATTGTTGTCATTATCACTACTAATCTGATTCAGATAATCAGTAAAGGTTACCTCGAAGTAGCTTATTCAGGTAAAAAGCTGCCAAGACTATCTTCTGAGAATTCCATGCCATCTTGAACCATCACAGGCTGCATCTGCTCTTGTTGTATGACGACTTCTTGCTGCATTACAATTAGGGCTGCATTGGCTTGATCTTGTTGAACTTCAGCTTGATGCTGAGCCATGTGAAAGTGCATGTAATCTTGGGTTTTATGACCAATCAGCTCAGAAAAATCACACAAGTTAAAGGGAAAATTATGAAACTGAAAGTATACAGTATTGACTTGACCCAATTCATTTTCAGCCTGAACACTAAACTTAATCCTCTACCTGAACCTAATACTTGCTCTTATTGTTATAGAGAGCCTTCCATTAAACTGTCTCACTGGATAAGAGAAAGAGATAATCTCTCCCATGCAAGCCAAGTACCTTCTAAGATTTCCACTGGTTACTTGTGCTGGAGTAAGATTTTTGATAGTGATAAAAAACATCTCATCTGTAGGAAACCAATTCCTTAAATCATCAGAAGCCTCCCATTTTTTGATGATGAACAGGTCCCCAAAAACTCTTCTTGTAGCTATATTAATGACTCTATGCATCTCATAATCATGTTGGAATCTAATGAGAAACACCCACTCACTAGCTTTCCTCACAGAAATACCCCCTTGAATCTCCCATTGGAATATTAAAGCGTTTTTTACATCCCAGCAGTATGTATCCACTGGTTCAGTAAAGACTCCTATCAGATAGCTTGTCCACAACAAATGAGTGTTTTGGTATCTAGTAGGTATAACATCATTAAGGTTAAATTGTCTCCCATTACTCAGATTCAGGGATTGTTGTAATTGATTTGTTAACTGGTTAACATCACCATGCCAAACTGCATACATGGTGATACACAGAAAAAATAGCTGGGAAGCTACAATATAAAGAAGGAAAGCTAGGTATTGAGAATTTTTGTTGAAAGATTTTTTCTGAAGAAAGATGCACAACTCAGGGATAACTAAAAACTCCATCACCAAGAGTATTTATAGGGTTTTAATTGCTTGAATTGGGAAGTCCAAAGGTTTAATTTAAAAAATTATCTAGACAGAAATCATGACCAACCAGCATAGAAAAAAGGGTTTTGCAGAATTATACTTGGAAGCAGGGAAAGCAAACCACCAGATGTAAGAAAGTAACTAGTAATTCTTCCAAATGTCATTATCGAGTAAATTAAGGCTCAATTAGGAAGAGGATTAATCTAATCTTCTATAAACCCTAATTAAAATATCAGTCCTGAAGATCGATGCAGAACAATACCTGACTTTTGAAGCATGAAATCAGAAACAAACATGAGATCGACAAGATAAAAGCAGAGGCACAAAACAACCAAATCTTCTTTATCTGAATCCGCCGAAATTCTCAGAAATCCCAAATCCCCCTTTTTGTGAATCCTCGAGCAAATCTCCAATAAAAAATTAAAATTTTGTAATCATCGATTCTAAGTCTCGGATCTTAGCAGTACCCCTAATGATTCATGTATTTGTTGCCATCAGAGCCCATGAACGGCCGATTAGCCGCTCATGGAGAAGAGATTCAATAGAATTTTTTTGAAGAACAGGGTTTATCGCGTGAAAGCTCCTAAGGGGTGTTAGTTTATTTTTCAACACACTTCACCTATCATATATATAAGGGTTGGGAGACAAAATGCTATGATCTTGATAAACTCATATTTTCAAGAACCGAAACAATTTTCAGACAATGCGCCATATGACAAAACTCCTATTTTTATCAGAAAAAGGTTGTTCCATGCAAAATCCATTATCATTATGTTTCTCGTGATAATCGTCAAATTCTGATAATGAATCACAGAAAGAATAACACAAAGGAGATTCATAAAATTGTCAAACCTTCTCAGGTTCGGGTGCCTAAAAGCATCGCAAAAGAAGATCAAAAGCAACCATCTGGAAACTATAAACAATATCATATTCGGGTACAAGTATCTCATTGACAAGTTGAGGAGACGAAATCAAAGAGGTACAAGAACAATTATAATCATCTGGTAAGAAACTAAACATAATCCTCTATTATTGATAGCCACTTTATGACAACTTTACAAACTCCAACATAAGAAAGGTGGATAAAGGAAAATTCAAGTACTGAGAGTCACAAAACTCATGGTACTGGGGCTGATACTCATGTGAATAACCACCCATCTCGAAGTGACGAGGATTTGAACTTCACACCTGAGATGATTATAAGCAAAAAAATTATTATACAGTAGCTCGTACATATGTTCTCCAATCATCATCTCAGATGATGTCTCGTGCAAATAAGTCAGCATCCTTAAAAATACCCGAAACAAAATTCTGAAATAAAAAATTGAGTAAAAAGGAACAAAAAATCCTAAGATAAATAAATAAAAGAAAAGGTTTGATGCGCTCCAGGAGGTCCCAGGTTCAAGTCCCCGATGGCGTAATATTGCAGAATTTGACATGGAAGGTAGAGTTAGCTTGCCCCCATTGCGACATAATCATCCCCCTATCCACTTCGGTTCCCTTGGATAGTTCCTCTTGAGGATCGCTGGTAGGCTAGCATGGTAACATGTTCAACTAATGTAGTAGTACGTTGTTGGAGCTTAGCTTGTTAGACGTCCAACTAGTTTCTTGTAATATACACATATTAAATTATAAAATTAAAAATAAAAAATAAAATAAAGTATTATAAGAAATAAAATAGAATCTAAACTACGGTTATAAAATTAACTAATCACAATATTCTACAAACGCTCCCCGCCAGCGGAGCCAAAAATTGATAGGCTTGGAACCCACATATATACATATATAATAACCGCAATCGCATGATGTCTACAATATAGAAGTGTCAAATACAGATTGAACGCACATGGAGCGGTGGAAAATACAGTAATAAATATTCGTACCAAATTAACCAGAGAAAGCAATAAAATGGGTTTTTCAGGAATAAAATAAAAATAAACTAAATTAATTAAATACAACAAGGAAGAGTCGGTAACCAAGGTTTACAATATCCACCACTATTCCTGTTCAGTTACTGGAAGAAAAAAAAACATAATTCTTAAGTGTTTATTTATTATCCGTTCCATTGACATCACTTATTTTAAGTATTGAGTCGCAAATGTCACTAGCATACGATAAGCATAGCACACTAAGAGACTAAATTTAAGCAATCATTCTCAATAAAATTAAGTGAAACTAAATATAGGTTTCCAAATGCTATTTGACTATCCTAGGCATAATCCAACTAAGAATTTAATCAAGCATGGATTATCAAACAATAAGACAAATATATTTATAAATCTATCTAATACGCGCATGGATTGTCGTATCGTAAAAAATCGTTGAAGCAACAACCAATTTCAACTTTAAATCAGTAAATAAAATTATGGAATTCAATTCAAAATAGCCTCAAAACCAAATATATTTCAATTCAAAGTAGTCTAATACTCAAAGTAGTTTCTACCATAAAACACTAGTTATAATTTTAGCAAGGCGTGTCTATGGTTTCTTCAGATCCACATAAATATTACATAAAAAGACAAATTAAACAGTATCATCGTCATCACCCGATGATGAATCTACTCTCTCTTTTCTTGTTAAGAAATCTATAAAAATAAATTACAAAAAGACAAATTAAACCATATCACCGTCGCCACCCGACAATGAGGTTCCTTGAAAAATTACAGGCCCGACTTAAACTTGCATCAGTACTCAGTAGCTTGAGTGTTTAGCCAAAATCCCACTAGTGGACTACCCTACACCTAACATATTTTTTGGGGACTAGCCTTTTTTGGGGACGACCATTGCTTTATTAGGACACCTGTCCGAAAATTTTAAGGGGCGTCCTAAAGAGTGGAGATTACTAATTTACCCTTTACCCTAATTTAAAGTATAACTAATCTAATAACCACCCAAATATATATCTAATTCATTATAAAAAAAAATCAAAACCCATCCTCCTCTAACCTAGACGAAAAACAAGAGAGGAATTTTTTTCCCATCTTCTTCCTTATTTCAACTATTGTTCGTCGTCAATTAATCGCCGATTCATAAAATTTTCATCGTCGACTAATCAATCGGGTATAAAGATACCGCTTAGAAATAAAACCCCAAGAATCGAGAGTGTAGGTCCGAATCTAGAACATCTAGCAAATCTCTCAAATCAAATAGGAAAAGAAGTGGAGCCTCAAGGTGAAGCCCGAATCGAGTTCTATCAAAGACACAAGAAGAACCCTGATTCTAGCAATATGCAAATCCACGGGTATTTTTCCATAAACCCATTACTTTTATTCGATTTTGATTTGTTAATTGAGTAGAAATCATCAAAATATGGTTGAAATGGAAGTTACAGTGCGTATGAGTAGTTTAGAAAAAAATCTTAGTTTCTAACCAAACTTTCTGATAGGAAGAACATGAAGAATAGTTCGGTTGTTACGAAACTTATTTCTTGTAACGAACTTCGAGTTTTGTTGGTTTGCCAATTTTTTCATTGTAACCGAATTTTAGTATTTTTGCAATAGTGTGGAGTTTGGTTGGTTCCAATTTTTTTTTGATACATCTGGATAATCGAACTTTACCCTTATTTCAGTTTTTATCTTACCCTTGCCCTATCGGAGATATAAACCCCGGGACCTTGTCCACGCCTCCGACCTATTAATAAGTCACGTACTTGGAACAATTCCTTTGGTTCGTAATCCAAACAGTAAAGAAACAACAAATCTGTTTGGTATCAACTCTCTTCAACCAAGTGATATGAGTTGTACAAAGGCTCTTCTGTTTATCTTAACATAAACTCCTTCGTCAGGTCCTTAGATCTATCTTATGTTCAATTGCCGAAGTAATCGTTTAAGATTAAGCCAACAACACTCTTAATCCAAAGAATTGTGTTGATGTCGATCTACTCAATTAATCAATCCAATATATCACAAGGATAAACCTATTATTAATTGGATCATGTTTTTACCGAAACAAGTATTGTGCACACCAAAGATTATGAACCCACAAATCAGAAATCTTCAAACTCTTCTTTGTCTTCAAATCTTCTTAGATCTTCAATAAACACCTGCACACAATCACTTGAATCTCTTGTGATCAATCACGCACGAAACGGAGTCCTTCGTAACAATGGATTATCACAAGATCGTCTTTAGAACTAACAACAGTCTAAAGATCCTCACGAAACTACGAACTAGTTTGAGTGAATCTTATATCAGAAGAGAAGATTCTCAAGCATAACCAAACTAGGTGCAATCAAAGTTCAACCACCGTTAGTCAATCAAATCAATGAAAACAAAAGATAAACCGCAATTATCTAGTTTCCCACCAATGGTACTAATAGATCTTCTCAATCCCAAAAAAGAATTTAAACTGAGCAGCCATAAGAGATTTCGCCTAATTAGGTTACTCTCATCTCCGAATAGGCGGCTTCAACAGTAGCATCACAATAAGAGGTAGTTTGCTGTTACGAAGAATTAGTTTGCTAGAAAGGCAAACTTAAATTATTTATAAACAAGGAAGTTTGGACAACAAGGAATTTCCAAAACCGAAAATATTCTCAAGATATTCATTAAAGCACAAATTCGGTTTCCATAATTCCTGGAAATGCTCTGTCCAAAAATAATGATCGAAATCTCTCAGAAAATCTCTAATTAGTAAATGCACATTACTAATTCTTATTTTCCTAAAAATGAAGTTAATAACCTTAATTAAAAGATTCTTAACTTATTTATGTTTTGATCCTGGGATTCTCTTTCCTTAGCTATTAAGGAATAACTTTGAACAATTAAATAATAAACATTCATAGCACGTGTTCAAAGTATGTCGACATCTTAACTTTGTAAGTTCTCTTTCACACTTACAACCTTGAAACCGATTTGCCACACTTCCAAACAAGTTTAGAATTGGTTCATCTGACTTTCAAGAACTATGCGATTGATCAAATAACATTCTAACTATTATTGACTTGAGATTATATCTCCGATAGGGCAAGATAAAAAGAAATCACAAACATCTTCGTCTCATCGTTTGTGATTCCGTAATATCTTGTTTCGCTACCATACAATAAAGATTATTGTGAGGTGATTGATAATTCTAGGATGTTCTTCGGATATATAAATCCGGGTTATCAATTGGTTCATGTTCACCTTTATTTATCAAAATACGGAACAATACTCGTAGGTATTTATGTGGGGGATAAATTTATCTATTCCTGTAGACTTTTTTGTTTGATACAGATTTGTTTATTAAAATCTTCGACTTTGGGTCGTAGAAACTCTTAGTTGTGGGTGAGATCATCTAAGAGAATCAAGTGCGTAGTATCCTGCTGGGATCAGAGACGTAAGGAGCGCAATTGTACCTTGGATCAGTGTGAGATTGATTGGGGTTCAACTACAGTCCAGACCGAAGTTAGTTTGCAGTAGGCTAGTGTCTGTAGTGGCTTAATACAATGTGTGTTCAATCTGTACTAGGTCTCGGGGTTTTTCTGCATTTACGATTTCCTCGTTAACCAAACTTCTGGTATCTGTGTTATTTCTTTTCCGCATTATATTTTGCTATATAATTGAAATATCACAGGTTGTGCGTTGAATCAATCAATTGGGAAATCCGACCTTTGGTTGTTGATTGAAATTGATTGATCCTTGAACATTGGTCTTTGGTACCGTTCAAGTTAATTTCTCTTGTATTCAATTAGACTCGTAGATTTCTATTTGCTTGAGTAAGTATTGAATCGAGAAATTGAGATATAACTCTTTGATATACTTTTTATTAAGATTGAGTCTGACTGTCTAGGTGATTCTCTTAAAAGTATACTGGAGTTAGTCCATACAGATTGCTAAGCGAATTATTGGGTGAGGTTGTTGTACCCCCACTTTTTGATGGATTACTAACCATCTCTCAAGTAAAATCTAAACCAATCAATAAATAAGAGTTTTAAATATTTATCTTGAGGAATCACAAAGTTTGACATGAATTGAACTTTACGATTACTATCTATCTCGGTATTGATTGGATATTGGCAAAAACCTCGACAATCAATAATAACAAGACTAGGATACACAAACAATCAGGTAAAATATTGTTGGACATGGTTTCACGAATCCCTAAGTGAAGTCTTCAGTTGTATACTTAATTATGTTTCACGGAGAAAAACTTGGTTAATGGAAGACGACTCTAGGAAACAACTAGGACATAGAACTATCAAGGATTGAAGTCCTAGTTGTTTGAGTATCCTTATTTATAGATTCTCAAGGCGCTTTGAATTCAATGTAAGATAACTTGAAATTCAAGTAAACACTTTCTCAGTTTATATGAAATTATTGTTATGAATTCATGTAGGCATGTGAGGAGTTCGCCTTGAAATTACACAGAAGAATATACACTATGGTCCAGGATTCTGGAACCGTGTTCAATGATAGTTCTTGGAAAATATACCTTATGAACTTGAATGCATAATCTTTGTTCATTAACATTCAAGAGTTAACCATGATTTACAAACACAAAGTGATTTGGGGAACAAAGTTGTCCTAGCATTGTTTATTAGAGTTGTAGCAATGCCAAACATATTTGTAAAAATAGTTTACGAGCGTCTAGTTAGTTCATACTGGATAGGTATGTGTAGGGGGTATGCATACCTATGGAGTAGTCCATGAACTCAAACTGCTAAGATACACGTACTCAATATGTGTCCTTGAAAAGGAGAGTGTACCAAGTACACCACAAACTTTTTTGTTAGGAAATTTGTATGGACAAAACCCAATACAATTGCAAGTAGACCAACTTAATAATCTTTGAACAATATGTATATAGAGTTTATATCTCTACCTATTCACAATCAGAAAGTCAAGACAACAAAGTCTATGAACCTGCTTGTATAGAAGAGTACTTGGACGATCTCAAAAATCAATATCCAATATCAATCTAGCCGTATCCAAATAATATAATCAGAATTCTGTCAGCTATGGAACTTGTTATTTATATTTCAATATACGAATTCTAAAAGAACGAGTCTCGTAATCGATCACAGTTAAGATGGATTTATCTATCAGAATTTAGTACGTTCTACTTGTGTTATTCTTGTTACAAAGATAAAAAATCTAATGCGGAAAGGGAAAAACACAAGACACCATAATTCTGTTAACGAGGAAAACTGCATATTTAGGGAAAAACTTTGGGACCTTGTCCAGATTTGAACACGAACTGCATTAATCCACTACAAACACTAGCCTACTATAAGACATCGGACTAGAATGTAGTTGAGACCGAATCACCCTCCAAGCACTTCAGTTGCAGTCGTGCTCCTTACGTATTTTAAACCTCGTAAGGCTCTACGCGATTGATTCCCTTAAGTGACGTCCTTTACAGCCTAATAGTTGCTTCAGCCTAAGTAAAGACTGTTGATACCAACCTGACTCTAACAGATAAACCTAGTTGATTTTTCATTAGATCAATAGATCAAGGCTTGGAAATCTTTTTGCAATAGACAAAGCTACCAAATATCACAAATCCGGAACACTTATACTCAGTTAGCTGAGAAACCTGTATTATTAACCACCTCTCACGGACAATCTTAAGGATATCAATAAAAAAGAGTTTTAGATATCTATCTTGAGGAATCATAAAGTCTGAGACGTATAGAACTTTGTGATTTCTATCTATCTTGCCTGAAAGAGATTGCCCTCGATAACGGAACAACAAGATCAGGATACACGAACTATCAAGGTAGACAGTCGGACCTGGCTTCACGAATCCCTAAGTGAAGTTTATAAGTCATAAACCTAATTGTATTCCTCAAATGAAACCTAGATTCATAGAGGACGACTCTAACAAACAACCAGGACACAAAAGTGTCAGGAATTAAATTTTTGAATTGTTTGAGTCTCTCTATTTATAGATTTTCAAGACTATGGTTGCTTAGAATTCAAGCTAAGATAAGTTAAGATTCAAGCCAACACTTTCTCAGTTTAGACTAAACTCTTGTTAGAATTTCATGTAAGCATGTGACAATGTTAGAGCATAGCCCGGTTGAACTCACCAATCGTTCGTATATCAAGTTTGGTTGTCATATTTTAGTATCAAAACTCATCTAGAGTCGCTTGATTAAATACTAGAGTCAACTTCTTTTAGGTTAGGCTAGAAAGTCTAAGAATGTTGAGACATACAAGTATTACTCCGAAGACCTGAAGAATGTGAAGAAGTAACAAACTACAACGACGACATTATCCTTCCACTTGAGGTTAGTAATATTGACTTGAAAAGTTTCATTCCTAACATATCTTTCAAGTCGTGCTATATTGAAAACATAACTGCGAAGCTATATATATTGTACATATTATATATAATACTCTAGTGATGTGAATGATCATAATAGTATGATCATAATATTAAGGAATTAGACTACGAAATATAATGCTTATCTTTTGAACTTCGTAGATATGTGTTTATGGGTGAAAATTATTCCTGCCGGTTTTGGTAATTTGGGGTGTGTGGATGAGGAATGAATCTAAACCCTAAACAAATGCACTGCGCGGTGAGTGCTTGTAGATTCGGAAATAAATCTGTGCAAGTCCGGCCTAAACCAAGAAATGGCCGTTCCAGACTTGTTTCGGTCACAAAGTGAAGGAGATAGGGTTGATCTTAGGGAGGGAAGCGAAGAAGGTGTTGAGATTGTGAAGGTGTTGGCTATGAATGACTTGTATCGGAAAAGCCGAACGGCTTGCGGGGAGTAAGCAATCGGTCCTGTGTTTGAATACGATTGTATAAACACTTGCCTCTGTTGTCTGGACTTGTTTTGTTTCTCTTGTCTCCTGTTTTTCTCCTGTTTTGGAAAATAGGTAGGAGAATCTATTTATACAAGTCATTTGAGCCTTATTCACGTCTTTCGTGGGAAGTGGAGGAAGTGGAGTGATGGAGTAGTGGAGGTGTGTGTTGGTGTTACACGACCAGTCTTGCCCACTTATCCTATCATCTCTAACCGTCCATGACTTCCTGACACGTTCTTGTGATGGCGCGTTGCACGTTGTTACGCTGTTGTAAACCGCCAGACCAATACCCCGTATGTATCCCCCCTTTGTGACATGATTGATGTCTCGAGTGTGTGGATTGTGGGACCCACAAAAGGTAGCATGTAATGCTAAATTGAATAACACTGAGTTATTCGGGAAGTTGATACTTGTGAAGTATCATGTGTATTTTATGCGTCTTTGCATCATGGTGTGGTAGAGTGATGGGTGGTGATCACCATGATGTCTCACCGACCAATTAACTCGACCAAGGTTGTATAACCAAGCCGGTGAAGTTGGACGGACGAGATGATCTTTGAGACACTCATCTGCGACCGTTGATGGAATCGGGGTTTTGAAGAGGTGCGCGAGCATCACTCTTGACTTGGTCGAAACTAAGCATGGGAAGGGTTTTGGGAAGGACCGACCGGGCATGCGTGTAAACGACATGCCGGTGTACACGTCCGTACCTCTCTGTCCCATAAAGTCGCGATCTAGGCCGCTCGATTTGACCGGCAAAGAGGGTGGTTGAGATCGGTTTGCGGCAAATCCATTGCCGCAAAGGAATTGGAAACCGCGTGACATGCCTAGTTTGGACGCGTTCCAAGACGACCAATCTTGGTCGGTCTTGGTCGATCGGTCAGTGTGAAGGTGGTAGGCTGGTGTTCACGCCTATACCGAATATCCCATGAAAACGTGATCGAGCCATCCAAATCGTCCGCGAAGTTGAGCGGTCGAGATCGGTTGCGATTTGGGAGGTGTGACCACGCTAGTTTGGGCGCGCATCTTGGAATAACCAGGCATGATATGCCTTGGCCGATCGGGTGAGGGGATAGATGGGTCCACGGTGGTCATCTTTGGTATGACCGGACTGCTTAATCTAATCTTGGACCCTCCATTTGTGCCGCGGATAAGATGGACGCTCGTGATGCTCAAAACCCTAATTTTGGGTTTCAAGGCCGTGCGACCATGCTTTATTCGGGCGTACGAATGGGGATAACCAACCATGGTTGGTCCTGACCGATTGGTCGGGTATGTAGGCGGGCCCACGGTGATTGTGTTGACATGCTCTGGGCCCTTTGAATCTACATCTACACCCTCCATCTATACCTGCAAAGATGGATAGTTGAGACTGTTTTGCGACACATGTAATATGCCGCAAACCCTAATTTAGGGTTTTCTGTCCATACGCTCTGTTTTGGATGTTTTTGGCAAGCTAGGCCAATATTTTGGGGAGGCCGACCATGCGGGGTCCGCGTTGGTTCGGCAGTGGATATTCCATACCTGCTTGGGGGTGATGGAATTGATTTTGGTCATCCAATCATGCTTGTGGAGTTGGATGACTGTGATCATATCCGGACTGATACGGTCAGTCCGGATGCTCAATCGGGCTAGTATAACACACCGAGAGGAGCTTAATCGGGCTAGTATAACACACCGAGAGTCATCCCATGCGGGTATTTCGTTCATGGTTTCATTATAATGCTTGGAGGTTCGTGTTGCTCTGTAAAGAGCAACACTCGATCGTCATGCCGCACCGATAATGAGTACGAAATACAAGGCTGATTGCGCATTAATTAATAATGCTAGAAATTCACAGGGTATATGGGATTGTTGCTACATGCTCCAACTTGGATGAATTTCGTGTATTCACAGAATGGGATTGTTGCCACATGCTCCATTCTAGGTGAATTAGTAAAGTGAAGGAGTATCCAACACTTATTAATGGCTTTATCTTTTACAAGATGTCGGTAGCATGATTTTCTCGGTTTTTTACAATTTTAACCTTAAATGAAAATCCACCATCAATATTAAGTCCCCTGCCTAGCACATAATGGTTACACTATTGTGGGGTAGGCATGAGATGGTGACAAATTTGTACATTGAAATGACCAAGCTAAGGTGAATATATATTTACCGGATATGCCAACATCGTCGCGGCGTTGCCCTGGAACCGGTTGGTCCCGATCAAGGTTGTGAAGGAAGCGAGGACTTGACCTGGTGAGTCGCTTTGGTTCCCCTTGTGTATATTCGAGCTTGGTCCCTCCTTGGGTCGTGTGTACTCCCTTTCATCACACACGCTTTTTCCTCAAATGTATCTGATAAGCATCGTTGATTGCTATCCCGAATTGGTAGCCTTTATAGGTGGTAAGTAAAGACTTCTTTTCTCCTGGGATTCTGTCGACTTGCGAGATTATAAGGAATCATCCCACGCAGTCGTTTATTCTATATCTCAGGTACTGCTCCGCGCTTATTTGATCTCCTGATTGACTGATCGATTGATTGGTTGATTTTGTGTGTGTGCTCATAATCTCTTCTCCTTTGCGCTTATCATGGAAGCGGTGGACGATCATTACAGAGCTTCTCCGGAAAGAAGCTTCGAAGTTGACAAGCACGAAACCCATGCGCATGAAGAAGTAATGGCTAAGATCGATCTTCCACTTCGTGAAGTCGTCCGTGCTATACAGGGGATGTCTATTCTGCACCTGCGTATTGCCAGGGGACGCATCTGTGATCTTTCAGCTGCGATTAACATGGAAGAACGGTGGAGGCGCGAGGAGACTTTGCAAGCACTAGTAAGCGCAAGAGCAGAGAGATATGCAGCGCGGTTGAAGAGGCAGAGGATTGAGCATAAACGACCTCTGAATGAAGATAAGTGCGATTACCCAATCCAGGACGGCGTGATAATTCTTGATTCTGACACAGACGAACCTGATCATTTGAAAGCAATCGACACGACTCCTAATGTTGTTGTGCCCTTTGATGCTCCCGCTGATGATGTTGGGATGGAGTACATTGCTGTGGAGACGTCTGATGCATAAGTTGAGGTAGATCCGAAGGGAGGAGCATCAACAGGTGATGGCGCTGAAGCAGAACCTAACGGTGGTGCAGGCGATGTCGACCCTCTTGGTGACTAAAACCTCTTTTCTTCTTTTTCCGCTTTCCAAGTATATTCCGTATATTTGAACATCTTCCTTGTACTCGGTGGCAGCCGAGTTCAAGGTTTTCTTCTATTTGATTGTTTGAAAAAAAGTTTTTTTTTTTTTTTATAACCCTTTGTCAAGACTGGGATTGAACCCTCTCAGGCGCAAGGGTGCGCTTTCACACGTAATTCCTTGTGATAAAAGAAATAATGCCATAATGGAATACCTACGGACCTGTGTTCCCGATGCGAGATCTTCCCTCCTTCTTTGGGGTGAATGGCTCAAAGCTTCTTCCCTTCCCGCGCATATCTTTTCCCTCAACTCTTTTCAGGATGTCTTTTGTTTAGGGTTTCTTTCCTGACCTGCTCTGGTGGGTTGATTTAGGATGGGCTTTGTGTCTTTAGGAGTAAAGAGGTTCTCAGGTGGAAATAACACTTCAATTAATTTGAAAATCGAAAATTGAAACCTTAATTATGAATGCAAGTATTGCAATCATTCTCTAGAGGAATTACAAATATGATGTGAAATTGTAAAGGGAAACACGCCGGAGGAAGTAGCACGGTGTTTTAAAGTGTATAGGATGCTGGAAAGTGATAGCACAACGTCTTAGGTACGGTAGGGTTTGAGCCATCGTGAGTGAATTGTTACGCCTTCTAGTTTGTCAGCGTTGATGAGTTTGCAGTAGCCGCCTAGGATGACATCTCTTTACCGGTATGGTTCATCCTCCTTCTCGGTGGCTGAATCGGGTGAGGTATCCATTCTCACCAGTAATGCTTCCGACCTTGAATGCGGTCGTCTTCGTTACTAAGTCCCCAATTCCAAACGGGTTTGGGCGTGTTGACGTCGGGGTCTTGGTTTTGTTGTCTTTGATCGAGACATCTTTTAGACTCCTGATAAACGATGAGACTTCCCATTCTTGATCTCTTACCAAGGTTGGTTTGTTGGTTGGAGCCGATCGCCTCTTGTCGAGAATGGAGGGCGGTAAGTTGTAAAAAGGGTTGCATGAGACTTACTTGAGATCGGAACCTTTCAATGTATCTTTGTGAGGCTCTCTCCGGAAGTTGTGTCATATTGGCAAGTTCTTTGGTGCGGCACCCGAGACAGTCATCGAGTCCGAAGGCGTGTTGGAGATTCTTTCAGGTATCGAAATCGGTAGAGGACATGCTTCTAGTATTGCTTTGTTTTCATGCATCCAAGAGCGTCCTAGGATCATGTCGTAGTTGGGATGATCTTTGACTATGTAGAACTTTGTTTGTGTCGGGGCATCACCCAATTTGACTTCAAGATCGATGTACCCATATGCATCTCTGAGTTCTCTTTCTGAATCTTTAACCACTGTTGGGTGACGAGTAGCTTCCTGCTTTGAAATCTTTGCTGCTCTCAAGGTCTTGACAGTAATGATGTTAAATTCGGAAGCCGTATTAATCAATGCTTTGTCGAACTCAATGTCCCTCAAACGAGTGACAGTTAGGAGTCCCCAGTTTCCCTTGCTCGCGTCCTTCAGGAAAGACTGGGGTTCTTGGACTGCTTCTGGATACAAACGCCTGCCTGACACAACGTGGTTGAGGGCCGTAAATATGTCTTGACGCTGCCCTTTGGAGAAGTACAAAATTTCACACAAGTGCTCCATCATAGATTATACAGTCTTGCGGACAGAATCCCCAGAAATCATGCGATTCTTGATAGGGAGAGGGTCTCTACGAACACCTTCGTTTCCAAGCTGGAGTTCCCTGTCTCTATCTTTTCCCCGAATATTTGTTTCAACTTTGTTACAATCTTTGGTCGTATGATGAACGAATGCATGGTAGCAACAGTATTTGGGATCTGCCATGTCTTTCTCGGTTGGAGGACACTGATAGGAGGAAGCTTGACGTCTTGGATCCATGCTTCCAAGAGTTCTATCACTTCATTCATGGGGAAAGGAAAACCTGTATCTTCGATGTCTTGTGCAGGAGCTTTGTCCGCTCCTTTCTGAGACGAAGTCTTGTGTGCCGGGGATGCCCGCTTGGTTTGTTGTTCCGTCACTGGAGCTTTCCTTTTTTCTCCTCCGCCCACTACACTCATAGAAGGACCAGTGTTGTATTGCTTGTTCGTGAGGCGCCTGCTTCCTCGACTTTCACGTGAATATTCACTTCGAACAACTCTGGTTCTTTCTAGCAACACTGGTGCAGTTGTTGCTGAATGTTTGGCAGCTTCATGGAGTTCAGAGAACGTTTGAAAGCCCAGATTCTCTAACAGAGCGCGGTATATGGGTATCATCACGTTGATGCACAACTCCACCAATTGTCGTTCGGTAACATTCGGGTCGTGACAATCTAGCGCTTGGGTTCTGAACCTTTTGACGAAGTCGTTAGGATGATCGTTGTTCCGCTGAAGAATTCTTCCTAGATCTGAAAAGGTGATTTGTTCAGACACGAAGAAATACTTTACGTAGAAAGCACCGACCATCTCGCTCCAATTGGATATCTTTGTTAGGCGCAATGTTGTTATACCAGGTGTACGCCCTCCCCGTAAGTGACTTCGAAAATTCTTTCGGTGCGAGAACATGATTGTATTCATGTTCCCCCAAGGATTCAAGAATCGAGAGACGTGTTCACGAGCATTACCGATGCCGTCGTAGAGGGAGAACTGGGAGAGGTGTAACCTCTTGGAAGAGAAATTCGTTGTACATCTTGAGGGTACGATGGATGATGTTGGTGTACATCCGTTCGGTCCCCTTTTCCTCGATTTTGGAGAAGTCGTTCCAGATCCTCGCGTGTAATGAAGTTGGAAGGCTGGTCCCTCTCCCTTTGGCGCTCAGGAGCAACACGAGTTTCTTCATTCATGTGGGTCCGAGTGGAAATGCCTGCTCCGGGTGTATTGAATGCATCTCTTGCCGACTCCAAGGGTTGCCGTGAATCTTGTGGCAATCGTTCGGTCAAAGTTTTAAGGAAAGTGAGTACCTCTTTCTGAGTTGCGGCCATATCCGTTTGAGTCTTAGCAAGAACTTCATGTTTCTCCATCAAGTCTGCAATGGTAATAGACGGTGTCCCTCCTCTTGTGCCTCCGGCTCCTCATCCTGATGAAGGAGTGAAAGTTGTTGCTCTGGTGACTACCGGAGGTGTTACACTTGAGGAGATGCCGGGGTTTGCTGCGCTTCTCTGGCTCTGTGATGGGAGGTGTTACACTTACTTTGGAATATTTCTGCTACGCCGGTGCTTGATGGTAGAAGTGACGGCTCCACGAGATGTATTGACCATGGTGGCTCCACCGATGGTACTTCAACACCGGGATTGTTATCCACACTAGCTCCATCGGAATTGATTGCTGATCCAAACCTTAATTCCACCATCTTGAAATGAATTTTTGATTGAATTGATTCTAAGATCTACCCTTTTGAAATTGATAAAATTGAATCGGATTTCGAAGAAATTGACTTTACAACCGAGAGATCAACCTCCCGCTGTGGTCGCCAATTGTTTATGGGTGAAAATTATTCCTGCCGGTTTTGGTAATTTGGGGTGTGTGGATGAGGAATGAATCTAAACCCTAAACAAATGCCCTGCGCGGTGAGTGCTTGTAGATTCGGAAATCAATGCTGCAAGTCCGGCCTAAACCAAGAAATGGCCGTTCCCGGACTTGTTTCGGTCACAAAGTGAAGGAGATGGGGTTGATCTTAGGGAGGGAAGCGAAGAAGGTGTTGACATTGTGAAGGTGTTGGCTATGAATGACTTGTATCGAGAGAAAGCCGAACTGGCTTGCGGGAGTAAGCAATCGATTCGGTGTTTGAATACGATTGTATAAACACTTGCCTTTGTTGTCTGGACTTGTTTTGTTTCTCTTGTCTCCTGTTTTTCTCCTGTTTTGGAAAATAGGTAGGAGAATCTATTTATACAAGTCATTTGAGCCATATTCACGTATCTCGTGGGAAGTGGAGGAAGTGGAGTGATGGAGTAGTGGAGGTGTGTGTTGGTGTTACACGACCAGTCTTGCCCACTTCTCCTGTCATCTCTAACCGTCCAAGACTACCCCGACACGTTCTTGTGATGGCGCGTTGCCGTTACGCACGTTGTAAACCGCCGGACCAATACCCAAGTATGTATCCCCGGTTTGTGACATGATTGATGTCTCGAGTGTGGGATCGTGGGACCCACAAAAGGTAGCATGTAATGCTAAATTGAATAACCGCGTTATTCAGGAAGTTGATACTTGTGAAGTATCATGTGTATTTTATGCAGGTACTGCATCATGGTGTGGTAGAGTGACGGGTGGTGATCACCATGACGTCTCACTAACCAATTAACTCCTGACCAGGGTTGTATAACCAAGCCGGTGAAGTTGGACGGACGAGATGATCTTTGAGACACTCATCTGCGACCGTTGATGGAATCAGGATTTTGAAGAGGTGCGCAGGCATCACTCTTCAGCTTGGTCGAAACTAAGCATGGGAAGGGTTTTGGGAAGGACCGACCGGGCATGTGTGTAAACAACATGCCAGTGTACATGTCCGTACCTCTCTGTCCCATAAAGACGTGGTTTAGGCCGCTCGATTTGACCGGCAAAGAGGGGTGGTTGAGATCGGTTTGCGGCAGAAATCCATTGCCGCAAAGGAATTGGAAACCGCGTGACATGCCTAGTTTGGATGCGCGTTCCAAGACGACCAATCTTGGTCGGTCTTGGCCAATCGGTCTGGTGTGAAGGTGGTAGGCTGGTGTTCACGCCTATACCTGAATATCCCATGAAAACGTGATCTGAGCCATCCAAATCGTCCGGCGAAGTTGAGCGGTTGAGATCAGTTTGCGATTTGGGAGGTGTGACCACGCTAGTTTGGGCGCGCGTCTTGGAATAACCGGGCATGATATGCCTTGGCCGATCGGGTGAGGGGATAGATGGGTCCACGGTGGTCATGCTGGTATGACCGGACCTGCTTAATCTAATCTTGGACCCTCCATTCGTTCCGGAGAAGATGGACACTCGTGATGCTCAAAACCCTAATTTTGGGTTTCAAGGCCGTGAGACCATGCTTTATTCGGCGTACGAATTGGGATAACCAACCATGGTTGGTCCTGACCGATTGGTCAGGTATGTAGGCGGGCCCACGGTGATTGTGTTGACATGCTCCGGGCCCTTTGAATCTACATCTACACCCTCCATCTATACCGCAAAGATGGATAGTTGAGACTTGTTTTGCGACACATGTAATATGCCGCAAACCCTAATTTAGGGTTTTCCGTCCATACGCTCTGGTTTGGACATTTTTGGCAAGCTAGGCCAATATTTTGGGGAGGCCGACCATGCGGGGTCCGCGTTGGTTCGGTAGTGGATATTCCATACCTGTTTGGGGGTGATGGAATTGATCTGGGTCATCCAATCATGCTTGTGGAGTTGGATGACTGTGATCATATCCGGACTGATATGGTCAGTCCGGATGCTCAATCGGGCTAGTATAACACACCGAGAGGGGCTCGGTCGGGCTAGTATAGCACCGAGAGTCATCTCACACGGGTATTTCGTACATGGTTTCATTATAATGCTTGGAGGTTCGTGTTGCTCTGTAAGAGCAACACTCAGTCGTCATGCCGCACTGATAATGAGTACAGGAAATACAAGGCTGATTGCGCATTAATTAATAATGCTAGAAATTCACAGGGTATATGGGATTGTTGCTACATGCTCCAACCTGGATGAATTTCGTGTATTCATAGAATGGGATTGTTGCCACATGCTCCATTCTAGGTGAATTAGTAAAGTGAAGGAGTATCCAACACTTATTAGCGCATGATTTTCTGGTTTTTTACAATTTTAACCTTAAATGAAAATCCACCATCAACAATATTACATTGAAATAATCTTGTATATAGTGTTATGATTATGTGAATAAATTATGGTGAAGATTTTATCCTAGGAAACAATGTTTTACATTTGTTGATAGGAAGTGCATTCATGAACTTGTTTCGTGATCAAAACAGAAATCAATAGGCTTATTGGTCTTGTTAGAGCACTGCTTGGTGAAACTCGCAAACGTTTCTATATCAAGCTTGTTTGTCAAGTTTAGTTGATCAAAACTATATACTTGATTTCTAGTCTACTTATAGCTATGTCTCAGGTTAGGATATAATGTGTAGTTGAGCTTTATACTTCACGACGTTCACCAATTGAAGAATAAGATCTACTGAGGAGCTTGGAGGAACTTCATCCATAAAAGGTATGTAGAGACTAAAACTTATCTATCACTCAGAAGTCTATTTTATTTTATCTTCTAATTAGACTAAGTCGTATAGCTATATAGACTTTTACATTATACACATTTGATATTTCGAGCCGAGTTTTTCTCGCTTATCTATTTCTTGAAATATGTGTTGGAAGCTTGTTGCTTTAGTTATATTCATCTTATTCTTGATGAGTTTAGTTGGAGACAATTTATTTGTTGGAAACTAAATATTAAGTCAAAATATGACATGTGAAATTACCTTGAACATCTTACATGATTTGTGTGAGACAGTCATTTGATGTTAGCTTGGGAAGTTTTGTATTTATCATTCGATCACTTGAAAATTACTTGAAGCTAATGGTATGTGTGATATTACCATTGTCGTCTTCTAAGGATGTTTCAATGATTGAAATGAGAGTTTAGAACAATTACCCATGTCTGGATACAACACGGTAAGCATACCTAGTATGCGAACTGTATTATGATGATTCATGTCCAGAAATCTTGTTTGCATACCTAGTATGCGAACGGATTTACCTGAGAAGGTCAAGAATTCTTGTTTGCGTACCTAGTATGCGAATGGGTTTACCCGAGTTGGGTCCGGAACAGTTTTTCGCGAACCGGGTTTATGAACGGCTTGACTAGGCCAAGGTCCAGAGCTGCTTTTCGTGTACCCAGTTTGCGAAAACAGTGGTTAAGTTCTAAAATCGGTTATGTATGATTGTATTACTCATGAACTAAAACATTTATGATTTAAGGAATGCAAATTAACTTTGCAAACTGTGGCTTAATCTTCATGAATTGATTCTTGTATAAGTACTTTGTACGATTACGAATCAATCCGATTTTATTTCAATTTGTTCATATATATTTCTGTGAGATAGTGAACAATTGAACAACTCTATTTGAAATACAATGAGATTCATTTGATTATCTTTCATGACTGATTGATCATCATATTTGATGTAGAAGTGTTAGATTAATATGGTTAAGACAAAAGTGTTCATATGGCTAACTTCGGTTAACTGTTATCGAGCCAACCCAATATACACGTTTAGGTATGGTTACCCATATTTAAACATAAGTATATTTAATTTGTGTGTAACAATCTAAGACCATCTTACGGTGGAGATTGATTGCTTAATTTCTAAGCAGACTTAGCTTGAATCTTAAATCAGGAGTTCATCTAACGGTGAATATTGAATGTTTTGTTACTAAGCTATCTTAGCTTTGATTATAAGCAACCCTGATCTGAAAGGCTATATAAGGGAGAACTCTAGCAATTGGAAAACCTAATCCCGACACTTTCATGTGTCCTAGTTGCAAACTAGAGTCGATTCTCCTTTAACCTAGGTTTTTCCAAAACATTATAGCTTAACGACTTGAAGACTTCATTTGGGATTCGTGAAGCCAGATCCAACTATTTTCTCTGTAGTTGTGTATTCTGATCTTAACTATTCTATCGTATTGAGTTTTATCTTCTCAAATATTTACTCGAGATTTATCTCCGATAGGTAAGATATAAAAAGTAATCACAACAACTCTTCATCTCAGACTTTGGTGATTCCGCAATTACTTCTTTTGTAAATCAATTAGGTTATTGTGAGATAACTGATATTTCTAGGCTACTCCTCGGGGGTATAAGACCCGATTATTAGTTGGTTCCTGTTCACCTTGATGTTTGTATCAAAAGACGGAAGAAAAACAAAATAAAGAATAAACATATCTGTGGAGGACAGATTTGTTTATAAGTTTTCGACTTTGGGTTGTAGCAACTCTTAGTTTTGGGTGAGATCATCTAAGGGAATCAAGTGCGCAGAATCCAGCGTGGTCCTAGAGGCTAAGGAACGCGACTGTACCTTAATCGGTGTGAGACTTGGTTAAGGCTCAACTACATTCCAGTCCGAAGTTAACTTGTAGTAGGCTAGTGTCTGTAGCGGCTTAATACAGTGTGGTGTTCAAAAATGGACTAGGTCCCGGGGTTTTTCTGCATTTGCGGTTTCCTCGTTCACAAAATTTCTGGTGTCTGTTTTATTTCTTTTCCGCATTATATTTATTTATATAATTGAAATATAATAGGATGTGCGTAGTTCAATCAGTTGATAAATCCGACCTTGTTTGTTGGATATAACTTGATTGACACTTGGGCATTGGTCTTTGGTACCGTGCAAGTTATTTTTCATATCCATCAGGCTCACAGATTTCTATCTGTTCAATATGTTGATTGTATTGAGAAAGAGAGATAAAGCTCTTTGATATATTTCTTGGTTGAGAATCAATTTTAAGTTGGTGCTCTCGGAATTATATTGGAGTTTAGTTCATACAGATTTCCGAACGAATTATTGAGTGTGATTGTTATAACCCCGCTTTTTCAATTGGTATCAGAGCCGAAAAACACGCTAAGACCTCATACGTTTGTATTTGTAGCAATCTGACTCTATGGACATAAGTGCTATCTCCATGAATGTACCGCCAGGCTTCGATGGATCGAATTACTTATGGTAAAAAATTGTTATGCGTGCCTTTCTACAAGCACAAGATTTTGAATCATGGGTTCGTATTGTTAATGGCTATAATCCTCTAGTAGTTACAGTAGACGGTGTAACTGTTCCAAAGGATATTGGTGAGTATGATGATCTTGAGATTCTTGCTACAAAGAAAATTTTTGACAAATTAAATGCTATCATTTATGTCATTACCCAAGATCTTCAACACCATGTGTTTACGTGCACTCGGTCTAAAGATGCTTGGGATATGATAGAAACCGTATTTAAAGGGAATAATACCTTTGAAAAGGAAGCTAGGCTTCAAAACCTAAATTCTGATTGGGAAAACCTTCGTACGGATGATGAAGATTCATCTGATGAGTTTAATCACAAAGTGCCTGAAATTGTTAATACATCTTTTGCGTTAGGTAAGATTATTCCTGAAAAGGACATTGTGATAAAGATTCTCATATCCCTGCTAGCTAGATACGATTCTAAGAAACATGTCATCGTTGAGGGAAATAACCTTGAAACTCTTTCAGAAACTCACTTGTTGGAAAGTTAAAATTATTTGATCATGATCAGAACTCGGTCAGAACATCTACGTTCAATGTTGTGATCAATACAAGTGAATCTTCTAACTTGTCTTGGGATGATGAATGTTGTCCAATTGATTACACAAAAGATCAAGGATATTGTGAAGAGAAGCAAAAGATCCGAGAAATGGAACTCTCTCTCTATGATGCTTTAGATGATTCAGTACAAGAAGTAAACTCATGTCAGTTTTTCAAGAATATGCATATTTATGAAGTTTGCACAGAAAATTATGCTCTCATCGGAAACCTCTACTAACTCAAATTATGATTTAGAATACGAGTCTGACATTGATATGTTGAAATTCTTGGATAAAAATGAAGAAATTCATCAAGAAAATCTCCAACTAAAGAATCAGTTGGAGAAACTTGAATCACCACTTCAGGTGAAAAATCTTGAGATTGATAACCTTAATGATGAATTCACCAGAACCTTATCTCTAAGGGAAAAAGAGATTTATACTCTTAATTGTGACTTTCAAAAGTTGTCTGAAAGCTCTGACAAGATCTCAACAATGTTATTTGGTCAGAAGTCCTTTGGAAACACAAATGGTATAGGTTTCAAAAGAAATATTGTGAGCACAAACAACTCATTGTTCCAGCCGGTTCTGGAAAGATGGATGTAGAATGTTGTGATAAACAAGATGCCAATCGCCAAAATAAATTTTCCTCTCTGAATTGCTTGTTTTGTGGAAATGCAAAACATGTTCAAAGTAAGTGTTGGAAAGTTCAAGAAGAACAACAGAAGAATTTTTAACTTCAGAATGACAAGCGAAGGATGAATTTGAGTAACCAACAGTCAACATCCGAAACCAAGAAGGAGTCTCGAAGAACCAGAGTCAGACGAGGTAAGAAGTCTGTTTATACAATAAACCTTGGTATGTCACCATGTGACCCAAGAAGTGAGCATTATGATCACTCTATTGCTACCTAATTGTAGTGATGTTTGCATCCTCGTTATTAACTTGAGAATATGAGGATTGCATCAATGTTTCTCAAGTCTTGTATAGTTGTTTATTTTTATCTTAAAATTTACATAAGGATATGTAAGTTAAGTTTTGCAAAGTGAATATTTTCTTATCAAAAATAGATAATGGATTGTGAACCGTGAAGACTTTTTCAAAATGCCTTTTGAAAAACTCTTTAGGGTTTGGTATTTCCGGTGTTCTATTTATATTCCTTTGTGATCAAAATGTCGTTCACTCTCTTTTCATTGAAAGATACGGAATCATGGCTCTTGTAACTAGAGGTACCACACAAAAGGGATGTAGTAGAAGCAGTTAATGTGTATCTTTGTGAAGGAATCCAATCTTCAAGAAAGAAAAGGGAGAGGTCTCAAATGATGAAAAAGGTTCTTCCTCTAACTGTTTTTTGTTTGTTTGTCAGCATGATAATAACTTTAGGGCTAAGGTGAAGGATTTCATCAGCAAAAGAAATGATTTAAAATCTCAAATCATTTTATCTTTGGAAAAGATAGCTCACTACGAACGAATGTTGTCTCTGACATAAAACACCTTGGAAAAGATAGCTCACTACGAACGAATGTTGTCTCTGACATAAAACACCTTGTGTTAACTGAAAACAGAGCTTACTGAGTTAACTGACATTTCTGAAGATCTAGAAGAATTAAATGATCATATAATCAATGGATTTTTCGATAATGAAAAGGAATTTTCGGTAGACACTCTGAGAAAGCTCTACGATGTCTAGGAAATTTCTTATCAGAAGTTATTCTTATGATTAAGAAGGAAACTAGGGTTTGGAATATCAAATATTGTGATTACACATAGATATTTCAACGATATTCATCTTGTAATGTTTTTAGATTTATTTATTTAAATTCTAAAGTTACTTTGAAGATGATTCTTTTTTGCAGTATTTAATATTTTTGATTTTATATATTGCAATTTCTTATGAGATGTATGCCTTTACGTTCGTGAACTGTGCTAGTATCTCATAATTGCTCAAAAGTTAAGTCTATTATGTCTTTATGCAAATATTGATAAAAGATAAAATGAACTTTTGAAAATTCCGCAGTATTAATCTTTCCCTGATCCACTTTTATGTGAAAGTACTGTATGGCACCATAATTTTTCTTATGTTGAGTGTTTCCGATTATATTAATCAATAAGGTCTCCTTGTGGTTAATTTATTCGAGAAAAACTTTCTATTTTCATCATAATCTTTCCAAATTCTCAAAATCCTAATCAAATTTTTCTTTGATCCTCTTCTCCAACGATCTGTGATCCAACCAAGAAAAAGGTAAATCTCCATCAACCCGTTGTATATTCGCATTTCTTCATTGATTGATATGTTTAAATTTGATTTTTGAAAATCAAAATCTCCGATCTACCTGAATCGATTTAGGTTGACATATTGTGTAAACCGATTCTGGGTTTTGTTCTTCAGCCATGAAGAGCATGCAGATTAACCGGTTTATATGATGATTAACATATGCCGATTTTGGGTCCTGAATCGGAATATGAAAAGATATCTCCAGAATCGGTTTATAAGTGCATTAGCATAACCCGATTCTGGTACTAAATTCTTTTGAACCTTGGGTTTCCACAATCAGATTTTATTTGCTTGTTAATGTACCGATTGTGAATTTTCTCTCCATATTCTATTTCACAATCGGTTTTTAAATATGTACCACATAAACCGATTGAGGATGTTTGAAATTCCTGTGTGTTTTTGTGTTTACAATCGGATTACATATGTTTTCCTATATACCGATTGTTAACTAGATTTTTTTTTTTATAGATATGGACTTCGTCCACCTAGCATTTTACTCTCGGGAGCTCACCCAGGAGGATATTCACAGGGTACGACAACGCGTGCCACAAAGAAGCCTCTACAAGTTCGCTAATGGCGGTGAGACCCATCTGGAGGAAACCCTCGCACTGGTAGACAAGATTGCACTAGAAGAGATCCATGAGGTCATCAGGTTTGCGAGGAGAATGAGGGATTTGATTTCAGCTGGGAAGGATCGCGACATACGTTTGGAAGATATGTTTGAAGAAATAGCTGAAGTTCAAACCATTGCTGAAGAAGAAGCTGCTGCTGCTGCAAATGCTCATGGTGTTACTGCTCCTGATGCTGGTGCTTCATTATAAATAAGTTTAAGTTTTACGTATTAAAAGTTTAAGGTTTTAAGACTTGGTTGTTTAAGTTTTAAGTTTTAACACTCTTTTGGGATGGTTAAGGTTTATATTTTGGATGATCCTGGTGTTGAACTTAATGCACTTAAAGTTTTAATTAGGCCGACCGAGCGAAGCGAGGGAGGACTCTATATATGGTGACTTTGTGTCAATGTGAAGAATGACTTTTTTTTTTCCGATTTGACACAAAAAGATTGGATTTGGGTGGTTTGGTGTCGTACCCTGGAAATTCCCAAATTGCCCCTCCATTTTATTCCAATTATTATAACTCCTTGTGTATCCAATTTTTCAAGGGTATAATTGGAAACCAAACTTTAATATAACATATCTAAAAATACGTGCTTTGGAATTTTACAAATTTTATCTCGTTGGAATGGTTTTAAAAAAAATCTATGCAATGAGTACAATATCAAATTTAGAGTTTTTACCAAATATTCGGAGGTGTTTATCATTTTAGGCACAATTTTCGAAAATTAAATGTATATCCATTATTTAAACCACCACAAAGGATACATAATACTTTATGTTGCCATATTTTGGCTTATGCATCAACTTATTTTCCGTTGCAACAAACAAAACGATGTGCTCCCTCCGTTTCAAGAAGAGTGATACTTTCAGTTTAGACACAATTTTCGAAAATTGAATGCATAGCCATTATGCAAACCAACACAAAGGGTGCATAACACATTATGCGACCATATTTTGGTTTATGCATCTCCTAATTTTCCGATTCAGGAAAAATGGTACTTTCACCCCATGTCAGGAAAAATGATACTTTCGCGTCGTCTCACGAAAAATGATACTTTCATACCGATTTTTTCGGTCGGTCGTCCCACCGTGGCAGCGGTCATCTAGTTATAATTATGTGTATCGTAAAACAAGTTTATGCATGCTCAATAATTCTGTTTTCCAAACACAGACAAACAATCGAGCTACTCGATATGTCAACATAATTCGATTGTCTAGGGTCCATAAAGAAATCGGTTTATGTGTGGGGTCATTATAATCCGATTATTATTGGTTTATACGGTTTTTTCTGTATCTTTTTCTAGCCGAATCGGATCACATGTGAAGTTATATAAACCGATTATTGTCGGTGAAAATTCAAAAAATTTACTTGTCTTTAATCGGTTTATATCGGCTAAAAACATAATCGGATTATACGGATCTTCGAGAAGACCGATTGTGCCCAATTATTTCACTTTTTTCGAGAAAAATAGTCGTTGGGGTCTTTCTCTATATATAGAGACCCCATCCTTGGACCCCGTTTGCCCCAAAATTGCTCATTCTATTCCCTCTCACTCTATATACCCCACAACTACTCATTTCATGCCTCCACATACAAGAAATGACATCATTTGAATCACCAAAGCATGGTACGCCGAAACTCGAATTAAAAATCAGTCTTCTGTAAGGGTAGATGCTGAAACCTTTTGGACAAAGGTACATAACAAATATATGCAAGATTTTGGGAATACGAATGGAAGAATTGTTCAACAAGTCCATGATAGACACCAAGTTATCTAAGATGCCATAATTGCTTATTTATCTATCCAACACCGGATTTTGAACGCTAGCCATTTTAGCTTGTCCATTGAACAATTTGTATGTGTTTTTGTGGTTTATTTTACGTAATCCATGTAGTTTGATCTTCCAATTAAACACCACTAACAAACTAAGTTTGTGTCGTGTTTTTGTAGCACCAAGTCGTGAAAGCAAGCTACTTGGAGGAAAATGGGGAAACATTCACATTTGATGCAAGCTATCACTTCATGGTATCCAAAATTCCGGAATATGCCCCGGACTTCATGGTGGGTGAATCGGACTCGGATTCCTTCGACGAAGATTGATGGTTTTAGAGGTTTTTGTTTAGGTTTTGTGGGTAGATCTCTATGTAAACCCTCACGAGACTATAACTCGTCCACTAGGGTCGGCTAGGGGTTTAAAGGCTTGATGCATGTGCTAAATTCATCCATGATTCATACGAAAAGGAGTAGATATGAAATAAATTGAAAAAAAAATTCTTATGAAATATAACAATCGGTATATATATGTCCCACAAAACCCCAATTGTAAGAAACGGATTTTATCTGTGCATACTTTAACCGATTTTGTAAGTTCTCTATTAATTTCGAAACCCATTATTGGTTTACGAGTGCATGAACGTAAACCGATTCTAGGTACTATTTACGGGAAAAAAAAATCAAAAACTTTCAGTTGTTTGATGTTTTGAAGATCGATTTAACATTAATTAACGATAATTAATCAGCGATAAAATAGATAGTTAGATAATAGTTGGATAAAGGATGGTGTGAAATTTATTTCTAATGACCTTTTTTGTCATCCAGTAATATGCCCCAAATAATTTGCCTAGGCTCCAATTTAGCCACGAATATGAACCAATAACATTAACCAATAACAGGCCTCAAAAGTTATGCTTCTGGTACAAAAGAATGGGAAACAAATATACAGACAGGCTTAGCGATGGATATTTTTGGATTTTTTTTAACCAACGTTTTTGCCCAAAATCCATAATTTAAGGAGTTTGGATGTACGTAACCAAAAAAAAAAAAAAAAAAAACTATCTTTGTGCCACCTACTGATTATTTAATAAATTTCAACGGTAGAGTATAGTTGCCAAACTTACTAGGGACCGTCAGTGATTTATACCATTAAAATTTCTAATCTAGATAAAGACTCTTTAGATAACGACCCACAAAACTGGTTCTTTAACCAAAAAATTTTCCGCTCCACATTTGCCACCTCTCTTAAGTAAAAAAGTTCACCTGAGAAACATGATTAGTGCGTAATTGCCTCACTATTATTCTCTTCTCTTTCTTTTTCCTTTCACGCTGATAGCGGGGTGATCCACCAAAAGAGTGTAGGCATCTGGTATTTTGATGTCATGTGGTAATAGCCTTGTTCAAAAGATTGCTCACAAGAATAAATCAATAATTAAACCAATTATGTTATTTTAAAGATGTAGGTGATCAAGAGCATTATAAAACATGTCGATTTTTTTTTATTTTTTTTCTTCTGATGAAGCATCAAATGAATGATTTATGCTCACTACTTATTTTGACTTTAAAATTGAAACCATTTGCGATAATCTTTACAGGATGATAAGAGGGATTCAAAGCAATATTTGTTGGCAAGTTACAGCATGACGGGAAGCTAGTGAATAAACAATGATCAATACAAATATTAGAGACAAATCTTTTCCTTTATGTATTGTAACTTAAGGAGCCAATCAGACAACTAATGATTTGGGGCAGAAATCCAAAACAACTGTAACTTATGATCTTTTTAGATTCCCGTTTTCACATTTTCAGAACTCTGGGGATAGGATTCAAATCAATGCTGCAAACTAACCCAAACTGATTATAACATTCCTTGATTTTGACTACAGGCTAGGAAAATATGTAACTCCAAAATACAGAGAAAAAGCAATGATAAAACTACCCAATCTCGAATATAACCTTATAAGGGAAGCGAGGGGCCCTTTTCGAAAGTGATGAGTACCAAATTGAATGCCGTAGGCGTAGGATAAGTTGAAAAATTATACTCCCTCCGTTTTTGGGAAAAATTATACTTTCACTTTTTTAATTTGGCCTATTTTTAGGCTAAAATGAAAAAAATGAAAGTATCTATTCGAAAATGATTTGTGGCTCCCAGTTTTTGTGCTCCCATTGCTCCCAATGTTAGGTGGCATGTCCACGTAAGCTAACTTTTCTTCTTCCTGTAATTTTCTTTCTCTCTTCAATTCTGCAAACCCTAGCTAAAACGACATATGCCCATGATCGGATATCATTTACTATCATTTTTTTTTTCGATTTCTGTGATTTTCAATTCTACAACTTATATATTATTTTGTATCGCTTAATCTTCCCTTTCATCAAAGCAAATTCATCATTTATCATCTTTTAGCTATCTTAACCCTGCGAATTTTCTACTTATGAAGTAAGAAATGTTAACGTTTTTAGAAACGACCAAAAAAATTATACTAAATTCCCAATTTATATTCCTTGATTTTTTTTTTTTTTTTTTTTATCTTACACTTCATAGTTTGACATTACCTACATAACAGAGAAATTAACTAAGTTAACTTCACAAACCTTAAGTCAAGGATTTGTAACCACGCATTGGTGGTGGACACGACTCAATATACAAGGTGTAGCTAATAGAAATTGCAGAGGGTTGATCTCCATTGATGAGTGGTTAAATCAATGACTTTCCATATTAAAGTTTGATGCATACTTATAAGTTATAACATACTAAATAATGATCTCTCAATTCCATATACTGTTTAGTTTGGATGTTTGAATCTTATAAATCTTTCATCAAAAAAAAAAAAATCTTATAAGTCTAAAACCTTAGCTTTTGATTTTAGATTGCGTTCGGAAGAATAGAAACACAATAAAATACTTAGAAGTATTTACTAGAATTTTTGTATATAAGGAAAAGTCCACGTAAGTGCCACATAACATTGGGAGCACCGGGAGCATAAGAATTGGGAGTCACAAATCATTTTCGGTATCTATTTTCCAAAAACAGAGGGAGTATAAGAAATAACACTAGTGTTGTTCATCAAACATTTTTTTTACGAAAATGATTAACTGTCCACGGGTTAGGATCCGGAGATGATAGAGTAACCGCGACTTTATCCCGCAAAACGTCCTGCTAGAGAAATGGACGGAAGAGATCAACGTTCTTAGCATTTGGATCTATGAATGGGCTTATGTGGGTCCCATCTGTATTAGAGGCGGGAGATTTGGTCGGGAGATTGTTGCGATAGCTTTATCATTTCAGGTTAGGATCCCGCGGTCTGTCCTGCCTCTCACATTAAAGCGGGACCCACACTAATAATAACCCCTGTTGATCGGTGGTTTCGGGGTAGGGAGAGTTTTCTGTGAGGGTAGGGACAACCCGCGGTGCCCAACCCTCGGTAGCTATCATCTCCGGTTTTTTTATGCTATACTGGATGTTCGGGTAAACGAATAATGTATTATATAATGATGATTAGCTTTTCGGTAGAAAAAGTAAATAATAAACCACTGTTATCAAATGGCAATGAGAATGAGATCATCCTACAAACTGCCCTTCCTACCTTATAAAAAGAAAAAATCGTCCAAGAAAATTAAGCTTACTTGGATATGATTTCTCCCATACGAGTAGGATCTCCTAATAATCATAAACTCTAATTTAATAAGAGCCCTAGTTTTGATTCCTTATTCTAAATGTTGGGGCGTTTTATTCCCTTTGTATGGGAATTGGGTTGTTATAGGAATCTTAATAATAATTATAAGAACAATCTAAAATTACATCCTTATTCCCTCGTTAAGTTCCCTTCTTTTATTTTCTTTCTGAATTAGGTATATTTGGAGTCCCTTTCCTCCAATGAGGAAGGAGAACATGGGAAACTTTTTTCTTTTCTTTTTTTTTCCCCGAGGCATGTGAAACTTTTGATAAGAAATGTATTCCACAAGGTGATATAAAGTACCGGCCTACCAATGTGACCATCAACGCCATTGTCACTCGAGGTGTACTAAAAATATTGGAATACTCGGAGCTTATTTCTTATTCTGTCGAAAAAAGATTAAAAAGGTTATTTCTTCTTTATAGTTTTGCTTACCACGCTAATTGGAAGATATGGTGGAATATATTCACTGACTTTATTTATTTGATCAACAAAACTTACGGGCCTAGTTAGCAATGTGGCAAATAAAAATATTCACAACGGGTATAGTGTGAGAACTACATTTTGACGAAATGTAAATTCTATCACTATTTATAACGGAAAATAGGTCATTTGTCCAAAAAAAATTAAAACACGGTTCAAATGGACGAGTAAAAAGTTTTATGGGTGAAATGGACAAAAAAAAATAGCAAGGATGAAACTGGATTCATCCTGGCTTAAACTTAAAAAATAGCAAGGATGAAACTGGATGCATCCTGTTTTGTAAAATAAAAATAAGAAAAAATATTTGAAAATGGATACGTGGATGAAACCAAGTTTACATCCTAATGCCTATTTTTAAATTTTTGTCCATTTAAACAAAATAACCCCAAAGATATCTAAATCACAAAAACCCCATTGTCCTTTTCACCAACCCCACCTTTAATTTTAAATCACCCCAACAAAAAATAAAAAATCAACCCCACCATTAATTTCTATTATATTATCACCACCACAAAATAACCCCACCAGCTAGGAAATTTTGATTTTGGTCTTTTTAATCAATTTTGTGTATTTATAACTTTGGAATAATTCCGGACGACATTTATAGTATACAGTTAGTATTGTTCGACTAACAAAATGCAACAACGAAATGATTGGACAACCAACATGATACGTGGTCTAATGGCAACTTGTGTACTCTAATACCAAGTAGTGATTGGATCAATTCCTTGGAGCATCTCTAATGGTGGGTGTTAAAAATTCTACGTGGGATTTTTATTCAGATCGGGTCTTATTTACATGATTTGTTTTTCTGGACAAAGAATAAAGTGATTTCTTTTTTCTTACTAGTTTAGAAAAATTTATATATATATAAATAATAATTGAAAGAAAAATGTTACAAAGGTGATATGGAGGTCATCCCGAAAGGTCTAGATAAAACTTTCTATAAGACCTTCATATTTATTTTGACACCCCTCTAGGAGATGGATTTAATTTAAATGGGGATCTAAAATCCTATGTGTCATAAGAAAATGATATTCTCACCTTTAGTTGGAGATGCTCAAACAAAAAAGAACAAATATTAGTAATTTAATAAATTTCATGCTTCAAGAAAAAAAAAAACATATATAAGGTTTTTGTGCAAGAAAATTGAACTCGGTAGGTATATAATTATTTTTTTGGGTGTTTTACAAAATGGTCACAGTATCCTTAATTGGTTTACAAAATGATCATACTTTAAATTAAGGGTTACAAACTGGTCTTTCTCCATCCGACACACGGAAATTGAAAAAAAACGGTAAAATGTGTGACTAATCTACCCCTTGTTCTCTTGTAACCGTGGTAGTTGAACCATGGTTAACATACGTCTATGTGGCAGCTCTATGCATCCGTGGCACTGACACGCCACCTGACAGCTTGAAGACGTGGCAATCCACCTGGCATTTTTACACGTGGCGTCTTCTATGTGGTTGGAAATGTGACCGTTCCCAACGGCTTGATCTACCTTTCACTATAAAACCACACACACCTGCAGACATAAATATACATTCATTCATTATCATTCACAATCCTCATACACTAATATGTTTAGAATGGGTGGTGGCAAGATGGAAGAATATTGCAGCAGCAGTTCAGGGGAGACATCAAGTAGCAAGAACAAGATCAACAACATCAACAACCGTTGTGGTATGTGTGATAAAGGTATGCATGAGGCAATAGACTGTCCATGGATCTATTATAGATGCAAAATGGTACCTTGCAATGGTTTGAGGAAGCTGTTGAAAGCACAAACTGATGACCATCATGGTGAGAAGTTTTTTAGCTGCTCCATATGCCCATACTTTGAGTGGTTTGCAGATGCTACAATACCTGAAAAAGCAATGCAAATTCAACTTCCATCTCCACTTTCCTGCTTTGTTTGTGGTGACAAAAGCCATACAAAAATCAACTGTCCATGGGCTAATCAACCCTGCAAGAAGAAGAAATGTAATGGCATAGTAACATTAAAGATATGTAATAATGAACATAACTGTGGAATAGCTTACCTCAAATTTACCAACTGTCTGGAGTTTCAATGGCTTTCAGATGCTCTTTTCCATGAAAGCAAAGCTGCAACCCTGAAAATGGCAGAACTATGCAAGCAGATAGGCAATCTAATTATGTAAAATGTAATCAGTGACAATGAACAATAAAAAAATAGAAAATTAAGTTAATTACATATATTACCCATTAATAATTAATATAAGTCTGTTTAAGTTAAGTTAACTGCAAACAGATGCAGTGAAATCCATTCAAACATCCATTGAAACAAGCAAAAAAAACAACAAGGGAGTGAAACTGAACTAAACCCAACACAACTTCATTTTAGGTTCATTTTACTACCAAAAAATAGTATCCAAATTACCTCAACCTTCTTAGTTGGTGCTAACTCAAAAGCTGCATGAACTCTGTCACAAAATGCCTTCAACCCTCCAGAATTAACATCCACATTTTCAAAATACTTCCCTTATTAGTCCAAAACCATTCTACCCTAAAACTCCTAGTTGGGTACTTCACATACTTCTTGCACAAAATTGAACACCCAATGAATGAATAATTACCATTTAGTAACTTAACATATCAAAATCTCACTAATTTAACAAATCACTATAACCAACAAAAAATCCCCAATTTCAGAAATATTAGGGTTTATGAAGAATCACAAACCGATTCATAGCAGTTACAGAGAACCCCATATATAGGGTTTATCAGTAAAAAAATCCCAAAACCCTAATCTAAAAAAATTTGGGTTTCTGAATCGAGATGTAAATCTACAATATCAGTATAGAGAGGATTGGTATTTACCTCGTGATGTTTGTAAACATCTTGATGGCATAAACTAACACTGATTATCAGAAGTTGAGGCAGCTCTGATGTGAAGAACTCTGTAAACTCGTATTTCACTTTAGAACTTTAGTATACGGAGATGATAGCAAATTATATTTTACAAATCTCTGAAGAGGCAGCTCGATCTATACCGTTTCATGATTTCGCCATCATCTTCTCCACTTCTTCATAGAAGAAGATACCTAACAAAGGCGGCAACAAATGAGATGGGAAATGTGTGTTTCTCGTATTTGTGTTAGGGTTTGCTTTGATCGATGATCCAACGTCCCACAATTTTTAGACATTTGTTTCTTGATCTGCACACGTGCAAGTCATTTGCTCGAGGGGTAATTAGGTAACTCCGTATGATTCTGACAGCTGATCATCGATCCCACGTGCAAATGACACGATTGAGGGGTAATACGGTAACTTCATGGGCCGACAAACGTCTGACACGTGACATAACCAAACCGTTTCTTGTCTAGTGACCATTTTGTTTTTACTTTGTAACATTAGGATCAATTTGTGAACCGGAATATGAAAGTGGGATTGTTTTTGTAAATATCCTATTTTTTTACTAGGTGTACATCATGTTCCATTGATTTAGAAGCCAGACTTGAAACCTTGAAAACTAGAAAATGGACTTTATTTGTTGCAACTTCGGTTTTTGTGGTATCCGGGGAGTGGATTAAAAGTTGGTGCAACCCAGACAATAACATCTCTTTCAACAAGAAATCCATCATTAATATGATAGTGATTACCATTTGGTTCATTTGGAAGTCAAGATGTGAATTGGTCTTTGACAACATCAGATGCACTAATTCAAGCCTAAAGCACAGGATAATAACCTTCTGCTCTGAAAACAAGATACATTCAAGCTTCAGTGATAACCAGCCTCAGATTCCCAACATTATTACTAGGAGAAATGGAACAAATACTAACAACAACAGACATTGGAATCCTCCTCCCAGGGGAAAAAATGAAAATCAATATTGATGCTTCTGTTTTACCTAATAGCTTTCATACTGGTATGTCACTAATTATTAGAGATTTTATAGGGAAGTTGGTCGAGGCCTGGACTTTGGTAGAAATGACTAGAGATGTTGCTCAAGCTGAAGCAATGGCAGTGTTAAAAGCTCTTCAATGGATTCTCCAGTTGCATCTTCAGAATGTCATTGTGGAGGGAGACAACAAAGAAATCATGGAAAGCATAAATGGCCATATTATCACCACCAGATGGGAAGACAGTAACATCATCAGAGAGTGTCAGCATTTAGTTAAATGTTTAGGTAATGTAACCAAGTAGCAAACTTACTTGCTAAGTATGCTAGAGTCAATAATTGTGCTAGGAAATGGAGTTCTGATCTCCCTGTGTCTGTCATGTCTAGGTTAGAAGTTGAAAAAGAGTTATGTAATGCTTAACTTTCTTTGCTCTGAGCTTCAATGAAATTTCAGTTGGTTTTTCTTTCAAAAAAAAAAAGTGTATCCGGGGAGAACCAAACTAGTTGACAACCCTACCTGGTCATTTAAAAGAGATTAGCTTAGACGATTCCGTAAAATCATGCCAAATATGGTGTAAATATCACTTGATGGCTCTTAATTTTGTATCATAATTTGTTGTTCTGGTCCGGTGTAGTCCGTTAGGTTGTACGTGATGAGTCTGAGAGGATAAGAGTTCCGGATAATTTTTTTCTTCACAAAAGCACTTTGTTACAAATTCATAGCATTTTTTTTTTAGTAAAAAAGTATCTAATAAACTTTTTTAAAATGTTTTTCTCCAAAAGCACGACTATTTTTGGCCAACTTTTAAAAGTTATACATAACCAGCTTATAAAAGCAGTAAAAATAGATTAGTAAACTCACTCAATTTTAATCATTTAACTCCTTATTTAACCTTGTTATTATAATAAAAATATTAAATTACCCTTGAATATTTTTATGTAAAATTTTAATTTCATTTTAAAATTTTTTTCTGTATAAGTAATAATGACGATAATGATGACAACAACAATAACATTTAAAGATCAAAAGTGCATATGAAAATATAACAAAAATATTAATTGATAAACCATCTATATATATTTAAATGTTATTAGATTAAACATATATTTTATTATTTTTTTAATACCATTTAAAAATAATTTTCAAAACATGTGTATTTCACCTCATTAGTCACGTCATCAACACTTCAACATGATAATTTTTTACCAAACAAAATTCACATTTTATAATTTTCATAGCATTTTGCTTATGTTTACCAACCGTATAACTATTTTATTTCTGCGACATATCATAACAGAAAATTATTTTTCAAAAATTCACACCAATGCCAAGTTCACCCATAGTCTGATTAATTACAATATGATCTTTAATTAACTTTCTCAGAGGCAAAACTACACTAGGACTAGGGCTAGCCTAAGCCAATCCCAACAAGACAAAACCCCATATTTTCCGTATCCTTTTCTGAATTGGTCCATAATATGTCTTAGTCAGGACTAAGAAAAGACTCAAGTTCACCTGATAATGAATGTCTAGTTTCCTATTGAATTTTCCTTTTTGTTAGTTCGCCAGATAGCCCATTGTATATTTGTGTACCATCCTTTTTTTATAGAGTTGCGTTTGGGTCACGCCAAAATTTTAATTAGAGCTTGGGTTACGAGACCGTCGTTGACCGGGTTGACTGTTATAGAAATTTGTTAAATGTGTAAACGACCAATTAAATCTCGGATTTTGGATTATTTACTAACTTTTCCATCGATATAAACCCAAACACAATACCTCCTCCATCGATTTCTTCTTTGCCATATTAACGCCTCCATGAAAACCTTAAACTTCCTCCCCTGAAACCTCCACTCTCATGACCACTACCATCTAACAAACCAAAACCCAAAATTTTGACTTATGATTCCTAAATATTAACATGAGGCTGAGATTGATTTTAAAAGAATTCTCAAATAGATTTAGGGTTTTGTTCTTTTATGATTTCACTCTCATATGCTAAATCCGATATCAAATCAAACCAAGGATTTGTAATCAAGAAATCGTATTTGTGGTATCCATTCAAAAATAAATTTTCTTTAACATATTGATTTGACAAAGTTGCTCAACTATTAAGTTCACACCTAGACCACCCTTCAGATTGTCGGTTTCTCTGTCTCAAAATCTCATCTCATTGATCCAATCCAGTGATTCACATACACAATTTCTTAGTTTTTGTAACCATTGATCTATTCCAAGTTATCTCGCACATACTCAAGAAACAAACACCACTATAATATGTTCTCAAGTTCATTGGATGAAGGTTTGATTTCCTATTTTCAATGGGGACTTTCAGAATTACTTTCTTGTAATAAGGGGTCTGGATATGAATTTTGTGATTTTGTTTAATTTAGATCTTGATATTTGTAACTAAAGATACGAATTTGGTAAAGCATTTGAAACATTTTAATGTGGCAGAGAATTTGTGATCTAAAACAGGTTAGATGGTTTTGATTTTATGATCTCATTTTGGGTTTAGCTTGAGGTTTGGAGTTGCAGTAACAGTAGATGTAATTCTTAATTATGATTTTTCATAAAACGAAAAATTAAGAGTAGTACGGAAGAATGAGATGTTCTTAAAAATGTTTTCTTGTTCATCTACACTAGGGACGGAGGAGTCAACGACAACTAACAGAGTTAAATAAATTGAAATTAATTTGAAAAATAAATAATTAACTAACGATCAAAACGGTCAACGAAGATCTCGTGACATAAACTCTAGCTAAATTTTGGCGTGACCCAAATGCAACTCTGATCACTTTTTTATAAGGCAAATTGGAGAAATACCTAAAATTTGGGATTATGTTGGGGACGTTGTTCCGGTCTTTATATTTTGGAAAAATGTCGAATTCTTATATGTTTTCTTTCCAATCCGGTTTAGTAGTAAGATCGAAGAATTTTGACTAGTCCAAGGGGTTTGAAATGTCTAATTTAACCTTATATTTTTTAAATAATAACAAAGGGACCATCACTTGAATCACCATCATCGCCTCCACGACCACCACTACCACTACCACCTAAACCACCTCCACCACCATGCTACCACCGCAAGCACCACCGAAACCACTACCACCAGGACCACATCCACTACCACCACCTCCATAGCTACCACAATTGCCACTCGAACCACTGCCATTGTCGTTGCAGCTACCACCACTGAAACTAGCAACACATTCTGACCACCACATGAACCCTGAAAAGATAATTATTGAGACATTATTATATTTTTTGCACATGCGGGGAGTTATATGTGTGCCAAATTGATTACTTAACCAGTTTGGATGGAATAGCTAACAGAATGGGGCATTTTCCCAAAATCTGAAAACTCGAGGCATGTCCTCAAGATGGCCCCTTATTTTGCATGATTTATAAAGGGAGACACCAGTTTTGGTGGGAATAATACCATTTGATTGGTCCAACATTGGTATGATCCCCTCCAAAAATAGTTCATAAGCATCTGTTAAATTTATATTGCGTAGGAATGCGACAAGTACACGTACCGATGAACCATTTTTTGAATTCAGATAACCAAGGTACACGTACTGGGTGTGTGTACCCTTAGGATATTCACGAACTCAGGCCCTTGAGGTACGCGTGCCTCTCCCAATTCACGAATTCAGAACTCCATTGCACGCGTACTGGGTATGCGTACCTACCTACCCTCAAGAACTTCAAATGTCTAGGATATGCGTACCTACCCTGAGTCAAACGTTCAGTAGTTCTGGAAACTCTCTTTTGATGTTTTGAAACATTCTCAATTGCCGTAGTTATAAATATCAATTTTTAGGCAATTTCCAAATGATCCTTTTCACACAAAAATAGTTCTTGAACAATAAATTATTTCGAACTAAGATTGCTAAGGATTTATGAATAGCCACTGCTTGAATCATATTTCGAGATGTTTAACAAGACGAGCTTGACTCGAACTTCTTCTTTGTATAACTAAATTTGTTCGAAGTCATACAACATTGTCTCATATAGATATATAATTAGGGTTGTCAACAGATTAAATTCTGTCAAATTTTCATAAATGCGATTTCGATAGGTTTGGTATTATCGGAAATCCGATAATATCCAACGGAATTCAAAAAAATCAAATCTGATTCAGATATGCTAAGGTATCAGAAATCCGATTAATTTCAATAAAATCTGGTACTCGGAAGTAATCGGTGATCTTTGTTTATTACGTTAGGGGTTTTTAACCTGTTGCCCTGTTAACAAAAAAAAAAAAAAAAAGGTGAGTGACTCAGAGGTAGAAATTGAATTTGCATGCGTAAAAAATGATCAATTGAAGACTTGAAATCATACCCCAATTTCCTAATCACACACATATTTCATCTTAACAACTGAAAATTTTTGACCTCAATTTTTTTGCCCTAATTTTGCATTTGAGACAGAGATAATGATTGAATTTGTTTCATCATCATACCTGATTGATTTGTGTGATTGTGATATCAAGAATCAACAAATAGATTCGTAGAAGTTCAGACGCCGAATCATTGTCTTCAATTTATTCTATCACCTGTTGACAGAGATTGATTCTTCAATTTTGATGTTTGATGCTAATAAAAGTTCTTTGAAGTTTTAGGAGTAAGAGATTGATCTTTTGGTTTATTTATTTGTATTGTCCGTAAAGAGTAGATGAAGTAGAGAATAAGTAGAAGATTGTAGAATTTTTAGAGAGTAGAGACGAAGTAGAAGCTGCAGTGAGAAAAAAAAATTAAAGAGAAAACTCATCCCTACGTCTCTACATTTAACTCTGGGGGTTGGAAATTATTATTACACCCCTGGGTTATCAGATGTCAGATATTAACCTCCCGGATATTGCCTAATCAGGTTACGTTATGCTAAGAAGGTAAAATACGATTACAGTTCTGGTTCTAAAATCCAAAATCCGACACATCGGATTAAATCCTACAGGACATCAAATTTCCGGAAACGGATCTCGGACTTCGGTTGTTTATTGACAACCCTAGATAGAATGGTAATACTTATGAGTAAATCGAATGGTTCAGTCTTCACATACCTTTTTCTTGATGAAATTCTCCAAATGTCTTTGTTTTATCTTCAGTCTTCAATCTTCGAGAGTTATTAACTGATGTCTGACCTCAACTACCATACAATAAATATGTTCTCTCAGAGTATGAAGAAGTGTCAGAGTGAAGATCATATTGTGTGTACCCTTCACCATCAAAAAAATGAGATTGCAGAGTTGCCTTAACCCAAATATGCAGGTGATAAAAGAGTATCTAAACTCCAATCACTCCAGTCACTATCTGGTTAATTCTTGTGAACATTGTGGTACATTTCTTTATAGTAGTCATCAACTAACATATGATCAATATCTTGCTGAGCAGGTTGAGATAGAGTTGTATTATGCATCTCCTGATGATTTGGCAAGAAAATATCAATGTACTCTTCATTTAAGTGGCCTAGTCTGTGACAGAAATTGCAGAATAGCCTTGGCATTTCTTAGAATTCAAACTCAATCCAATTGACACCATAGATATTGTTAGGATCATGTGCACAAAACTTAAGAGGTTCGGATAACTTTAAACAAGAGGTTCAGATCATAGGTATTGGCAATTACATTTATTATTCTAGTATATTCAAGGAAAATGTCACGAAAGGTTATCTCAAAATCCTCACAAGTGATGGAAAAGTTTTCAGGGAAGATTGAAAAGTTACAAATTTGGATCATGAAAATATCTCAACAATATCACCCTAGTTTCTTGCCTAATAACTTTAAACATTTCAAGCTACAATTCAAAATTTATAAGGTAAAAACCTCTACCAAGCTTACTAACAGAGAGTTCACTAATCTAAGCCTTTAAGCATTTCTTAGAAGAAAAAAAGAATTTTTATCCATTTTAGTTAAAAAAAACTACCCACTAAACGATCTTTCCATTGCCTAAAGGAAGAAAAGCATTCCTAGCATGATTCCTAGATCGATTTTTGAAAAAATATTAACATCTCTGGATTCATGACTAGACATAGAGATACCAACACAGAACTTAATTTTTTCTTTATCAAGAAGAAAACTTTCAAACTAAAGGCAAGACAACGTAGAGATTAAGATGATACATAATCAAAAGATATCTATTCTATTATATAAAGCCAACTCCCCTTACTGTAGGGGAGTGAAGCTGTAAAAATTTTGGACCGTTTTGCCCCTGTATCATACCTTCACAAGAAATGCATAAAAATAAAACTGAGGCTATATATGTAATTTGGGTTATTAACCGAGTATGAGAGCTTTGGAAGGGTCTTGACTGGCTAGTTTTAACAAAACAAATAAAAGGATAAATTCCTTACCTGAACCAAATAAAATTCACTTGTAGATAATAAAATGAAGAAAATGAAAATAAAATCACGTTATTAAAAGAAGTATTACTGGAAAAGCAAATGATACCACAAGACTCGGTATTTGGACATTTCGACATGCATAGTGGGGCATGAATCAATTCCTTGACAGAAGGATAAGGTTTCAGTCAAGGTATGTTGACGGACAGAGTCAAATGGGCGGAAGAGAATCGGGTGGAAATCACGTTCTAGCCCCTTAAATGGTTAACCTAACCAAACCAGACAAGGGTTAGGTAAATAAGCCATACCCGTTAATCTGAATCCATACCCAACTTCCCTGCATACATTTTATACCTTTTTCTTCTCCGGTTTCCCTCATTTTCTTCTTATTTTTCGGTGAAAAACTTAGCAGAGGCTATGAATTTTGATGGATGGGTGAAGTAAATTCGGTGATGAAGTAGATGTGTTGCTGCAGTTTATCTATTTCAACACCAACATTCTACATGTGGTTTTTGTAGGATTCAATTTGATTTGTAACTTCTGTGGGGATCGATGAGAGTAACGAAGTTTAATTCAAAGATGTCTACTGGTTTATAACCGTGGTATTATTGGAAATCTTTTGTGTATCTTAACCACGGGAAGATTCAATTTAGAATACACAGGTTATGAATTGACTCTTCTTTGGATTCTAATGTTTCTGATATGGGAATTAATGGTAAGTTTGTTTTATCTTCTTTTAGTTTTTCAATTTTTACTTATAGATTTATGCTAAATTTGAAGAATTCTTGTTAAGTTTTTATGTTTTAGACGATTTGGTAGATAAAATTATTCAAAAATTAGCTGAATTGAAGCACTAGACTGGAATTTATCCTGAATTAACGATTAACTAAAATGTGCACTGTTGTATTGAGTATGCTTAGGGCGTCTAGGATTGTCCAATAAATTTGTCATGTTTCATTGTTGCTGGAATTATACATTATTAACGAACATATGCTAAATTTTATTCAGTTGAGCAAACATATGGTACTCTCGAAACTATCAGTACTCATGCCTGGATTTTCTACCGTTATACGTTTTTGGCCCTATAAGTGATAGTTCACTTCTTAGGCACAACTTCTACTTAAACCTACAAGGACAATACATAATTTATTAAGGAGCATCCTGATTTTATTCCTTCATTGAGGGATCTCTGCAAGCCCAAATGTTGCGGACTTTGCAATGATGTGATCAGGACACAAATGGGTTGCATAAAGTGCTGGAAGAAGCAATTGCTATGACCGAGGTGAATAGTTTGTTCCTCTGTTTATACGAGCTTCATTGTTTCTTTATGCTCTGTTTGCTTGTTGTGACTTACACCTTTATTTCAGACCACAATTACAAGGCAATAGCAAGTACTTCTCCAGAAAAAACAAACAAACGGGTAAGCTGTGTTAGCACTTCATTTGGCATGGGCATTATAATGGTTGTAGGATGTCAATTCTTGGCTGGATTGTATGAATTATGTTCATACGGATAGCTACAATAATATGGTTACTTTATATTTAGGGAACTCGGTTCTGTTCTTCCTCACCAATGAAAAATGTTGTTCTTTTCATTGGTGCCTGCACAAAGTTTCCAAACTTGTGCATTGTAACATGTAAAACTAATTTTATTGACTATTAATTTTTGTCATAGTGTTGTAACATTTAGTTTTCTCTTTATGAATGTGATCCACTGATCATGCAAGTATACTCTTCTGATTCTATAGTTATGTGATGGCTTTTGTAAATCTTGTCCCAGCAAATGGTTCTCTTGTATTTTTTTTTTTCAGTATTGAGCTAATGCTTACCACACTCCATGCTCTATTTAATAACTTGTGATTGGATTTAGTCTTCAAAACATCAAGTATATCCCCCCTTAACCATGTGTAGCCATTATTGTTTCTTGATAAAACCCCGAGAGTCCCTGTATCATAAAGTGGGTTTATGCTTTGTTTACCAAATCCTCCAACAACTACTCTATGGAGGACCAACAAACACCATAATTATTAGTAGAATAGAAGTTAATTACTTGTACATCGCCATGCAATCTGTAACTTCTTAAGCATTGTGTGGGTTAGTTTTGGTTTAATTTCTGTTTTTCCCTTATTGAATCTTTAGCCTGAATTTCTGGGCTTTCTAAGATGTGTTCGCCACTCTATATGACTGAATGAATGAATCCTCAGTTGTGAACCCATTTATGACTGCTACCATGGTTAGTCTTTCTTGATGTGCTTTACTACTTTCTTTTTTTAGGTTGTCAGTTCTCATTATGATATTGGTTTTTTTTCCCTTAGTCACTGCCATTATAATTGCACTTTATTCAGTTTGTGAGATCCAATGGCTTCTCATAGAATATCCCATGCAACCTTGAAAGGGAAAAGTGTATAAGCCCCCTGTTCAACATCAAGAATAAAATGTACCTTTTGATTTATGATGTATGAAACTCTATTATATGATTCAGTGTCAAACGAGGGCAAGATTCCTTAGTCCAACTGTTGATTGATCAGAAACTATTTTTAGACAGTTGATTTCTGTTGTAGGTTTGTTATCATTACAGTCTCTTTATACGAACGTCTGAATCTCGTACCATTTTAATTTAAACAGCCATGGAACACTATACCCGATTTATTTTATCTGACTGCTTCAGTGTGGTACCCAATTTATCTTATACGACCGTCTGAAAAATAATGTACTTTTATTTTCCCAAATGGAGAAAGTTAAGAGCAATCATCAAAGAAATCCAAAGATTTCTATTTTGGCCGGCAGACTGACAAGGTTTGGTTTTTGCTAACTAGACGCACATAGTTAGATCGATGGAGCTGGTTGGAACAGAATCAATAGGAAACGACGTTATAGTCCCTTTACTTGTTAACTTAACCAAACCGGCTATGGGTGAAGTTAGTAAGTCATACCCGTACCCAGCTTCCCTGCCATTTCTTCTTCTTCGTTCTCCTCTGGGTTCAATCTTCACCGATGGAAGGGAAATCGAATTCAGGTAACCTAGATATAATTAATGTTCTTATCCTGCCATGTGATTATGCTGATATGAAGTGTATTCGCTTTGAGCTTCAATTTGTTGTTTTTGTGGTCAATTTGAATGCTTAGGGTAAGACATTTGTGGGTTGAGGTAAAACTAGGACCAATATGTTCATATATTGTGTTTAGATTAATTTAATTGTTGTTGAATATCTGGGTTAGGCACGATTTAGCGCATGTTTGTTGGTATAGTTGCATATGGTTACTAGTGATGCCCATTTTATCATAAGATAACTTGGTCAGATTTTGGCATGGTACTGTTTTTGTAAAAGTATGTGTAACTTGCTTTATGTAGTATAGACGACGTATGGCGTTCGTATTCATGTAAGAGATGTTATGATGTCAATCTTGGCTTAAGATAACTAGGTAAGATTTTGAGCATGCTACTCTTGCTGTAGAAGTCTATAGAAGTATATGTAACTTGTTATATGTAACCTACCCAAATGAACATTGTTGAACAATATTATTGAAGGATTCTTGTTTGCATTACAAGTGTGATATTTGTTCATCCATTCATTTTGTAATCTCTCCAGCATTCTAGTTGTTTTTCACTATGGTGTATTCTCGAGCTAAAAGTGATACATCAATCCATGGGAGAGTGCAGCTCGGTCATTTAGCTTTAATGTTCTAGGCTTCTTCTTTTTTCTTTTCAGTAGTGTAATTGATTTTTCTGGAGATGCCTTGGTTGTAATGGTAAATCCAGCGATTGTAGGTCTATTTTGACCCTGTTCTGAATCATTTTAAGTTTATTGGAGAATTTTTTTTACTGGAAAAACAACCGCGTTCAATATGTCAACATAGATTCAGCATGCATGTTTCATTTTTGAAGGAAATACCATCACCTGTGGAGATTCAACTAGTTCTGACAGTTGCAGGTTATTGATGGATTGGCAGGGAGGTACACAGTATAAATCAGGAATATACTTTTACTCCCCAGAGCAGAAGAAAATAGTTAAAGAGTCTATAGAACCGCAAGAAAAGATTTTAGGTAAGAAGATTTGTACTGAGAATTTTCCAACAAAGAAGTTTTGCAGAGCAAAGGAGTACTATCAGCAGTACTTAGTGAAGGGCGGTCGCTTTGGTTTTCAGGCAGTCAACTGAATCCGATGCTACGGCTAATTATAAGTTGGAGTTACATTCTAAACAAGATGTTTTCTGTTTACATGCATAAATGGTTGTTAATAATGTGGGCATGTGAAGTCTCTGTGCTCTCTTTAAAATATAAAAATCGAAGAACATCAATATGTTGTGGGTTTTGGCAACTTTCACATGTAGCTGCTACTGAACATATCATATGTGTGTAATTGATATCAAGGTACCCATTTTAATATATTCGATTGTCGGGGCAAACTACTCATTTTAATTTATATGCCCCATGGACCAGAAGACCCAACTTATTTTATACGACCAAGTAGTGCTTTACCGAACTTATTTTGTAGGACTGTGAAGGTATACTGCCATGGTAAGAAAAAATTAAGAGCAGGTTCTAATACTTCATATGCATCTGTTTGTCGGCAGTTATGGTCTCATAAAGTGTTAGCTTTTGATTGGTATTGAAGTTAAATAGGTTTTCAAGCGAGTACAATAAGCTCATGAATCAAATCTAACAGTGAGATATTACATTTATTTATACATAAGATAAGTTGTAATTAGTTACTGCCTAAAAGTTAGGGATGTCCATTTGCCCACCCAAACTCATCCCCGTGGATACCCGTCCCGTTTGGGTAGGATTTTACCCGCATAAATGGGGATGGGTTCGGGTATGGGTAATACCCGAAACCTTAGCTACGGGGATGGGGTGGGGATGGGATTCAAGGTCCCCGCCCCATACCCGCCCCGGAGCTTTCATATTATAAGGGTTTAGACTTTTATGCTAGAATTGATATCGAATTTTTATACTTCTAACACTTAATCGAGCTTTCTTTCATTTATTTTTATACTTCTACCACTTCTTTCATTTATTATATTCTTGATCGTTGTTGTATATTCATCACTTTCGCTTCTTCGTTGTGATTAGACACATTCTCTAAAAGTTAAAATAGTGAAAACGATACAGATAATGCAATGGTTAACATGGAAGAAGATAGAATGAGAAAGGAAAAAGTAGCAAAACTAATAAGTCATTTATAGATTCTTTTGTTCACTTTAAGATGAATTTCTGAATTTTAAATTTTAGAATGCATTATTCTTATGTTATTATTTTTGTTTAAGTTTTGATCATAAATACATATATGTATTAACACCGTGTTACGTATAACCCATGGGAACCCGCCCCATACGGGTATTCCCCATACCCGCCCCGCCCCAATTCATGTGGGTAATGGGAAGGGTATGGGTATTTTTTTTACGAACGGGGCAGTGACTGGGATTGGCATACCCGCCCCATACCCGCCCCATGACCATCCTACTAAAAGTATACGCTCTCAGGATTTAAAAATTGAAAATGATACGTGGACCGAGATAATACACGCTATATTCTCACGTGTTTCGTACAAAAATTGCCCCTATAACTTCTGGGTAGCAGGGCCAGACATGGAAAAATGTGCGGTACATTATCCCTATTATTAGAATCATCCTTTGATATTTTGTGATCTATATATAATAGTAGTAGGTAGGGATGAACATGGTTTCGGTTTTCCGCCAGAACCGGACCAAACCAGACCGATAAGGAAGAAACCGAACCATAACATTTACTAATGGATTGGTTATGGTAAAAAAAATTGAAAACCGACATTATTGGTTCGGTTTTGGTATGACCTGAAAACCAAACCAAAAACCAATCGAAAACCAATAAGTATAGGCCGTTGATTAAAATCAGATAGATTTAATCTACCCCGTCCATCTCACACTTTGAATATGGAATTTGGAGCATGCAGAACTTACAGTTTATGTATTTTGAATCTGTAATGGTTATGTTTTGAACTATGCTTATAAACTTGAGTTATTAACTACGCTTGTGTGTTAATTACATTTTTAGTTATTAACTGACATACAGTTGGTTTTCCATTAACCCAATGGAACAAACCGAAACCGGCTAAAACCATTAAGAAACCGAACCAATGGTTAATGGATTGGTTTGGTTTAGATTTTTAGAAACCGATAGTATTGGTTTCGGTTTTGGTTTGGCTAGAAACCGAACCAAAACCGACCATGAACAGCCCTAGTCGTAGGATTATGGATGAGCCTAAAACATCAAATATGTTTTCCTTTGTGATTCTAATTATACTCTATTTGTTTCTGGAAAAGAGTTACTATCACTATTTAAATTTGGCTCAGTTTTAAAGATCAAATATGAAGAGATTGTCAGGAAGATTTGGCTAACCTTTGTCAGGAGGTATGAAGTATTTGTGATCCTTGCATTGGCGGCTTTGCATAAATTCGGCTTGGCCATGGGATGTTGGTATCAGCGCTACAGATTTGGCTACTAATAGGCAGAGGTGGCACTGTAATTTGGTTCGCAGAGCGGGCGCTGGCTGGCTAGGAAAGGTAGATGGCGCCGCTTTGGCTGGCTAGGGCATGATCAATGGCGCTGCTGGTTAAGGCGTGGACTATTGGCGCTGGTTTGGCCACGGACTGATGGCGCGGGTTTGGCCACGGACTGATGGCGCTACTTTGAACGGTGAAGATGGCGCTACTTTGGCTGTGGAGCGAGTGAGGATGGAGCCATGGAGCGTTGGCGCTGGCTTGCTTGGTACGCGGACTTTGGCATGGGCGTGGTGTTGCTGGATTGGATGCGAAACGACATAGATGGCTACTGGATTGGACACGGGATGTTGGCACTGTCTTGGCCGCGAACTGTTGGCGCCATGGAGCGTTGCCTCTGCGGGCCCAACTTCCTTCTTCAGCGCATGGCCCAAAAAGGAAACCTCCTCCTACTCAAGATCCAAAAGCACTTTGCATATAAAAGGCGTTGCCTAATTTTTTTTTTTTTTTTGTATCGTTGGCTTTGTTCGTGCGTCTTCATATTGGCAGTAAGGTGCGTCGATCGTGAGCCAGTCAATTGGAAGGATAAAGGCATCAAGAGGAAGCAAGCGTATTTCGGGTATGTATTCCAACGTTTCTTCCTTTGTTTGCTCCTCGATGTTGGTGTAAACCCTAGCCATAGGCACGACCTGCATGAACTTGTAAAAATACTTCAATATGAATGATTCCTCTTTTCTAGTAGTATTGTAGTAGCGTTAGCCACAACAACGAAACCAATTATTGTGTTAAGTAAGCATGTATGGGCGGACGACTTCGTTTGCTCTTTTCTCCATCAAAACCTAGATGTAGGGTTCCCTTTTGTCCATGAGCACAATTCCCGTGGCCAAGCGTAACTTGGCCGAGGGCATACTTCCCGCGGCTTTACATGTTCCCCGCAGCATTATCTAGTTTCGGCCAAGAGCATATCTCCCGCGACATCACATGTATCCCGTTGAGTAGGCATCATCCCCATTCCTTTTAGCCGTGAGTGCCATGACATGTGGCCAAAGGAAAATCTTCCCGTAGAAAATTTGTTGTTGGCTCTTGATTATTGTACCCAGACCCTGACAAAATCTCCATGTATGTTTCTCTTCAAAGTAGTAACTTTTGTTTTGCTTTGTTGTAGTTACCTCGAAAGTGGAAATAGTATAAGGAATTTTGTTAAGATGTCACCTGAAAGAAGTTCTTCCACCGCACCGAGAAGTGCTAACAACTCCAAGCCGAACACAAATGATGAGTTCTTTACGAAGTCTGCTACGGTTACAAGGACCCATCCCAAATTCGTGGCAACTCTTCTGACTGATTCAGAGAACGATGGAGAAGTCCCATCAGTCTATCCAGGGCGTATAATGAGGTTTTGCCTTCAGAAGAAAGAGTATCTGGCTTCTCCCATAGACTTCAAAATCTGTCATAGTCCATTGCACTCTTATGACAAATGGATGAAATTCATGATGAGCCGAGACCATGTAAGAGCTAATCTGACTGGGGTGCAAATCGTGAATGCTGTCATGGCTTCTGCAACACTTTAAATCAGGAAAGACGCTGCAGGCTTGATTACTTTCATCTCCAGATGGTGTCCGAAACCTCACACGGTTGTATGTAGATGGGGTGAGATGACTATTTCCTTGGAAAGCATGGCCTTTCTGTTGAGTCTTCCAATAATTGGGAAACTTGATGTTGTCTTGTCTGAGGAAGAAGAAGAAATACATGCCGCTTTGGTCACGAAAGCAACAGGATATGTTTGAAAGAATTATGAGGAAAAGTACTTCTATAACTGGTGGGTGTATGAGTGGTTCCCTGATGAGTCGGAGTCGGATCACGTGATGGATGATACACTCCATGAAAAAGCGGGGGTACAACAACCACACCCAATATTTCGCTTAGCAATATGTATGGACAAACTCCAATATACTTTCTAGAGAATCAACTAGACAGTCAGACTCAATCCAGAGAAAAGTATATCAAAGAGTTTATATCTCAATCTCTCGATTTGATCTTTACTCAAGCAAATAGAAATCTGCGAATCTTTATCAAAGAGAGATAACTTGGATGGTACCAAAGACCAATATCCAAGTGTCAATCAATTTAAATCAACAACCAAAAGGTCGGATATTCTAATTGATTGAACAACGCACAACCTGTGATATTTCAATTATATAAACAAATATAATGCGGAATAGAAATAACACAGACAACAGAATTTTGTTAACGAGGAAACCACAAATGCAGAAAAACCCTGGGACCTAGTCCAAATTGAACACACACTGTATTAAGCCGCTACAGACACTAGCCTACTCCAAATTAACTTCGGTCTGGACTGTAGTTGAACCCCAACCAATCTCACACTGATCCAAGGTACAATTATGCTCCTACGTCTCTGAGCCCAGCAGGATGCTACGTACTTGATTCCCTTAGCTGATCTCACCCACAACTAAGAGTTGCTACGACCCAAAGTCGAAGACTTTAATAAACAAATATGTATCACACAGAAAAGTCTACGGTAATAGATAAATCCATCTCCCACGAATATACCTACGAGTTTTTGTTTCGTCTTTTGATAAATCAAGATGAACAGGAACCAATTGATAACCCGGACTTATATTCCCGAAGAACAACCTAGTATTATCAATCACCTCACAATAATCTTAATCGACGCAACGAAAAAGATATTGTGGAATCAAAAACGATGAGACGAAGTGTTTGTGATTTCTTTTCTATCTTGCCTATCGGAGATAAAAATCTCAAGCTAATTATTCCAATTGTACTCGTACGATATAAACAACAAGATCAGATCACACAACTACAAGAAAAGTAGTATCGGTCTGGCTTCACAATCCCAATGAAGTCTTTAAGTCATTAACCTGGTTTAGAGAAGAAAACCCAAGGTTAAAGGAGAATCAACTCTAGCTTATGCAACTAGTATCACACGTAAGGTGTGGGGATTAGGTTTCCCAGTTGCTAGAGTTCTCCCTTATATAGTCTTTCAAATCAGGGTTTGTAATCAATGTTAGCCTGGTAACAAAGCATTCAATATTCACCGTTAGATGAAAACCTGATTAGATTCAAGCTAATATTTCTCAACCGTTGGATTGAAACCTTAGCTTGTTACACACAAATAAAATGTCCAATTTTGGGTTTATGTAACCGTTCCCAAACATTGACATTTGTTGGTTCAACAATAGTTAACCAAATGGTTAGCCATATGAGCAATTTCATATCAACCATATTCTTCTTCACCATAACTAGTTCAAATGACTCAAATGAACTAGTTAGAGAGTTGTTCAATTGCTTAGATCTTATGTAACTACACAAGACACAATCAAAGCAAAAACGGTTTGATTCACTCGAATCGGTTCATGAACTTTATAGCCACGGTTTGCAAAAGCATTCCTTGGTTTATATAAACATGAGTTCAAGAACAACCGATTTTAGATATAACCTACTCAAGTTCGCGAACTGGGTTCGCGGACTTAAGCTCACGGAAGGAGTTCACAAACTCCAGCAGAAATTCTCGGGTCGAGAACTTCCGCCAGTTCGCGTACTTGGATCACGCCACATTCCGTTTCTCTTGATCAACAAAGTTCGCAAACTTTGGTTCAAGGAATAAGGACTTATACATATATATGTTTCCACAACAATGCTTATATCCTACCAATGCTTATGTAATCTAAACTCTCATTTCAGTCATTGAAACATTCTCAGAGGACGTTATATAGCCGTTATTCACAGACCATTTTTCGTCAGAGCAATTTTCAAAGTGATTGAAACATAACATGACATTCGTCACTAGGTAAAGATGAATTTGGATAAAGCGAAAGCTTACTAACACATATTTCGAGAAATAGATAGGAGAGTTGAACTCGGATCGAAATAGCAAATGTGTATAATGAAAGTCTATATATCAAAACGACTTTTGTCTCAAGAATAGGAGATAGAGTAAATAGACTTTTGAGTGATAGATAAGTTCAAGTCTCTACATACCTTTTAGTCGATGAAGTTCCACCAGTTCCTTGAGTAGTCCTTCATCTTGTATGATGATTGCCATGGAGTCTTGAGCTCAACTACACTTTCTATCCTAGTCCGAGACCTTTAGCTATAATAGGCTAGAAATGAAGACTTATAGTTTTGATCACTAACATTGACAAACATGCTTGAGATAGCAACGCATGCGAGTTTGACCGAGCAAATGCTCTAACACTCCATGTTGCTGCATTTTTAGTTCTGTGGCTATCCAGAGACATTTTTGATGATGGCTCTGGCAAGAAGGAGATAAGGCAGAAGCTCATCAAATTTGCTATCAAACTAGCGAAAGGCGTTGCTCTTCCCATCGGTAGTTTGTTTCTTGTCTCTTTGTACACCCATCTGGATCGCTTGGTAGCGGACATGTATGTCTCTAATGGGTACATGAAAGTAGACTCGTATATCCATGTCGCCTTTCTCCAAGCATGGTTGTGGGAGCATTTCAAACATTACGCTCCTAACCCGAAAACCTCATTTCCTGATACATATGGCGGCTCTAGGATACTCCGTTGGTTGGATAGGCGTCCAAGGCCTGGCTCAAAGCTCATTGATTTTCTTGACAACGCGCATGCAGTTAACTTTCGTCCCTGGTCTCCGGTCCACGCCTCTATAGTTCAACCAGACACTTTTTCTTCCGCACCGAAGGTGATATTGCATTCTGCTGACGGGAATATGAGCATTGGAGAAACTATGTTCTTGCGAAGCTGCATACCTGGGTATGTGCCATCTTTTTTCAGAGGATATTGTGGAGTAGTCTCTTACAATATTGACAGGGCTGCTCGACATATGGGCTTTGATCAGGGAGTCCCATTCCGTCGCCCACTGACAACTCCAGATGAATTGCTACCCACCATTCTTGATTACAACGTTTTTGCACCGGGTAAAAGTCTTCCCTTCTTGTCTCCGAATGAAAACCTGTGATGACTCCCAAATATAACATCTTCTGGCAAGATGAGTTCCTCGCCATTCATCAGTTCGTGCAAGATGTTGTTAACAAGCCACGTGGAAAACCTTCCTCTGCGATTCTAGCAAAGCATAAATTGTTGAAACAGCTTCCTTCGGGCAAATGAAAATCCTCTAGCTCGGATGCGAGAAAGGTCCCAGAAAAAGGAGCAAAGGTCGAAAAATCGTGCAGGTGGCTTCCAATCGGATTCGATGGCTCTTGTGACTTTCAGTTCTTTCAATATGCAAGTACATATGATTTTCTTTCTGGCTTGGTCGAATCCCATAGATTCTCTATTTCTCTGCTGACTCTTTTTCCTTTTTGACTCAGGGTCTCGGTAACTCGAATGTCTTTGCCAGACTTGCCCACGGCCAAAAGACGGCGCCTCTTGAGAAAGGAGGCGACGAGACTGAATCTCTTGAAGAAGAATCCAAAGAGGAAGAAAGCTCGAGATCTGGTGACGAGAGGAGTACTTCTGAATATAACAGCGAGTCTTCTTACAGTGGGCCCACAAATGAGTCGGTGAGTTTTCCACACTTTTTTCTCTTGGATTATTTATTTATATCGAATAAATGCTCAATTAGTGATATTTACAGGAAGAGGATGCTTCTGAAAATAACTCTGAGATGGAGATCCATGACAATGAAGGTGTAACAGTGTCTCCAGTCATGGAAACCGTACCTACCGGGTAACTGGAGATGGAGGTTGATCATCATGAAGATGTTGCTTGTGTCTCCAATGGCGGAAAACGTTGTCGTGACGACAAGCGTGATTGCTCCCAAAGAATCTTTGCTAGCCGCACATCCAAATTGCTAGTGTCGTTTCGATCCTCCATTTGAGGCTCCTTTTGAGGGTCATGTGTTGATTGGAGGATTCAGTGAGCCAGCGAAGTATGCGGAGCTATATACCAAGATATGGAAAAGGTATGGGCATATCGCCACGACCAGGAAGGTTGATTGTCGCTTTGCATTGGTTAAGCGCGTGGAGGAAACCTTATCTTCAATCCATGACATGTGCGGCGTGACTGGACACACTTTTTCTGGAGATGTAGTCAAAAGCTGGGAATTCCATCGGGATATGTGTGTAAACTTTGAGTTTAACGCCTCCTGGTTCTGTGAGGGATTTTCCGAGATCCAAAGACTGCAGGCTGAATTGGTTGATGGATCTTCCGCAGATTTGATTAATCAACAAGAGGCATAAGTCGAGAACTTGTCCCAGGAGTTGAAGCTGAAACAGGCGGTTCTTCAAAGCATGAAGGACATTTTCTACAAGAAGAACTAGCCGTTGTTAGGTTGTTTTCCTTGAATGTTTTTATTTTCTGAACTTCCTTTTCTTAGGTTTTGTTTTTGAATGGCAAAAGAAACGCCTAGTTTATGGTTTGGTTTTATGGTTTTTGGATTGATAGATGATTGTTTCTTATAAGAGTTTTTGGATTATTTTGGAATAATGGCCCTTTGATCAATCAATATGTCAAAATCTGAATTACGAATGTAGGTAGCAAAGTCATTCGGGAAAATTGTGAAACCGTGAATCTTGCATGAGAAAAGGAAATATATGAAATCTTGGGTTGATTGGGTTATTGGCTTTCATTGCAAATGTGAAAACCCAAACAATAGATCGTGTAAACATTGTCTGACAAAACTTACTCACTTTAGGGTCTTTCACCAAAACTGAATCTTCAGGGAGTAAATCCGAGTCTTTATGTGACGCCTTCCTTGCCGCGAGAAGTCCCCAGTCATTCTTTATTGTCTGTGAAACATATTTATGTCGATCCACGGTAAGGCGGAGAATCTCTAGTCCCCAGACGTAATTCTCCTGAATCCATCTTTTCTTGGATGATGTGCTTCGAAGCATTGCATTTTATTGGTAGGATGATGGAACTGGGAGTTGAATTTGCAACCGAGAGATTAATCTCCCACTGTGGTCGCCAATTGTTTGTGGGTGAAAACTGTTTCTGCTGATTTTGGTAATTTTGGGTGTGTGGATGAGAAACGAATATAAACCCTAAACAATGCACTGCACGTGAGTACTTTTGATTCGAGAGATCAATCTGTACAATCCTGGCCTAAACCAAGAAATGGCCGTTCCGGGCTTGCTTCGGTCACAAAGTGAAGGAGAAGGGTTGGTCTTAGGGAGGGAAGCGAAGAAAGTGTTGAGACCAAAATAGTTGATTCTGAAGATGTGGCTTGTTTCATGACTTGTATCAGAAAGTGGAACTGGAATGAAAGGTATCAGTAATTTGGTGATTTCTGGATACTGTGATGTTGCCGACCAAAAACTTGTGTTTGGTGGAAATAGGTGAAGCCTATTTATACAAGTCATATTGAAACATACCCTGGTCTCGTAGGAAGTGGAAACGATTAAGTGGTAGAAGAATGGAGTAACGTATATATAACCGCCAGAAACCCATGCTTCCATGATGAAGGAAGTGGATCCTTTTACACCCGTTACTTCTTGCTGCCATTAATTGTCCTACTTCATGACACTTTCCTATAACGGGCGTATTGCACGCCGCACGCTGTAAACCGCCAGACCAATACCCTGATGAGTATCCCCCAGTTTGTGACATATTTGATGTCTCGAGTGTTTTCGTGGAAAACATATAGCATTTTGCTACGTATGGCAAGTTAAAATCAAGAGTCTTGTCGTAGGAAAATAGCATGTGATGCTATTAGGCTCGTCTTGGCCGGTCGCCTAAGACTTACCACAAGTCTGTTAGTTCGGTGGCGAACTTCGATGGCTGAGATCGCATCTCATGAGGAAGGGTAGCCGTTGATTATGGCTACCTTGTGTTGGCGAAGGATAGGGGTCGGCCAAGCATGGGCGTGGCTAAACTTCTGGTGTGAGTGTGGCGGCTTTAGAGCAACCTGATTGGTCGAGGGAGATGGGGCCGGTTTAGGATGGGGCGTGGCCAATGGCGCTGGTTGGCCTAAGGCATGGCCACGCCTCCCTTTGCTGCTGCTCCTATCCTGCGGCTCCTTGTTTTCTGATTCTGTGCAAGATTTTGCACCTACTAATCCATGTCGGATTAATTACCTAGTTTGTCTAGGCTTAATTTCGACAAGCAAGGTTTGATATACTGTGCAAGGCGCAAAACCCTAACTTTTGCAAATTAGTCAGGATAATTGATTGAATTTTATGTGTTGACACAGAGTTCTTTTAAGTTCATTGCCAGAGAGCAGCATGCTTTCTGATTGAATACCTTATGCAAAGACCTTATCCTTGATACTTGGAAATTCGTGCTACTCTTGCGAGTGAACACAAATTGTCTTGCCATATCAACATTAAGGGTTCAGCCGGGGAACATATCACAGAAAGTATTCAAAGGAACTTATATTAAGTGAATATAGGCAAGGCGCCGAAATTTACTGAACATCTGGGATGGTTGCTACATGCGCCAATCTGGATAAATTTCATGTAAATATATTGAACGACTCAATAAATATGTCGGTGGAGAGGTTAACACTCACAACTCCGTTTCCTTACAGAGTGACGTCACATCAAATGCAAGGTTTGTACAATTTTAACCCTAAGCTAAAAACCACCATCAACAATTGTTTAAATGGACGAGAATGTAAAAATAGTCGGGATGTAAACACTTTCATCCTACTCATTTTCAAATATTTTTTCTTATTTTTAATTTGTATCTGAATGCATCCAGTTTCACCCTCGCTATTTTTTCAAGTTTAAGCCAGGATGATTCCAGATTCATTCTTGCTATTTTTTTGGTGTCCATTTCACTCATACTAATTTTTACTCCTCCATTAGAACCATGCTTTAAAAATATTTGGGCAATTGATCCAATTTCTCTTTTTTAATTAGGCTCAATTTTTAGCTAAAAATGAAAAAATGACAATAACTCTTTTCTAGAAACTGGGGAATGATTTCTTAGTTTTCAATTTGTAACTATACCAATAAACTAAGCAAATATAACCTTTTTTCCATTTGTACCAGGTTGATCGAAAATAAATAAAATACAAATGAAAAGAAATTCAAAAGATTAGTACAAATGAATAATTGGAAAATTATATCCAAAAATGTACAATTTACATGAACCGCAAATAAGATATGGAAACTATTCTTGAGCAGAAGTGGTCCTAGAAGAATAGAGATTTGGGTGGTACAGATGGGTAGGGTTGTTTAGCTTTCTGGGGTATCTAGACATTGTGGATAGTTATTCTACAGAGTGATATGGTTACAGAGGGGCAAAGGAGAAAACAACACTCCCTAACCCATGGGCGTTTGTCTCAAGTCTCTCTCTACAAAGACTTAAAAAGGGTTTTAAGAAAATTCTTTCTTTTTCTGAGTCCAGTTTTATTGAAAATGAAGTTCGACGCGTAAATGACGATAAGGAAAAGTCATCATCAATCCTTCAACAGACTGGGTATGAGGAATATTGTTCTTTTCGCTTCTTTAACAAGAACTGTGGATTTCTGATCGATAGAACAGGGGATCCTTTTATGTTGTCGAAGTAAAAAACAGCGGATTATGTGTTACTTTCATCGTAGGTGCAGCAGGTTGACAGATTTTAGCTACTTATACTATTTAAGAGCTTCTCCAATGGTAAATGTGGATGTTTCCTATGTGGCATAACTCTTAAGACATCCTCTAGGCATAAAATCCTAAATATTAAGAGAAAATAAATTTTATCTCCAACCCATAAAGTGTTGTATCCTTCTTTTGCTTATTTGTAGGTGAATAATTGGTTAAAAATTAATTCCATTTTTGTTTTTAATGATTTTTATTAATAAAAGTGTGACTAAGATGGGAAGACATCCTCTAAGTGAATGTCTAAAACTAGAGGTTCACTTAGAGGATGTCTAACTTTTTTTTTGCCATATCATCCTCATATCAATGGGTTGGAGATGATTTTTTATAAAAATGGTTGTGTATCCTATGTGGATGAAGACTTTTTCCTTCACACACATTCCATTGGAGAAGCTCTAAGGCATACCAAGCACACGATTCCCTTCTCTTCTTCTTCTTTTCTACTTTTTCTTTTATTTCTCAACAACCGATGTTAAGGGAGAACCAGACAGTAACCCGTGCCTGCACACTGGGTGGTAACATTTTTTGTTTGCATTTTAATTTTATATTTATAACATTATGCATCTAGTTTTACGAACAAGCTTAAAATGGTCACGTGTCCACGTCACGTGCAGCACATTGGTGACATCACATATATATGTTATACAGTATATACTGTTTTAATACAAATATATCTACTAAAAATGCTTGAATATCTTGTACATTTATTATTTGACTAGCATATATGTTTCATTCTTACACAAATTTGTCATTTGCGACGAAGATGACAACAAATCAAAGTTTGTTAATTGAGAAGATCGGTCCGTTTGTGGAAAGTAGGGAAAGTGTAAAATGTAAGAGAGAAAATCAACCTAAAAAAGAGAGCGACTATATTTTCTAAGTTGGACGGGATGGATGTGGAAGGCTGGCTCTTTAAAGTTGGTCAATATTTTGATTATGATGAACCTGCCGGGATCAAAAAAATCAAATTGGTATCCTGTAAATTAGATAGCAAAGCTTTATAATAGTATATATGGGTGGTTGAGAAGAGAAGCATGTTATAACGTGCGATGGATTTCAAAATAAATTTACTAACCGTTTTTGGTATCACCAATATGAAAAGGGAAAATTGGGAAAATGCCCCAAAATAAACTGGTATCTTGGAAATCTGCCCCAACGATAAAAAGAGTTGGAAAAATGCCCCACTGTTAGAAATAGCTGGACTATTCGCATGTGAAAGGCACGTGACAACTTGAAAAAAAACCATTTGAGAACTTTATTGTCTGGAAATGACTTTTTATGTCCTTCATCTCAAATTGCTCTACGTGGCATCTGTCCTTGCATCCAACCGTTTATCCTTATCACAACCAGATGTTGCCACATGTCTCTAGCAGTCAATAAATTTCATTACTAATTCAAATCATATATCGTCTTAGAAGTTCAATTTCTAATTAAAATCTACCATAACATTAATACAACCATATTGTCTTAGAAGTTTAGGGAGCATAACATAACCATAATGTCTTAGAAGTTTTTGGAAACATAGCATAAAACTCTCAACTGAATATTATCTACATTAATACAGCTGAGGGTGATGGTGATGGTGCAACATTTCCATTTGTCTTCTTTTTCGAACCACCAACAGAGGTTGATGGAGTAGCAGCAGTTTTGCTTGAAAATGCAGTTGTTGGGGCAGATTTCTTCCTGGTCTTCTTTGAAGTTACAGTGCCTACAACAAATGTATCTCCACCAACAAGAATCTCTGTTCTCACTCTTTTCCTCTTTGGATTAGATCCTAATATACATACAAATAAAATTCATTAAAAACAAATCAAATTCCCTACAAGCATCTCAAAAAACTCACAACTGAACTATTATCTACATTAATACAAACATCCGACACTTAATGCGATGCACTTGTCGTTCCGTTACAAACCTATAAGACATAGTGAGTAACAGAACAAAACACTTATTGTGGAAAATTCGAGACTTCAAAAGTGGCACAGTGTATGTACCCTATGCACCAAAAGATCACCAAACCAACTAACCTTCATCGAAGTTACGCTGTTTTTGCACTCCGTGTGTATCTTAGCTGCAACATCAAAAGTTGCAATAATCACCTATTTGATTTCAAGAGCGAGAGATATAAGTGGAGCAAAAAAAGAAAAAAAAAATCAGCTAACATCCTACAAAGTTGCCTAGTTTCCATCCGTGGGTTTTGACTACCAATTATCGAAATAAAAGCAATATTGATTATTGTTTCAGAATTCTATCTCTTATAGACCAACAATAACTCCAATAAATTAATAGATTATATCATGGCAGTAATCTCTCTTTTGATTATGGTTAGACGAATGACCGGTGAAAAATGCAACAATAAAAAATAGAGGGAGAAATCAACCATAGGCAGATACACCAACATGCAAGAAACAACAATAGATTTCTGTCAGTAACTTAAACATCACCAAGATTTTAACAATAATGTCAGCAAGAGGAATTAAGCAATCATCATTTTTCTACTAACCAGGTTTCATCCTTGGGCAATTAAAAAGCGTGTAGTGTAAGAAGAAAAACTTACGGCATTGAGAAAGATTATCATTCAGATATGCCGTTAAATTTGTTTTCACTCACCATTACTTGATTTTGCTTTATACTCTCCAACTAAGTCAGAAACACGTACATTTGCTGAACGCATACACATTGCAAACCTGGCCCTCTGTTATCATTGATTATGGGCGAGCTTAATTATTGTATAATTGTAGGACTACGGCGGACCTGAGTCGTGACCCTCAAATACCCTTCAGTACCTATACAACACAACGGGAAATTAGTTGAATTAAATTAACTTTTGCATTTTACAGTGAATGTGAGTCTGGTAGGTGAATTAAACTTTGTTGACTTTGGTGGCTCATTCTTATCGGATGGACACATTGTGTATGTTGGCGTAGTGGAAATGTAAACTAACATACTAACCCACACAACTTGCATCGCATAAATAAAACGACATAATGTTTTAGTCAGCAACTGTAGACAAGCATTGACTAACTAAAATTCATGTAAATCAAACTGATTCCAATAAAACAAACACAATTTTATACAAATCCCACAAAGCATACTTCCAAATTGATCTTATCAATTTAAGTTACCTCATATTTCTCTAAGTTAATGAATACGATTTTTACACATTCATACCTAATCTCACCACAAACTAATCATCATATAGATTACGATTGATGCATTCAAATTCTATCTTACGTATCTAATATCAGATGATTAAAAATAAAGACACAAATTAATAATGAATGAGTCAGTAATAGTATTAGTAAACCCTAAATTTGGTTTCAATTAATCCGTAACTTGCAATTTCACGAATTAACACAACACATCGTCATCATGCAATTCAAGCAAAATAAAGGATTGGGCTATATTTACTTACTTGTTTTTTCGACGATCAAATCAAGCCCAATCATCTTCTTCAACTTTCCTCTTCTGCAACTATTTCTCAATAATTTTTTCGAGCTTTTAATCACTGCAACAATAAAGTGATCGATTCTTAATCATGAACAGTTGATATTAACATTATAATCGATCTGAAATCAACACATTACCTGATATACTCTTCTCTTTTCTTTCTCTTCTCTCTTCTGTTTTCTTTTTTTCTACAGATCTAGAAAAAATGAAGAATATGCTCGAGCATGGGTGATTTTATATTTCCCACACATGGGTTAGTCATGTGTGTTAACAAACACATCTTAGTCCGTCGAATTATGCTTATACGTGGCAGGATCTTATCGGATCTGGGCATTTGTGTCATTTTCCCGCACGTGATAACTCGCACATGTGGAGTTAACAACTATTTCTAACAGTGGGGCATTTTTCCAACACTTTTTAACGTTGGGGTAAATTTCCAAGATAGCAGTCCATTTTGGGGCATTTACCCAATTTTCCCATATGAAAATGCTGAGAAAAACTAGCGAATGATTTTTGGGAAGAATTTTCACGTTTAACTAACTTGGTGGTTGGATTATTGGAAGGACTTTTGATGAACCGTCCCACCATTAGATGACCTACTTGGTCTAAGATCTTGTCCCATCATTAGTTGACCTATTTCAATAATCAAGGGGATATCTCTAAAACTGCCCTTTTGATTGATTATCGGTATCATGAGAAATATGTATAATTTGATATTCATGTTTATACTCGTTACGTAGGTGTTTTAAAATGATTTTCAACGGTACAAAATTTACGAAAATCTATGGTATAGTTTGAGAGATAAATGATTTCTAAATTTTAAAAATTATTATCCATAAGGGTATAGTTGTAAAAAATACTTAAAAACATTCATTTCATTCATTACCTTAAGAATTGTGCAAACTTCAACTAGGTCATCTAATAGTGGGACGGAGGGAGTACTTAATAGATTAATAGATGACGTAAGACTAGAAAAGAGTCTTCACAATTCTATTAATTACAAGATCCAATCTCAGTTGCGAGGTTACAATACAAGAAGGTAACGTTGCAACTTGCAATGAAGAACATATATAGCAACGACTCAGCAGATTGGTGTTATTAATACTAGACCCCCTGAATTCTACGGAACCTATTTCATCGTCCAAAGTTGTAGCGGGATATCCGACTATTAAGCGACACTTTTGAGAAGACAGTAGTAGCCAATGGGGATAAAATGACTTGTAAAAGAAGATGTTTAGATCTGGATTATAAGTATGGGATCAAGGTAAAAAATTTAAGTATTGCAACTCGGGGAATGAAATATATTTGGGACATTTTATAAGTACCCCTGTTTTGAAATTTACACTTCAAAAGTACCCCCATTTCTTACAAATTTCTAAAGTACCCCGTTTTATTCAAAAGACAAATTCCATCCAGTTAAGTGTTAGGTGGCAGTTATCTTTCCAATTAAAAGTCCTATTTACCCCTGAACTACATCTCCTTAGTAGAGAGGACAAATGATTCGACGATCCTGAAAGAGGGTGTAACGATCCTAAATTAGGCTCGACGAACCTGAAAGTGGTGTAACGACCCTGAACCGGGCTCGACTAACCGGAAAAATATTGTAGAAGATTGATTCTCCACCAACCAAAAACCCCAAGACACTTGGGAATGATGAAACAAACCTTAAAATGATGACACGATCCTGAACCGAGCTCGACAAATTGGAAAAATGATGTAGAAGGTAAACGTACTAACAAGTAAAGCGTAAAGAAGTAAACTTTAAAGAAAGTAAACTAGTGTTGACTAACTAGGATGGAAAACTAAACGGTTGGGGCACTTTAGAAAATTTGCAAAAAACGGGGGTAACAAAAAAACGAGGTCAATAAAACGGGGGTACTTTATAAAGAACACGAAATTGGGGGATATAAAAACTAATTGGGGGATATGAATTACTTCCCCCAACCAATAGTGTCTGCTAAGGGGTGGTTTTGGGGTGCAAAAATACTAAAATATCCTCCCTTCAAAATAAAAATCAAAAAACAAAATCATATCCCCCATTTCCATCTCCACTTCTTATTAATCTCTTTCAGGGTTAGAGCTTTGAAACCCAAATATTCCCCATTCCCTTTCAAATTCTAAACTCTCCCCACTCTCTTTCAAATTCTCTTCTCCTTCTCTGCCGGCTCCTCACTTTGGAAACGATTTTTTTTTTTTTTTTTAATTCGGAAGTGATGAAGATCATGCTGCAAGTGATGAAGACCATGCCGGAAACTGGTGCCGGCATGCTTGGTAACCAACATTCAATGTCGTAACTAAGTACCGACATTCTCAATAGAAATCTATCAATGCCGGTAGTCAAGTGAAAAAAAATTCAACTTTCTGGATACTTTACATCATGTGCCGGCATAAAAATTCAAGCATGCCGCTATGCCGGAAACCGGTGCCGGCATGCTCGAGAATTAACCAACTGTGCCGGAAGTGGACTGATTAAAACCAGAAAAATTCAAAACGGAATATTTTTTTACATCGCCGGAAGTGATGAAAACCATGCCGGAATTGATGAAGACCATGCTGGAAACTGGTGCCGGCATGCTTGGTAACTAACATTCAATGCCGTCACTAAATACCGGCATGCTCGATAGAAATCTATCAATGCTGGTAGTCAAGTGGAAAAAATATTTAAGTTTCTGGATACTTTACATCATGTGCCGGCATAGAAATTCAAGCAACATACCATGCCTCGAGAATTAACTATTGATGCGTGTCGTAACCACAACAAATTAATTAATACTTTACTACCTAATTAACAAGTAATATAGGGTAGTCAAGGTCGATCCCACGAGGAGCACGAGATTATAGTTGTAAAAATTGTCACGAAAGGGGAGTGTAAAAAGCAAAAGAAAATAAACAAAGCAATTAAAAGATAAAGTTGAAAGCAATAAGAGAGACAAGATCAAGGAATCCTTCTTCGTTACGAAACAATGAATCAAGTTATGTCCTTTTCTACTTGTTATTAGTCACAAATTATCACCAACCGTAGGTAAAGCAGCTAGCTCAGTGCTAAACCCCTAAATCCCTTGTATCACCGGACACGGAAGTTCTCGACTACCGGATTATATTTACCAAACCACCTAGTAGTAGCTCACTCTAGATGTAATTTAAATAAACGCATTAAGATTTATGAACTTATTAGGTTAATATTAGTAGTTAGACTCTTAGATCAAGGTCTACTTGCTAACGTTGTTTCTACACACAATTGCTCCACGGAATCCCTCCGCAAGGTCTCGTGTTTGCTACTTATGTAAAGAGTCAAGAAACGATTACTTATCTCCTAACTTTCACTAGCTTTAGATCAAATTAACAAATCAATTTAGCGTGCACTCCAAACAATCTATCAATCAATCATGAATGTCTTTAAGATCACTCCTATTAGTAAAAACAAACGATAATTATGTGAAAAACTTCAAGATAGAATTTGAAAACAAAAACTTAAATCATATTAAGAACTAGGAATTCATCCTCAATCAATAAAATTAGCTACTCATGTTAAAGAGTTCACACAAAGAATAAGAAAAGAAAAGAATTGTTGTGTGTAGAAAGGTGTGTGTAGAGAGATGTGTAGAAGTTGTAGAAAACTTCTCTATTTATAGGCTTCAATATTCTCCAAATCTTCTAAGGAATAGAATCCTTTTCCTTTCGCAACTTAATTTCCAAATCCAAGCTTTTCTCAACTCTTCCACCTTCTCTTTCCAAATTTGAGTCCAATTCTCCATCCAATTCCTAGCCCAAGTCTTCACACCCATGAGAGAAGTCCATAGAAAATTCTGGAAATTTTGGCTCGCCGGAAAACGGGATTGTGGCCGGAATTTGGCCGGAAAACGTCACCGCCGGCCGCCTGGAAATTTCTCCGTCAAGAGAATATTCGACGGAATATTCCGTCAGTCCTCCGTTAGGACTAACGGTCAAACAGGTCAACCGTCAGTCAACTGTTAGTCAGCGGTCAACGATCCAATTGGTGAGTCAACTCAGAGTCAGACCGAGTTGCTTGCACAATATATGGGCCGAGTCGGACGAGTCGACTGAGTCACTTGGCCTAAGCCATTTACGGTCTTGCCAGTTAAATTCTTGTGTTGCACCAGGATGGTGCATCATCTTGCTCCCGACCATAATGGCTATTTACTTCAAATCACTTCAAAACTACCATTTCGGTTCGGCTCTCTCCACCGCAACACAAAGATCCATTCTACCACCCGAGCCCAAACACCACAGGCCAACCATTGCATCAATTCCGACCACCTCCATCGATTCATACCCATTTGTAACTCCACCACACTCGCTCCAAGTCACCACAGTTCAACGAGACCACCATCTAACCTACACTCCATCTTGCCAGCCTTACCAAACCACCGTAACCCCGAATTCTCAACCTCACTTGCATCTCCATCTCATAAAATCAACGCCGCTTTAATCAAGTCATTTGCAATTTGCACAACCCCCGGCACTTTCTTTGAAACCCACAACCGCAAGCTATGACCGCAATCATCAATCCACGTCAAGCCCATTATCTCAAAGATTTCCAACTCCATCACAACCTCAGTACAACAAAGAAGATGGCTCTATCACTTTCTCATACCACATTGACTGCAAACCCATTGACATTGCAGCTGCATACAACCACCAACATATACTGCTTCTTTTCTCAGACCAGCAACACCAATTCAACACCACCAAAACCACCAACAATTGCTCATCATAACAAAGATCGAATCTGAACTCATATCAATTAACCGAGTATTATCATCTCCATTCAACACACATTCGATTGAGCTCATTTACCCAAAATCACAAAGAACAACAAGTCTTATTCTTCTACAAATCTCATACTCATCTCGATCTCGCACTTTCTCTGATTCCAACTAACAATTCGAAACAGAATGACCCATTCAAAAACCCCGATTCCTTTGAACTCAACAACCACCACCCATCTGTTTCTTCCAATTCATTACAAGTGATCGTTCTTTACCATCTCGACCTTGTCTTGATTCTCTCGATCCCCTTTTTAATGAGCAATGACAACCTTCTTTGATTAACCATAACCAACTCCTGTTTCACTCAACAAAGATTGATCCATTCACGGACCATACACAAATCGAAACCATCCTTCGCTTCTCCCGAGACTTCTTTCTTCCAATCGATCTGTTCTCTCAATTCATCACCCATTCGCATCGAACCCTTATCTCTCTCGATCGATCTACTGAGATCAATATCAACATCTCGAATCCAACGAATCAATCACGGATTTCTCGAATCGGACAGAGCAGCAGCCTAGGGTCTTCTTCATTTCAGTGTAGAGAATGATTGATAAGAGAAAGAAACCCTTTCTCGATTTTAGGTTTAAGTTTAAATGGGGCGGGTACGGATGTGGGTCTATGGGTTTGGGTTTATAAATCCATGGAAATAACCCATCCATTTTATCAGCTGATAATAGCACTATGTTTCTGGATAAGGGCTACCTAGTTTGGCAGCCCCTTAACCTCAACTGGGCTCCATATATCAATCGCCTGTAAAAAGACCTTTTTGCCCTTTTGGCTCAAATTGGGTGATTTCTTCTTCTTTTCCTCCGTGTGACTCCAAAGTAGCTACAAAACTCAAAATAAGCGTAAAATACATAATTTACAAGAAAAATAGCAAAGAAAGCATAAACTACTAGATAGTAAATTAGGTGTATTCTACACCTATCAAATTCCCCCACACTTAGACTTTGCTAGTCCTCGAGCAAATCAAACTAAAAACTCACAACTTCCAAGCGTTCAAGCGTCACAAGCATCCAAAGAGTTATGAGGACATAGAGTTTCTGCATGCTAGTAATAAGAAGTTAGAAATACTAAAGAACATATTCTCGTTCTTAATTGTTGAGTGAGAAATAACCACACCATAATGAGAGAACGCGTGTTTGAGAAACGATCAATAAGCATTTCGCCTCGACTTCTGCCTCATCAAATAGGATTTTATGATAATTGCACTCAAAAAGACGGCTTTTTTATGGTTCTCACATGTGTGCAGGTAGGAATGAAGAGAGAATTCTGCAACACGTTGAATGGTGGGAAGGACAACTTCCGAAATATTTTTAAAAACCCACATCTTTTAATATTTTGAAAAACCATTTTTCTGACGATCTCTAAGAAAGGAAATCAACCATATTATCGAGGATGAGATTACTTACTTACCTTCACATCCGATCGCCAATTATGATAACACCACTCTCACGGTATCCAATAGAAACGTCTTCCGCTCCTCGTCTTTCTTCTTCGTCTTCGGTTTCAACTATTGATGATAAACCCTTGAATTTCATAAATCCTTAACAATTTGTAACTCTTTTCCTTAAAAATCCTTGTCGCTTGAAACTTCCTTATATATTTTCCTTCCCCACGGCTTATTAACAAAACAAATATTTCTCTTGTTTTTTTTTTTTTTTTTTTTTTTTTTTTTTTTTTTTATTCAAAACAAGAGAAATTAAATACAAAATAAACCATGGCCGTGAAAGAAGTATTTTTCCGCTTGATTCTTCACAACTTGTATCGTCTTGAAATCATAAACTTCAAAAATTCTCACCATTTAATTTTCTTCGCTTTTATGAATAAGTCTTCATACTTGAATATAAATTACCTCATTGTAGTGTAAGTCTTCAACATATATGTAAAATCCGCTCATTTGTATGTTGCTTTACTTGAGTTTGAAATTTGCTCTTTTTCTCGTTCCGTTGCTTGTAAACCTTAAACTTTTCCAACTTTCCTTGTAGATTTTGGTGTCGCTCCTTGTTGATGATGAGAGTGTTTCTATGGATCCGTTGTTGTCGAGAGAGAGAATGGTGCTAACTGCAAATCGAACTACAAGAAGGAAGCTTTCATCTATGGACGTCACCCTCATGATTGACAAAATTAGCACTCAAGAGATCAAAGAGTAGTGCTTCTATTGGTGGGAGGTTGGGTAGCTCACCATTCTACCCGGAATTAACGTATGGTGACACACACTCAAAAGAAAGCTCTTTAGTAGATGGAAGATTTCTGGTCGGTGCCTCTCATGATATGAATACGGGTAGTCTCCACTAATGATTGATCAACAACTCTAATAACGCACTTCTCCCTGCACCAAATTCGCATCACCGGCATGATTAAATCCATTATTTAACACTCAAACAAACAAGAAATCCGAATGTAGTTCTCTAACATTTCCAAGTTCAATTATGTCGGTCAAAATCTCTATGTAAACATACCTAGAAGTATGCTAGTGACTCTAAAATCTTTAAAAGTTGGAATTTTTAAGTAAAACTTTTTTTTTTTTTCAAATTTTTTAATTTTTTTGTAATTTTCGTTTTAAAAACATGCTTAACCACTCCCCACACTTAAACCTTACATTGTCCTCAATGTAATTGAATCCTCCTAGTAAAGTCAAGGTGGGAAATTTTAACATGATAAGAAACAAGAAAAAGAAATAACAAAAAGCAAAAAGAATAAGAAATACAAAACCTATGGGTTGCCTCCCATTAAGCGCTTGTTTTAAAGTCGACGGCCCGACTTAGCTCTTGCAAGATTCATTCCCCATATACTAACAATCTGAAAATTTGAGGATCCACCCATAATACCTGTTTTGCAAACAATAACTCCATACAAATATTAGCACAAGAAAACAATAGTGAAATTATCGCTCGATAGAAATTTCCCCACACTTATTCTCGTCCACACTCGGAAGTGTATAAAGAACATAGAATTTTGGAACTTCCATGTATTCCTCTTGGCAAACCTGCATAGTGTTAGAATCAAGTGTTTCCAATGGTGGATATCTAGAAACAAAATCATCCAAAAATACTTTCGAAGCACATACATTCAAACCAATAAGAGGTAAAGGAGAAGAATCAATATGCAAAGGATTAGACAAACCTTTCACAATTTCTTGTATAATAGAATCCTCTTCATCCTTAAAAAATTCAAGTGAAATACTTACCTCTTGTATATCGTGGTCCTCTATTAAACCTTGCAACCATTCTTCGTCGTTTTCTACCTTAACCATAGTCTCGGCATCATTAAAATCATTGGCAAGTTCAATTGGGTCTTCCACAAAATCAATGAATGTGGTTTCATCCTCTAGTATCATCTCTTCAACATTCTCATCATCGGAATCGGGCCATTCACTAAAATGATTTTCATCGGTATAGATTGTAAGATCTTCTTGTGCGGGTGTTACACCGTTTACAACAATAGGTAAGTCACACCCAATCCCCTCCTTTTGAATAGGTGAAGGATCGTTATTATGATCCGGAGTTGGAATAACTTCCTCATTGTCGGAACACTCATACACTTCCGCGGACTCCCATCTTTCCCTAAGAAATGTTTGCCAAGCAATAAATGCATCTTCCTCAAGCTCTTCCTTTTGAATAGGTGATTGATCATTATTAAGATCAAGGCTCGAGTAATCTACACTAGCGTCATCAAAAGTCTCCAAAGGTTTGTTAATTTGTTCGTATATTTTCTCCGAATTCCTTTGAATTTCTCGATGTGATTCTTGCATCTTTTGTTGAAGATCCCCAATCATGGCCAACATCTTATCTGCAAAACTAGAGAATTTCTGATCATAAACAAAACTATCCTCCCATCCTTGTGATTGTCCACTTACATACCCGTCATAAGGTTGTTGATATGTATGAGAATATCCATAAGGGTCTGTAGGAATTTGATCATAGCCAAAAGATTGGTTTTGATTGTATCCTAAGGATGGTTGGAAGTTGTCATAATGTTGAGGTTGAAAACCGTATTGATTGTTGTAATATGCTTGCTCTTGTCCACCATACATGGAAAACCGGCACTGAAATAAGATTCAAAACCAAGTTAGATACGGAATAGAATCCAACAAAGCAAGAATAAAGCAAAAAGAAAAATAAAAACAACTAAAATCATCCGCTGCTCCCTAAGAACGGCGCCAAAATTTGATGCGTGTCGTAACCACAACAAATTAATTAATACTTTACTACCTAATTAACAAGTAATATAGGGTAGTCAAGGTCGATCCCACGAGGAGCACGAGATTATAGTTGTAAAAATTGTCACGAAAGGGGGTGTAAAAAGCAAAAATAAAAATAAACAAAGCAATTAAAAGATAAAGTTGAAAGCAATAAGAGAGACAAGATCAAGGAATCCTTCTTCGTTACGAAACAATGAATCAAGTTATGTCCTTTTCTACTTGTTATTAGTCACAAATTATCACCAACCGTAGGTAAAGCAGCTAGCTCAGTGCTAAACCCCTAAATCCCTTGTATCACCGGACACGGAAGTTCTCGACTACCGGATTCTATTTACCAAACCACCTAGTAGTAGCTCACTCTAGATGTAATTTAAATAAACGCATTAAGATTTATGAACTTATTAGGTTAATATTAGTAGTTAGACTCTTAGATCAAGGTCTACTTGCTAACGTTGTTTCTACACACAATTGCTCCACGGAATCCCTCCGCAAGGTCTCGTGTTTGCTACTTATGTAAAGAGTCAAGAAACGATTACTTATCTCCTAACTTTCACTAGCTTTAGATCAAATTAACAAATCAATTTAGCGTGCACTCCAAACAATCTATCAATCAATCATGAATGTCTTTAAGATCACTCCTATTAGTAAAAACAAACGATAATTATGTGAAAAACTTCAAGATAGAATTTGAAAACAAAAACTTAAATCATATTAAGAACTAGGAATTCATCCTCAATCAATAAAATTAGCTACTCATGTTAAAGAGTTCACACAAAAGAATAAGAAAAGAAAAGAATTGTTGTGTGTAGAAAGGTGTGTGTAGAGAGATGTGTAGAAGTTGTAGAAAACTTCTCTATTTATAGGCTTCAATATTCTCCAAATCTTCTAAGGAATAGAATCCTTTTCCTTTCGCAACTTAATTTCCAAATCCAAGCTTTTCTCAACTCTTCCACCTTCTCTTTCCAAATTTGAGTCCAATTCTCCATCCAATTCCTAGCCCAAGTCTTCACACCCATGAGAGAAGTCCATAGAAAATTCTGGAAATTTTGGCTCGCCGAAAACTCGGGATTGTGGCCGAATTTGGCTCTAAAACGTCACCGCGCCCGCTGAAATTTCTCCGTCAAGAGAATATTCGACGGAATATTCCGCCATCCTCCGTTAGGACTAACGGTCAAACAGTCAACCGTCGGTCAACCGTTAGTCACGGTCAACGATCCAATTCGGGCGAAATCAACTCGTAGTCGACCGAAGTTGTCGTTCGAATATGGGCCGAGTCGACGAGTCGACTCGAGTCACTTGGCCTAAGCCATTTACAGTCTTGCCAGGCTAAATTCTTGTGTTGCACCGGGATGGTGCATCATCACGCTCCCACCATAATGGCTATTTACTTCAAATCACTTCAAAACTACCATTTCGGTTCAGCTCTCTCCAACTGCAACACAAAGATCCATTCTACCACCCGAGCCCAAACACCACGGGCCAACCATTGCATCAATTCCAAACACCTCCATCAGTTCATACCCATTTGTAACTCCACCACACTCGCTCCAAGTCACCACAGTTCAACAGACCACCATCTAACCTACACTCCATCTTGCCAGCTTACCAAACCACCAGAACCCTGAATTCTCAACCTCACCGCATCTCCATCTCATAAAATCAACGCCGCCAGCTCAAGTCATTTGCAAACAGCAACAACCCTGGCACTTTCTTTGAAACCCACAAACCGGGCAAGCTATGACCGCAATCATCAATCCACGTCAAGCCCATTATCTCAAAAGATTTCCAACTCCATCACAACCCCAGCACAACAAGAAGATGGCTCTATCACTTTCTCATACCACCTGACTGCAAACCCATTGACATTGCAGCTGCATACAACCACCAACATATACTGCTTCTTTTCTCAGACCTGCAACACCAATTCAACACCACCAGAACCACCAACAATTGCTCATCATAACAGCATCAGAACTGAACTCATATCAATTAACTGAGTATTATCATCTCCATTCAACACACATTCGATTGAGCTCATTTACCCAAAATCATAGCAACAACAAGTCTTATTCTTCTACATAGTCTCATACTCATCTCGATCTCGCACTTTCTCTGGATTCCAACTAACAATTCGAAACAGAATGACCCATTCAAAAACCCCCGATTCCTTTGAACTCAACAACCACCACCCATCTGTTCTTCCAATTCATTACAGTGATCGTTCTTTACCATCTCGACCTTGTCTTGATTCTCTCGATCCCCTTTTTAATGAGCAGCGACAACCTTCTTTGACAGAACCATACCCAACTCCTGTTTCACTCAACAGCATTGATCCATTCACAGACCATACACAAATCGAAACCATCCTTCTGCTTCTCCTGAGACTTCTTTCTTCCAATCGATCTGTTCTCTCAATTCATCACCCATTCGCATCGAACCCTTATCTCTCTCGATCGATCTACTGAGATCAATATCAACATCTCGAATCCAACGAATCAATCACGGATTTCTCGAATCGGACAGAGCAGCAGCAGCCTAGGGTCTTCTTCATTTCAGTGTAGAGAATGATTGATAAGAGAAAGAAACCCTTTCTCGATTTTAGGTTTAAGTTTAAATGGGGCGGGTACGGATGTGGGTCTATGGGTTTGGGTTTATAAATCCATGGAAATAACCCATCCATTTTATCACCGATAATAGCACTATGTTTCTGGATAAGGGCTACCCAGTTTGGCAGCCCCTTAACTCGAACTGGGCTCCATATATCAATCGCCTGAAAAATGACCTTTTTGCCCTTTTTGGCTCAAATTGGGTGATTTCTTCTTCTTTTCCTCCGTGTGACTCCAAAGTAGCTACAAAACTCAAAATAAGCGTAAAATACATAATTTACAAGAAAAATAGCAAAGAAAGCATAAACTACTAGATAGTAAATTAGGTGTATTCTACACCTATCAACTATCTGTGCCGGTAGTAGAACCACCTGGTATAAATACAAGAATTTTTTTTCTCTGTTTTCTATAATGTGTAAGACAATTGATCAGATCAATTTCATTTGTAACTCTAAGTTCATATGTTAATGAAAATATAAACTTTTACTATGGTATCAAACTATTTTGCGATCCTTACTTCCGTTGTTCATCACCATTAATGGTGTTTCTATAAGCTTTCTATTGTAAAAATCTCCGTTTATGTTCTCTCTTTTTCATTTTTCACATCTAATTCAGTGGCTAATATTCCATATGAATCCAGAATTTCTCAACCTTTAAACCAGATCTCCAATATGATCCAATACAAACTTAAGGATGAAAATTTTCTCACTAGGAAAAGCTTAATTGTTTTATTACTCAAGCGTTACAAAGTCTCTGGTTTTCTTGATGGATCTACTCTTTGTCCTTCTAAATTTCTTACTCAAGATGATCTAGTTCAAGGAATCATAAATCCATCATATACTGCTTGGTGTGATGATGATAATGCAGTTATTCTATGACTACAATCTAGAATTTCTGATTCTGTTGTATCTTATGTTGTTTGTAATGAATCTGCTAGAGAACTATGGAGTATACTGAATCAAGATTTGCTCGCACTTCCACAATGCATGTTATTTAAATTCGTACAAAGTTACAAACACTGAAACTTGGATCTGGTTCATAGCTACTTATTTGACATAAATCAAGAAATTCACAGATCAACTATTAGCATCTGGATATGAGATTTCAGATGAAGAAATTTATGTATTAGTGCTCAATAAAATTGGTCGAGAATACAGTTCTTTCATCACTTCCATTCGCATTAGAAATCGACCATTTTCTTTTAATAAGTTACACAACCTTTTATTGAGTGAAGAAATATTTACTGCAGGAAGATCCAAATCACTCTTGTCTGAAGCAAATAGCAAAGCTTTTGCTATTTGCTGATTTTCAATCTTATCAAGCTTTTTTGATCAACAACGTCCTCAACTTGGTTATTCTTTTTCATCTCTATCTTATAGACCACGAGGTAGAGGATATTATAACTTCAATCCTTCATATAGAGGTAATTCACTTCCTTATAGGAGAAACTTTCAGTTACATGCTAGAGTATCTACTCAAAATACTCTTTCTAGTACTTATGTTCTTCCACCAGTAGTATTGCCTATACTTCATCCAAATATTTAGATCCATGTCAAATCTGGACATCAAGCATTAGCATGTATGCATAGACTCAAATTTCTCTTATCAAAATGTCAATACACCTCATAATTTGAGTGATATGCTAGCTACTGCTAATATTTTGGGGAGAAATCCATGGTATGATGATACTAATGATGAGAGTAAGCTACAACTTACTTCTTCATATGATGGATCTAAAGAAATTTATGCAGCAAATGGAGAAGATATGAAAATAAATCACACTGGTAATTCTATTAAGCAAACATCTAATACTCCATTTGCTTTGAATAAAATACTTCTTGTTCCACAAAGTTCATAAAACCTTTTGTCAGTGCAAAAAATTTCTAAAGAGAACAATTGTTCTATTACATTTGATGGATTTGGTTTTGATGTTAAGGATTTCTCATCTAGGAAGATCACTTTACAAGGCCAACAATGTAATGGATTATATTCGTTACACTTTCTTGATACAACATACTCAAATGACACTTCAACTTCATCCTCAACTCTTACAACTATTACATCATCAAATAAAGCTTATCAAGCTCTTAGTCAAGTTTCAGCTGAAGTTTGGCATCCGAGACTTGGACATCCATCCTTTCATACTTTCCAGCATGTATGCAAGACTTTAGATATTAATTATGTATGCTAGACACCATTGTTTTGTCATGAATATCAACTTGGTATAAGTCATAAACTTCATTTTACTGTATCTAGTCATGCTAAGTCTAGACCTTTAGAATTACTACATCTTGATCTCTGGAGTCCTAGTCCTGTCACTTAATTATAATTCTTGCTTTAGATATTATGTAAAAATTGTTGATGATTACTCAAAGTACTGTTGGATATATCCATTATATGAGAAATCAGATTTCAAAACAGTGTTTATACAATTTAAAGTTCAAGTGAAAAAATTGCTTTAGTGTCAAATTTTTGTTATTAAAATTGATGGTGGTGGAGAATTCCTTGATAATGAATCGGCTGGATTTCTTTCAAATTGTGGCATTGTTCATGAAATATCCTGTCCGCGTCATCCTGAACAAAATGGTGTTGTAGAGTCTAAACACATGCATTTAGTTGATGTTGGAAGAACTTTGTTAATTTAATCAGGACTTGTTGATTCTTTTTGGGTAGATTCTTTTCAGACTGCAAACTTTGCATTCAACAGACCACATACTAGAGCAATACAATTCAAATCACCATTTGAGCTGATTTTTCATCAAACTTCATATTACTCCTTCTTAGGAGCTTTTGGTAGTCTGTGTTATCCATGGTTAAGATCATATGCACCAAATAAACTAGCTCCTAGAAGCGAATAATGCATATTTGTAGGATATAACACAATGCACAAAGGATATAGATGCTACAATCCAGCTACATGCATAATTTACATTTCTAGGCATGTAATTTTTATGAATCGGTGTTTCCACTGACCCAAAGCCTTATATCATCCTACACCAACTCCAACTGTTACAGATACTTTATCACTGAGTTCTTGAACTCTGCATACTACTGCTGCTCTTATTTCTGACACTGCAGCTACTTCTGACTCAACATTTGTCTGTGCCACATCTGAGGATATTGCTTCTCCAAATACTTCAACTTCTTTGTCAGATACAGATGCTAGTCTTACTACTTCTGCATCTTCTTCATCCACTATTGCATAGGATTTATCAACTCATACTCAGAACAACCATCATATGGTCACCAAGGGTAAAAATGGTATATATAAAAAGAAGTTTTTCTCCACCAAACATGCTTTATCTGCTCATCTCATTTTCATGGATCCTTCTACTACTCTAACATGCCTTACTCAAGCAAACAAAATTTCAAAATGGAGAGTTCAAATGGTTAATGAAGTTACAACTATTAAAGATGCAGGTACATGGAGTTTAGTATCACCAGATCCTTCCCAAAATTTAGTTGGTTGCAAATGGGTGTTTATAATTAATAAAAATCCAGATGACACTGTTGAGAGATATAAATCTAGATTGATTGCAAAAGGCTTTCATCATAAGGAAGGTTTAGATTATACAGACACATTTTGTCAAGTTGCTAAACCCACAACCATTAGAATAATTCTTTCCTTAGTGGTACACTTTAATTGGGATATCTTTCAGCTTGATGTTAGTAATGCATTTTTTGCATGGAGATCTACAAGAAGAGGTTAATATGGTGCATCCTCCAGGTTTTGTTGATCCAGAGAAGCCAAATCAGGAAATCTATGGTCTAAAACAAGCACCAAGGGCTTGGTATGAGAAGTTACATAACATTTTTCTTTCTTATGGCTTTATCTCCTCCAAAGCAGATACTTCATTGTTTATTCACGAGATTGACATTAGAGTTACTATTATTCTAGTTTATGTAAATGATGTTCTAATTATAGGAAATGACAAGTCTTGCTGCAGTGAGTTCATCACAATTTCGGGTATTCATTTTCGTGTGAAAGACTTAGGTCCACTTCATTTTTTCTCAGGACTTGAGGTCAAGAGAAATGCATCTGGTCTATTCTTATCTCAAACAAAGTAAACTCTTGACTTATTAGACAAAATAGATATGTCAGGTGCTAAGCCTTGCTCTTCACCAGTAGTTGTTAACTACAAACTGAGTGCTTCTGATGGTCATCCACAAGCTAATCCTATTGAGTTCAGATCTTTATCGGGCGCTCTTCAATATTTAACTTGGACAAGACCAGAAATCAGTTATGCCGTCAACCAAGTTTGTTAGCATATGCAGAATCCTACAGATGTGCATTTCTTAGCAATTAAGAGAATATACTGAGATATATAAAAGGCATTGTTTCTTATGGCATTCTGTTTACTAAGGCTCTTTTAGTAGTTCTTGGTTTCGGTGATGCAGATTGGGCTGGAAATCTTGACACAAGGATAAGTACAGGTGGTTATTGTTTATTTTTTTGGTCTAACTCTATTTCTTGGCAAAGCAAAAAACAAAATACAGTGTCTAGAAGTTTGGCGGAAGCTGAATATAGGAGTCTTGCTCAAACTGCAGCTGAAGTGGTTTGGCTTTGTCAGCTGCTCAAGGATCTTCACATCTTTTTATCAATTCCTCAGATAATCCAGTGTGACAGCATAAGTGCTATCTCTCTCCTATGATCCTGTTTTTCATAGTCGTATGAAGCATTTAACAGTGGAGAATCATATCATCAGGGAGCTTGTGTAATGTAAGATTTTGGATGCTCATTACATTTCTACGGTGAATCAGATTGCAGACGTCTTTACTAAAGGCTTAGAAGGACTAAGATTCAGTTTTCTCTATGACAAGCTGAAGGTTTTTTTCACCAGAATACCTTCATCTTGAGGGGGCTCCAGTTGACACTCTCTTTACACTTGAATTGTTAATTGTCATTTTAATTAATTGCTCTCAGTTGAGTCATGTCATGATATTATTGGTTAGTTATCTCACTCACGTATTGGTGTTGAGCAGTTTTTCGGTCCGGTGTTCTTTATAAATACAAGAACCCCTTTTCTCTATTTTCTGTAATGTGCAAGGCAATTGATCAGATCAAAACTCTAAAATCATTTGTTGATGGAAATATAAACTTCTACCAACTTTTAGATGTAACATCTTATGTTAATGGAAATATAACTTTTAGATGTAACATCTTACTTCCTTCTATATAATGCATTGTATTTTCTTGTTCATTTCTCCTTTTAGATGTTCCCTTTCTGACAATTCTTTTTATTCTTTCCTTCTCCATTTCTCCTGTATACACATCCCAAACCACCAAATAGTTGGCTAGTCGATTAGCAAACTGTTGGCTTGGATATGGGATGTTTGTTTTATGGCGATTTATGCGCGCATTAAATGTAACTTGGCCAAAAGTAAGCAAAATATCTTACCATTATGATCCTTGGGTATGTCACCAATCCAATGGCTACAAATGAGATATGGAGATATTTGTTTGTCCGAATATATATGCATTGAGCTTTTGATTTTCATTTCGGAAAATTTTGACCAATCAAAAAAGATGTGGATATTGATAAGTCTCTGGTTTTTGATTGGGAGACGACTCTGTCTCCGGGTCTACCAACCTAATCCGATAGACAAAAAGAAACTTTACTTTGGTGGTTATACACCACTCTGTATGTTGTCACCTTTATGTCTGGGTGGCAATACGATAGTAACTATTCATATGAATTCATGGATGGAGTTGCATCATCCACCCTGGTGTCTAGCAAAAAGTCTCTTTTATACACCTGTTCTAGACCTAGCAAAACCTAACTCGAACTCTGAGTTCAGCTTCTAATATCCCGAGTCCGCTTTTGAGTCGGCCTTAACCATGTTGATTATTACATTTTCAATGATAGTGTTAGCTACTACAAACTTCGTGAGTTAGTTTTTACAAATGCTATCTTATCCTGGCAGTATTTTTCCTTAAAAGTATGGCACAGTATTATAGTCCTCGATCCTGACTGGGGGAAGAACTTCTTAAATGGAAATTCCCAAATGTGAAGCAAGCAAGTAAACCTTGAACAACAAAGAGAGTAGCCTTATCGTAAAACAATATAGAACTAAGAATGCTGGCATAGACAGTACTAACGACGAAGATATGAACTGAAATAATAGGTACAGAGTAAGACGGGAGAAATTGAAACTAAAACTAAGCATGCTCAATTTATTTTTCAGTTGTTTTTTCTTTTTTCACATCTTTGCAAAAGATAGTTTATTCGAATTTGACAACTACTATGACTCATTGCTAGTCAAATGGGAAAGCATCATATTTGACACCTTACCTTACTATCGGCTCGTTACAAATGGAATGGGAAAAATATACTACTACCTCTTTAGTTATAGAGTATGTCACTTAATAGTGGGACGGAGCGAGTACCATTTCAGGTACTCCAGACTGCAAATGTTGTTATTTGGAAGACTGAATTAGGTATGAACTAACTTAAAACAGTCGGAGGCCTGATTTAGTCCCGTTATAGGGCCCGTCCCTCTCTCATTGCAAGTGTGAAATTAAAAACAAATTTCCCCGGTGTTACTACAACGATCGATGCTGTGAACCGTTACGTTGCCAATATTGAATGTTTGAAATAACAGTCGCAATCTCTTTGTGTGGGTCTACTATCATTTCACGTGAACACCCCGTGCAAGGAAGTGAACGTTTGTTTATTTGTATGATTCATTTGGAAAGCTGGCTATGGGAAAGAAGAATGATTCCCTAAGTGGCCAGTAGGGAGAAAATTCATCAACAATATTAAACACTCTGTGATTCTCCAACTTGCTTTGCTCTAGTCACTCCCCGGAGATGGTATCTGTGCCCTATGAAAAGGAAAATATTGGTCCCATGTGGCACTTATGTAGTCTTCTAATTAAACCCAATACGGCCCACATTATCTAGATTCTCTACCAAAAGGCAAACAAAGCATTATTCTCCTTTATAACCCACTCCCGAAATTATTAACTTGCTTATAATCTCAACTCATATATAAACCCTAACACCCTACACTAAATCATATTCCTCATCATACAATCATTTTCCCTACTCATCTTCTTCTTGTTGTTGTTTATTTTCCCAAACCCTACTTACTTCATCTGAATACTAATACTTTCTCAAACTTCGAGAGAGAATTAGTTAAAACAAAATGTCAGGAGTTTGGGTATTCAAGCAAAATGGTGTAATTCGTCTAGTCGAAAATCCGGCTACTAGCAAGGTACTTGTTCATGTACCGACGAATCAAAAGATAAGATCTTATTCTCAGCTGGAACGAATTTTAACCGCTTTAGGTTGGGAAAGGTACTACGATGATGCCGATCTTCTCCAATTTCACAAAAGAAATTCGATTGATCTCATCTCTCTGCCTAATGACTTTTCCAAGTTCAAATCGACACATATGTATGATATCGTTGTCAAAGTCCCTGATACCTTTCATGTCCGTGACACGTAATTGCTTCTATATATATGTTAGAAACGGACACCGGTATATACATAGACACGGTATACAAATCAGGTGCCGATGTTACTTTTCATGTCAAATAGTTAGGTTTGAAAGTAGCTCTTCAAAAGAGCTGATCATGTCTTTTCTTGTTGTTCTTGTTCTTTTTCTCGTTGTTCTTGGTCTTCATCTACCATTGGCAAATCGATTGCTCTGATCGGATGCATACAAGAATGGTTCAAGCAATCTGATCTTTTAAATTTCACACTCTAGTCTTAACTACTTAAGTTGGGTTGGAAATGTTGGTGTTCGGAGCTAGAAATGGGTTTTTGTGGAATCATAACCCTAGTTTCCTGTCTTCTTCTCTCTGCATGCTTATAGAGAAGAGCTGTTTGTTTTTGTGTGATATCTGTATAAAGTTTGTAAAATATTGTGTATTTGGAGTTTGGAGATCGTGTGATGATATGGGGCTTGAACCTAAACCTGTTTTGTAGTTTCTATGAATAGTAAAATAAGTGATCAAGTTTGTCTATTTTCTATTTAAATATGTGCGGCCTTTTCGTAATCCTAACTATGTTTGATTGATTAATTTAATCCAAGTCAAGTTTGATAATCAACTGTTTGTTTCTGATCATGAACTTACCGTTTTAATCCATCGCCTAGCTACGTTTACTAATTTAAATCCGTTGTCAGCGTGCTAATGATCGATCAGCTAATATCAGCAAATGATCTAGCAAATAAGATCTTGTCACTGCATACTTATATCTTTCCATCAATGAAGGGAATCATCACAAGTTCATAACATTCTTGTGAGACCTGGCCCCTAAGCTCGAAAATTTAATATATTAATTTGAGATGAAAGTTGATTAGTAACTAATTTATAGATGTTGGAGCATTTGGGAAAATGCCAGTGGCCAAATCTTCAACAGTAATAATGTGGAGGTACGGTCCAATCGAGCTTTCGCTAATGTGAGAAGGTAAGAGTTTCTTTGATCCACCTAAGTCGTCGTCTTTGATTTGGTTTCTTGGTAGTCTTTCTTGGAGTTTTTCATTTCTGATAGCAGTAAAGTTGTATGTAGATCTTGCTATGTATTCTTAGGTATATGTATCTTTGATGTTCATTTTCATTAAGAAAAACTTAGATATGAGAATATTCGAGAGAGACAAGTTAACGTAGCTCTTTGGTTGACTTTGGCTCTGATTTTGGAGCGTGTATTCTGGAGATGTTTAACGTAAAATGGAGAAAGGCATACTGCAGAGTCGTCATGGAATTCGCTCTGTTCCCAGGCTGTGCATGTTTTGTTTGAGTTTGAGTTTTGAGTTTTTAGCCCTTCTGCCCATGAACTTCTTTATTTCCAACTTCAGAAGGATTTTTCTCATTTTTCTGATTTTCCTCATCTTTTGGTTTTGTAACAACCGAAGGAGACCGGAGACAGTTATGAAACAATAACTTCATTTACAAAATAAAATAAAAAAATCCATAAAGAATTCGCTGCTGAGCTGACAGGTTTTTAACTACAGTCACTTGTATCATCTCTCCCAGTGACTTCACCGCATATTACAGTGATACCGGCAAAACAGAAAGAAATAATAACCAAGCGAAACAACAGTTATATTAATTAGTAAATTCTTCCAGACATGATCATTTAAAGATGAGAAAGAATGAAATTATGGCTATGAGGGTTTTGAATCTATATGACTTATCTAAATTCCCTAAACGGATTCTATTAATTTTAAATGAGTAACCTTGTAACGGTATTGTACCAAGTTTTTCCTAGTACCAAAAGTTGTTGAAAGGCAAAGGAAATTACCATTTGGGATGTTCCCTTTAACGGGCGTGACATGTAAGAGTTTCCAATCAGTATATGTAAGAGACTACTTAACAAAGGATGAGAATAAAGGAAGTTGGATTATGATGACAGAAACTATATACTGAAACACTAACAGCACCTATATATTCAACCGATGTAAGGTTAGCTGTCATGCCTAGCTTAAGTACCTGCAAGTTCATCATTGGTCGACTATTTTGACTTTTTACTCGCGGAACATATGTATGATACATCTAGCTAAATTGAGTTATGCATGGCCCCTTTCTATGCCTTCTCATCATATCACGGTAATGATTTCGGATGCTTGAGAGAGAGAGAGAGACTAGCTACGTCCATGAAAAGAATGGTCCGGGGTTCTGGGAGGGAGAGATGATATGGGAACCAGAGAAATGTAGAATCAAATAGAGCCCAAGCCCTCTGTCGTCCCATATGCGAGCTCCAATCAGTTTAGAGCCGTTCATGATTTTATAGCCATGATGACGGTGTATGTGTTTCCTACAATTGATTTGGATTATGTTTTGTGCATCTTGTGTTATCTTGAGTTGATACAGTAAAAAAATAATCCTGATATATTAAGTATTTTAGCAGACAAACTGTGTGGATATGCAGTTTTGCTTGTTAGAAGAATTATGGTATTCGCTTAACGTACGCATTTCATCAAGTAGTTTAATAGAGTAGTATGATATAGATGTGCATAATTTTGTATGGAGAAGAACAAATTAATCTATGAAAAAGACATCTATATAACTAATGTACTTGCATTTAATTACCAAATCGTTTTGAAGACATGATATACATATGCAAAATTGCAACGTCATAATAAAAACTTAGCGATCAACTGTTGAGAGTGAGTGAATGAATGAGAGGACCACACATTATTATTTTCAAGAACTTGACTACCATAATTGTGTTTTTGCCTTCTCACTTGCCAGACATTGGGAAAGAAACTATCCTTCAACAGGCACTCTTGATGGCCTGATGCTCAAAGCAAAGTTCTGTACGTTTGCCTTGCTTTAGGACCAGACTTGCCCATCAAAGTACGTACTAAGAACATCTACAAAGGCTTTGAAAATATGACGTAGGGATGCATAAAATTGCATCATCCGAAAGTAGTCACCTTTGTACATTTGCTTTTGTAAGAGCATATGTAGTGGTTCGTTTATCTATCTCCCATCCTCATATTGGTTTCTCTGTATCTATCTCCGGTTCTTTATCCTTAAATATAAAGGAGCTTTGGAGAATCTATAAATCCTAATGAATGTAACAACTCACCCAATTAAATTTTTACACACTACTCTCATTTTATCATCTAATTTTAATAGATATTCAAAGGTACGTTTTACATAATTTTATCATTATTATTATTAAGATTAAAAAGATTCCATTTATAAATAAGTTTACTCTCAACCTGGCAAACAAGTTCTAGACTCATGGACCCTTCCATTTCGGATTAGCGCAATCAATCTTTCTTTATCCGTCGAAAAAGAAACAGAAACCGGTTGCTTTTTGTTGGTGATAGTAACCGGTCAACCCATTCCATGGGACAGCCGTTCCCTAAACGGCTAAAGCCATCACTTGTTTTGTGATTTTAATCCTTGGATGATCTAAATTATACACCAAAAGGTCCAAAACTAAATTTCTGTCTATATAGGTTCAAATTTTGCATTATTCACACAGAGTCAGTAATCTGGTTCTCATGTACTACGTAGGTTTCAAGATCATCTGAACTGCTTTTCTTTAAAATATATAGAATTCATACAAAACTAGTTTTGTGTTTTGAATAACAAATCAGTAGAGGCATTTGATAATGTCAATGGGCAAAGAAACCGACTACTAAGTCAAAACCTGTTTTGCTACCCACAATATTTACCCACCACAGAACAAAAGACTCTTATGTAACTTGGTTAATTTACTTGATGTTGGAACCATCTTGAGTCTTGACTCTGCGCTTGGCAATGAAAAAGAACTTATAAACAGTTGTGTGTATATGTCAACCAAAGTTCTAGATTTTTAGTATGTAGAAATAACTTTACCTTCTGTCACTAAGAAACTGAACGCAACTGTATTTCTGTCCTGCAGACCAATGAGCGATACATTCACTGTGCTTGCCGAAATTCAGGATTCATAATGAGAAGCAAGCTTTTTAGTATTCATAAAGCAATCAACTGCATGCTATCTCTGTAATTCAGAGTCAGACCTTATAAGGCTGGACAAGCCTGCTGATCATTTTGCTTCCATTTCATGCTAAACAACTGAGAATAAAGAAGAAGAAAAAATCTATACGAGACCTTGCCGGAGAGGCACTATATTGTAGAGTTGAAAGTTCTTGTAATGGGAAAGTAGTTGTCTTAATGACTTTTTGTAGCCATAAATTATTCACCAGTGTTGTGGGACGACTATGACATAGGAGTAATGCATAAGTCATGGCCTAGGTTTCCATGTGAGTTCCGCCAGTCTGGACAAATCAAACACTAAAGACCTTTTCTGGGGTCGTTCTATCTGGCCATACAGAGACTATTCATAGATAAGATCTATACTAAAGATCTTATCCTCGGTTCTATCTTAAGAGATGTATAAAGACTGGTCCAAAATCCAACGATGTGAAACAATTCCAATCATGTAAACACCCGCCAACCGAACACACGGGTTTCATCTACGGGAAATCTGGCATTGGCACACAAATACGTAATTATTAAGTTGAAATAGTTTCAAGCCTACTACTAGATTTGTGCCCGGTGCGATATTTTTCCTTTTAGCTTGGTGTGCGCCGGGCTTCGCCCCGCCCGGTGGTGATGCATTTTTAATTTGGTGTGCGCGGGGCTTTGTCCCGCCCCGTGGCGATGTATTTTTGATTTGGTGTGGCGGTAAATATATTAAATAGGTGCAGTCTGATTGGTCCACCAAGAAAACGAATCATCCTTATGGATGTAGCATATGGAGGGGTATCCACAAGCACTATGAGGCTTTCAAAGCAAACTGTATTTTCAAACTGGGTGATGGTAGTAGAATAAGTTTCTGGTGCGACGTTTGGATTGGTGATCAGTCCTTAGCTAACCAGTTTCCTGCAGCCTACAATGCCTCAAATGCGAAGACGCACACTGTCAGCCAAATGTACTCGAGCAGCTCTGAATCCTGGAACTTAGGCATCACTAGAAGAGTCCACGACAATGTCATATGTGATATAGCTGCATTACTTCACCTGCTGGACTCTAATGGAGCAGTTCCATCCATTAATGATGATCAGGGATGGAGGCAAATGGAGACAAATGGGGTCTGCCGATCCCACTTGATTTTGAAGTTTGACTAAATTAGGCTTATAATTTTTGTAAATTATGTGTCTAGTGGGGGCAAATATGTATGATAAAATTAAATATCTACTTAATGGGGCAAAATTATTAACTAAATCGATAAAAATGCATCAAATACATGCATAGATATGAAAACAATGTAAATTATTTTCTCTAGAATAATTAAAATGTTTTATCACTCAGATCTTTACTTAAAAATTGATATAAAAACAATTAAAATGCCAAAAAAAAACCGTGCGGCCTTCGGCCACCTACACAATGATATGGCTAAACTTTACTATGTGAATTTGCCCCAACTTGAGAAAATGCCTGGCTCCGTCTCTGATGATGATGTAAGGTTATGGAAAGATGGCCTGAAAGCTGGAGAATTTTCTGTCAAAAAATGTTATCTTTGGCTAGTCGAGACTAATGATGAAGATATGGACCCTCAAGAGCATGTTCACCATAAGAGAATTTGGTCAAAGCTATGGCCATCTAAAGTTGGTTTCTTCCTTTGGCTTGCAGCTACACACAAAGTCTTAACTCAAGACGAGCTGATTAAAAAAAGATGGCGTACTTGGGTCAATCATTGTTATCTTTGTGTATGAGATGAAGAATCGAACCTGCATCTGTTCCTTCACTGCCATATTGCAAGCCACATTTGGAACTTCTTTCGAGCTGAATTCCACATTGTATGGATGCTTCCTCCTTCAATCTCCATCGCGCTAAGCACTTTGTTGAGTAATGTAATGTTAGTAAACTAGTGTAATAGGAGTGTCAAGTCAACTTTATATTTAGTTGTGTGTGTTGACTAAATATGTGGGTGTAGGACATCCACAAGTTGTAAGGTCTTTTGTAGACCAAGTAGAAGATTTAGTATTACCTCTTCAAATCAATGAAAATAGAGAGAGTGAGAAGAACCAAAGAGGTTCCCACTACTCCATTACCAAAATCAACACCAAACATCTATCTTTAATCACCCAAACATCCAACAATTGGTATCTAGAGCTTAAATCTATTAGATTTGATCTTGGTGAGTGAAAAAATCAATTTCTACCCATTAAATCAAAAAAATCAGCAACATTTAAAGTTTTCAAAATCTAGATCTAGAAAAGAAAAAACCCAATTTCTTCAATCAATCATCAACCAAATCAATGGCAAGTAGTAGTAACTCAAGTTTCTACATTCAACAACCTTCAATACCACTTTTTCATGGAGAAAATTATGATTTTTGGGCCATCAAAATGTAGACCTTGTTCATGTCACAAGATGTGTGGGAGATTGTATAAAATGGGTATGATGAAGTTGAAGATACATCAACTCTAGAACAACCCCAAAAGGATTTACTTAAGGAGAGTAGAAAGAAGAATGCAAAAGCATCCATGTACATTCAACAAGGAGTTGGAGACACTATTCTACCAAGAGTAATCCATTTTCCTATAGCTAAGGAAGCTTGGAATATCCTTCAACAAGAGTATGGAGGTAAGGTAAGAGAATTGAAATTACATTCATATAGAAGAGATTTTGAGAATCTAAAAATGAATGAGAATGAATGTTTGAATGATTTTTCTTCAAGAGTAGTTGAAGTTGTTAATAATATGTTGATGTGTGGTGAGAAGATGGAAGAAAGAAGAATTTGTGAGAAGATATTGATATGTTTGCCGGAGAAATTTGAACCCATTGTGGCGGTTTTGGAGGAAACAAAGGATTTTTCTACATTGAAGTCACAAGAATTATGGGCTTCCTTGAAGGTGTATGAGCAAAGGTTGTCAAGACACTCCGAAAAGTCAATTGAGAATGTTTTTCAATCAAAATTGAACTTGAACTCAAAAAACTCAGCAACAAATAAAAATGAGTACAAGGGTGAATCAATATCAAACTTCAAAGGAAAGGGGAAATGGAAGAAAGGAGGAGCTAACTCCAACAACTACACAAAAAGTGATACTTCTCAAGTACCAAGGTGCAATTTTTTCAAGAAGAATGGTCATTTGGAGAAGAATTGTTGGAAAAAAAGGAAAGCCCCAATGTCGCAATTGCAAGAAGTATGGACATTTGGAGAAAGATTGTAGATACAAAGAAGATGAAGAACAAGCCGGTAGAGCGGAAGAAAAAGAAGAAAAACAAAATTTGTTTTATGCTTGTCAAAGTGCCATGGTGACTTCCAAGAGTGAAGTTTGGTTTGTAGATAGTGGTTGTACAACTCATATGTCCTGTGTGAAGAGCTTGTTTGTTGACATGGATACATCCATAAACTCTCTAGTAAAGATGGGGGATGGAAACATGGTTCAAGCTAACGGAAGAGGTACAATTTGCGTGCAAACTATCAATGGAGCAAAATACATTAGAGATGTGTTATATGTTCCGGATTTGGCACAAAATTTGCTTAGTGTTGGGAAACTTGTGGAGCTTGGGTATGTGGTTCATTTTGAAGATGGATATTGCACCATTTATAACAAGAAGCACAACAACAAGAGACAAGTCATGAAGAGTATTAAGATGGAGAAAAATAGAATCTTTCCAATTATCTTTGAAAAGGAGAAGAATGTTGCATTGAGGATGGAAACCATTGATGAAACATGGTTATGGCATAAAAGACTTGGGCATTTGAATTTCAATAGTCTCAAGTTACATTCCAACAAGAACATGGTGCAAGGACTTCCAAAACATATCAACCACAAGGATGGAGTATGTGAAGGTTGTGCACTTGGGAAACATCATCGCCAACCATTCCCAAAAGGTGTAGCATGGAGAGCAAAAGAACTTCTTGGTTTGGTACTGTTTATGGGTAAAATCATTTCTGCTGATTTTGGTAATTTCGGTGGGTGAGTGAGAAACTGGTTCAAACCCTAAAAAAATGTGCTGCACGTGATCACTTTATAGATTCGAGAGATCAATCTGTACAAGTCCAGCCTAAACCAAGAAATGGCCGTTCCAGGACTTGCTTCGGTCACAAAGTTGATTTGGGGAGGGAAGCAAAGAAAGGTGTTGAGACCAGAATAGTGCAGGAGAGTAGTATCTCGACTTGTATCGTAAAGTGGAAGCTTCGTAAGCTTGCAAGAGATGAAAGCTTTTGGAGAGGTTGCAAAGTTTCCTTTTACGAGAGTGTAGTATTTTTCTCCGACCAAGACTTGTTGTCCGGTGGAAATAGGTAAGACCTATTTATACAAGTCGAGATTGAAACGCACTGGCCTCATGAAGGAAGAGAGTAAAGGGTGAAATAATGGGAGGAGGTGGTAACCGCAAGGTGTTTATGGTTGAAAACGTTTTCACCATTATTTCCTCATTTATTTGACCGCTTTATTCCTTTTCACGCTTTCTTAATGTGAGCGTAGTGTACGCCGCAAGTCAGACCGCCAAACCAAAACCCCGGAAAGCATCCCCGGTTTGTGTTGATATCTCGAGTGTTGGTTGCACCTTGAGTGCAAGTGGCAATGCCAGAGCTGCTAGTGGCGTGCATGGCATGTGCCAATGGCATGTGCTGAATGCCTTGGTGGTAGGTTGTACGTTGAGTGTAAGTGGCAATGCCAGAGCCGCTAGTGGCGTGCGTGGCATGTACCAATGGCATGTGCGGAATGCCTTGGTGGTAGGTTGTACGTTGAGTGTAAGTGGCAATGCCGAGCTGCTAGTGGCGTGCGTGGCATGTGCCAATGGCATGTGCGGAATGCCTTGGTGGTAGGTTGTACGTTGAGTGTAAGTGGAAATGCCGAGTCGCTGCTAGTGGCGTGCGTGGCATGTGCCAATGGCATGTGCGAATGCCTTGGTGGTAGGTTGCATGGTTTGCAAATTAGGCTACCGGCGTGGGTTTTGGCGTGTGCCGGTGGCGCGTCGGTCGAATTGGCCTAGGCCGCACGGCTTGCAAGTTAGGCTACCAAATACGCATTAGGCCACGGCTAGGTGATGAAGGCTACCAACAGCGTGTTGGCATGTGCCAATGGCATGCGTGGCTGTTAGGGCCGTGGCCTTGGTAAGAAAAGCTACCAGCGAGCATGTTGGCATGTGCCAATGGCATGCGTGGCCGTTAGGGCCGTGGCCTTGGTAGGAAAAGCTACCAGCGAGCATGTTGGCATGTGCCAATGGCATGCGTGACCGTTAGGGCCGTGGCCTTGGCAAGAAAAGCTACCAGCGAGCATGTTGGCATGTGCCAATGACATGCGTGGCCGTTAGGGCCGTGGCCTTGGTAGGAAAAGCTACCAGCGAGCATGTTGGCATGTGCCAATGGCATGCGTGGCCGTTAGGGCCGTGGCCTTGGTACGAAAAAGCTACCAACGAGCATGTTGGCATGTGCCAATGGCATGCGTGGCCGTTAGGGCCGTGGCCTTGGTAGGAAAAGCTACCCGAGCATGTTGGCATGTGCCAATGGCATACGTGGCCGTTAGGGCCGTGGCCTTGGTAGGAAAATCTACCAGCGAGCATGTTGGCATGTGCCAATGGCATGCGTGGCCGTTAGGGCCGTGGCCTTGGTAGGAAAAGCTACCAGCGAGCATGTTGGCATGTGCCAATGGCATGCGTGGCCGTTAGGGCCGTGGCCTTGGTACGAAAAGCTACCAACGAGCATATTGGCATGTGCCAATGGCATGCATGGCCGTTAGGGCCGTGGCCTTGGTAGGAAAAGCTACCAGCGAGCATGTTGGCATGTGCCAATGGCATGGAGGTGAATTAGGGTTTTGTTCGTTGTAACCCTAATTTGAAAAAATACCCCCTATTAAATACGACTACACCTGCCTTAAATGTCCTAATAAAAGTGTCACTTTGTGACATTAGGTTATTTTTAGGGTTTTACGAGTTTACCCTTTGTTTAAAAACCACCATCAACATTAAGTCCCCTCGCTTAGCTTCGAACAGGGGCTTTGTTGCGAGGTAAGCATAAGATGGTGACAAACTATCAACAACAAACCGTAAAGAGAATTGAGGAGGCTCGTCTAACCTTTTATAAATAGGATTTGTAATCCTTGCCTCTGGCAGTTTTGCACAAATCGGGAGGTCGGCACAATTGGTGGGGCCTAGATACGGCTTGGGCGACGTTGGGAAGTTTGCGTGAGTTGGGAAACCGAGCGTGCTAGGCTGGTGGGACCGGCGCAAGGTGTGGAAGTCTGTGCGTGCTTGCCGACGTGACTTGGGCGGTCATTGGGAAGTTGGCGTGAGTTGGGAAAACCGGCGTGCTAGTCTGGTGGGACCGGCGCAAGGTAGGAAGCCGTGCGTGCTTGGCGACGTGACTTGATGGGATCGGTGTGAACAAGGAGGGAGTAGGCGTTTCTACGGATAACAAAGTTTCCTTATTTTGCCTTTCCTTCACGCGGGCTTCGATTAGGGCATCGTTCATGCCAAAAAATCAAAGCGTTATGTCCCTCATTGCTTCATTTCCTTTTTAAAGGTTCTCGTATTCAAACCCAACGCAACCGCATCATCTCCCTCGTTTGAGAAAAGGTTCTTCTTGTTGAATTTCTCTCGGTATGTTTTCTTCTTCTTTGGCGGATCTGTCGTACACTTTACCGCCGCTTGTTGTATAAATGGAAAATTTCCCTTTTGTGCGAGATATCTTGTTGGAGCAAATACACCATTGTTATCGACGAGGATGACCTAGTCGTTCCCCTTCCTTCGAATCCGTCCTTGTTGATCGCTGCAGACTTGGAGGACGCCGATTTAGGGCTCTATCTTACGAAATGGGATGCGGCGAGAAGTCCCCTTGGTCATACTTCGGTTTGATATGATGGAATGGATGAATACGTGAATGTAACCTTCGCGTGCTTTTGGAGTTTTCGGTGCACATGTACGGATTCATGTTGAGAAATTCCCGCGGCTCGTAAAACCTCGATAGTGATGATGTTGAAATCGGTAATAACTTTGGTTGAGGGTGTGAAAGCATCTTACGCTGGTAGTCCCCATGCGTGACCTACTTTCATTATATCGCCTTGAATCCCCCCTCCACGGGATTTGATATAAGCCTATCGTACTCTTCTGGATGTGACACTGGGATGCTCAGAAATTACATGATGACATATTCTGGATAGTGCAGCTCGGGATCCTCCGTGGCCTCGTAAAGTGTTGAAGGCGTCTTCTAGACAGAGAGGTGATGACGTTCTTGCGCTGCACCCTTGAAGAGTAGAGGACCTTGTTGTGGGTACGGATTTTTGGTGGACTGTTCTTCGTAGCTTTGACAAAGAAGGGATCCCGTGTATCTTCCGTTCTCAAGTATCGTTTACGTGTTTCCATCTTTGTAGTAATTGCTGCTGCGGTGAAGCTCTGGCTGGTATCAACGAACGAGGGGCAACAGTTCTTGGTAGGAGATGTAATCAGGAGAAACTACATTGTCGTGGTAACAAGGTAGGTTGGCTGATATTCTATGAGCTTCCATGGACGTAAAAGGATTGGCTGGATGCGTAAGCGAGCAAACTGTCCATGATCACGAGTTTTGGCGAGATGGATTAAAAGGTGTCCATGACTACGAAGATTGGCTGGCTGTGACTATGTTCCTTGATATGGGGAGTGTGGCGCACGACCCTTTGTAGAAGGAGTGGCATTGAAGCGAACGTTGAAGCGAAGCCGTCTTTGGAGAACGTTGATGCGTAGCTACTTCGGAGAGAACGTTGATGCGGAGCTACTTCTAGAGAGAACGTTGAAACGACATCTTGCAACTCTCAGAGCCTTGACGGATACCATTTTGAAGTCGGAGGCCGTGTCACGTTCTGTCAAACTCGACATCCCTCAAGAGAAAAGAGGTTAGGAGTCCCTGCCACATCCGTTGATCGTGCTTTCTAGGAGAGGTTGGGGTTTGGGAACGGCTTCCCTGGCTGGAAACGCCTGCTTTCCTGATGCAGTGCGGTTGAGAGATGCAAATATGTATTGATGCTATGCCTTGGAGAAATATAGAATCTCACATAAGTGTTTCATCATAGACTGTACGACTTTGTGGGCGAAGTTCCAATTATGAGGGTCCCGACGAAGAAGGGTCTCCGTGAACTCGGGAGAGTTGTTGATTTCCATTGCTTTCGATTTTGGAGAAGTCCTTCCCGATCTTCACGTGTGACGAAATTGGATTGCTTATCCCCTTCTACTCGGGCGTTCAAGAGCAACGCGAGCCTCTTCATCTATAACGCGCGTCCCGTTTGAAGTATCTTTCGTCTTTTCATCGAATCAACAGGTGCTAAAAGGAGGTCGGCTTCTTCCGGATCTTCCGATATCTTGCCCCGATGGTGGAGTAGCGTCTCCGGTGACGGTTGGAGCTTTCATGCTTGAAGAACCGTTGGGGTGGCGGAAGTGGCTCGGTTACGTGATCGTAAATGTATCGTGCGAGATGACATGGTTTTGATCACGAAGTCTTTGGAGCCATGGCGCTGTTTCGAAGGGCGAGGATGGTCTTTGGAAGGGCGCAAGATGTTAGCGCTTTGGAAGGATGCAAACTGTTAGCACAAAGTGTGGTATCGCGGCTGGCATGCGCGTGCGGCATGTGTGCACAGTAAGCGCGTCTGGCAAGCGCTGGCATGCGCGTCTGGCAAGCGCGTCAGGTAAGCGCATCCGGGAAACACGTCTGGTAGGCGCTGGATCGTCTTGGAATGGGCGCTGACTTGGTGTGGACGCTGGCTTGGATTTCGGTATGGTGTGGACCATTGGCTTGGCACGGCTGTCGGCTTGGCGTGGCTTGGACTTGTTCTGCGGGCCCAGCTTGCCTCTTCTCATACGTAGCTCAAACAGAAATCCTTTCCTTATTCAAATTCAAAAAGTGTTATGCTTATGAAATGGGTTGGCTCCCCTTTTTACCTCGTATCTTTGTTATCACATCATGGTGTTAGCGGTAGCGCGGTAGTGACAAAGTGGGCAAGCATATCCCAGCTATGTACTCCAGCGTTTCTCTTTCAATTTGTTTTATTATTTTCTTGTCTTTGGTGTAAACCGTAGCCATAGGTATGCCTTTCATAAACTTGTGGAAATACTTCATCATAAATAATTCTTCAAATGTCACCGTAGTAACGTCTCGCTAATAGTGACGTGTAATTGTTATTGTGCAAAGTAGGTTTGTACGGGTAGGTGAATTTTTTTTTTTCCTTGAAAGGAAAACAAAGCGCCTGGTTTATGGTTTTTGTCTTCTTGGATTTCTTGGGTTGATAGATAAATGTTAGCTTTTGAGGATATTGGATTATTTCTGGGATGAATGGTTTTGATAATATAACTCTGATTATGTTTTGGGAAAGGAATATTGCTTTTATGAAAGTGTGTGCTAGCAATAGGCACAAGACGCAATAGTATGGCGGTTTTATTAAGAACCTAAAAACAGATCGTATATCTTGCCCAATCTAAATTTACTCACTTGCAAACACGCCTCTCTCCAAGTAAAAGGCGGCTTTGTTTGGTAGCAAGAAGGCTTTGGCTGGTAGCATCGCCGATTAGTCCCCAATTCTTGGGTAGCGTCTTCAACGAGTCCCAGTTTTAGGTGTAGCTTTTACAACCCAGTAACCGGGTTGTCGGCAGTTGAGTCAGATTAAGTCACTTTCCCCTACCATCTTGACTTCTGGATCGAAGAACGAGATCGACAGTCTGACATGTATCCGATAGATCAATCCTCCCGCTGTGGTCGCCAATTGTTTATGGGTAAAAATCGTTTCAGCCGATTTCGGTAAATTCGGTAGGTGAGTGAGAAACTGGTTCAAACCCTAAACAAATGTGCTGCACGTGAGCACTTTATAGATTCGAGAGATCAATCTGTACAAGTCCGGCCTAAACCAAGAAATGGCCGTTCCAGACTTGCTTCGGTCACAAAGTTGATTTGGGGAGGGAAGCAAAGAAAGGTGTTGAGACCAGAATAATTCTGGGAGAGTAGTATCTCGACTTGTATCAGAAAGTGGAAGCTTCGTAAGCTTGCAAGAGATGAAAGCTTTTTGGAGAGCTTGCAAAGTTTCCTTTTCTGAGAGTGTAGTATTTTTCTCCTGACCAAGACTTGTTGTCTGGTGGAAATAGGTAAAACATATTTATACAAGTCGAGATTGAAACGTACCCTGGCCTCATGAAGGAAGAGAGTAAAGGGTGAAATAATGGGAGGAGGTGGTAACCGCAAGGTGTTTATGGTTGAAAACGTTTTCACCATTATTTCCTCATTTATTTGATCGCTTTATTCCTTTTCACGCTTTCTTAATGTGAGCGTAGTGTACGCTTCAAGTCAGACCGCCAAACCAAAACCCCGGAAAGCATCCCCGTTTGTGTTGATATCTCGAGTGTTGGTTGCACCTTGAGTGCAAGTGGCAATGCCAGAGCTGCTAGTGGCGTGCGTGGCATGTGCCAATGGCATGTGCGGAATGCCTTGGTGGTAGGTTGTACGTTGAGTGTAAGTGGCAATGCCAGAGCTGCTAGTGGCGTGTGTGGCATGTACCAATGGCATGTGCGGAATGCCTTGGTGGTAGGTTGTACGTTGAGTGTAAGTGGCAATGCCAGAGCTGCTAGTGGCGTGCGTGGCATGTGCCAATGACATGTGCGGAATGCCTTGGTGGTAGGTTGCATGGTTTGCAAATTAGGCTACCAGCGTGGGTTTTGGCGTGTGCCAGTGGCGCGTACGGTCGAATTGTCCTAGGTTGCACGGCTTGCAAGTTAGGCTACCAGCGCGCATTAGGGCCACGGCTAGGTGATGAAGGCTACCAGCGAGCGTGTTGGCATGTGCCAATGGCATGCGTGGCCATTAGGGTCGTGGCCTTGGTAAGAAAAGCTACCAGCGAGCATGTTGGCATGTGCCAATGGCATGCGTGGCCGTTAGGGCCGTGGCCTTGGTAGGAAAAGCTACCAGCGAGCATGTTGGCATGTGCCAATGGCATGCGTGACCGTTAGGGCCGTGGCCTTGGCAAGAAAAGCTACCAGCGAGCATGTTGGCATGTGCCAATGGCATGCGTGGCCGTTAGGGCCGTGGCCTTGGTAGGAAAAGCTACCTGCGAGCATGTTGACCGTTTGTCAATCCGTCAAAAATAATTTCACTTTCTTACGCACTAAATTTAAATGAAGCACAAGGTAAGGAAGAGTTCGTATCCACAGAGAGGCAATTGTTGTTAAGTAAATTTTCAATTTCTAAAGTAACCCAAGGTATGTTTGTTGTTTAAGAAATAAAAGTAGTTGAAAGCAAAGTAAATAATTTTGAGAAATCAATAAGGAGAAGATATTGGTCACGGGATAGTATCAATCACAAACATGTATTTTCATCAATGATTAGAATTGGTAATTTAATCTCGTATTTATTAAAAGTCCTAGGATACCTTGATCGCAAGTATAACCCGTTAATTCCCTGTTTTCATCACAACCACATTAAAAGATGCTTATGTGAATTCTTCGTCGAAAGCAACCTAAAGTGTAAAAGCACAATTAAGTTTAACTCCCTAAGAGCATTAAGTTTTATGGAATAAGACTCATCAATGCAAACGAATGTGTAAAAGCACTAGACGTTTTAACAAAAGTTATGATTCACTTGTGACTAATAGGATGTATCACTACAAGCACTAGCCACAATTATGCTACTTAGAATCAGGGATAAACAACTTTTTCGTATTGAAAACCCTAATATAGCTCTAGAGATGAACACAAATCGGATTGATTCCGGACTCAACCTAACAAGTTTTCAAATCTTATAACACTATTAATTGTGAATCACAAACAATAATTACTGAGACAAAACTAATTCATTGAATCAAAAGCATGTTGAGAAATCAACTTTTATCCCATAACCAATAAGATGTTTAGCTACTCATAGCTAAGGAGTTCATCATCATCAATATTCAATAATAAACAAGGAAGAAGAAGAACAAAACCAAACCCTAGAGGTGTAAACAAAAGTGGCTCTCCAAAAGAATTCCCAAGAAAAAGATAAGATAAGATCCCCTAAGTTGTGGAAGTCCTTCCCTTTTATAGCTTTCTCCAACTTCTAAAATTAGGTTTAGTCTTCAAAGTCCATTAGGTGAGAGTCCACCAAGCCCACAAGAATGAGAAACCCGTGTAGAAAATACGCCCCGAAAACGGTCGCCGGAATCCTGGTATTATGGCCGGAAATCGGCCGGAAAGTCGCCGGAAATCGGCTCCGGTGACTGGCAAAGTCCGCCCGGTCACCGGTCAACGGGTCAAACCGGATTGGATCGGTCGGTCAATGCTGAGTCGGATCGGTCAAACCGGGTCAGACTGGAGTGGATCGGGTCAGTCATCCCAGTAGAGTCGAACATGACTCGATGTGAATCAGTTGTTTTGAGTGAAATGTCGCCTTGAGCCATTGCGGCCTTGCACGTGCCATATGCTTGTGATGCGCAATGATTGTGCTTCTTTTCGCCCAAGATGGTCAAAAGGCCATCAGAATCGCACTTCGTGCTTGTCATCTAACAGCCCCAGTCCAACTTCAACTCCTCTCCATGCTCAGATAATAGCTGCAACTTCAAATTGACAACCTGCCATACTCAAATTCCCTTCATCTTTCATCCCACGTGCCAAATTCTCTTCATCTTTCATCCTGTGTCCTTGTAAACCAAAGATCAAGGCAAAGATTTGACTCCACTCTCAACCCTCAGAATAACAGCTCTCCCGGTCCATATCAACAAACACCAGTCTTCCACAAAGACACACGAGACTGAGCACCAAACTGCTCCCATTGCATCTCAATCCCTGCCAACAACCACCTTCCAAATGCAACCTGCAACATCAGTTCAAACTAGTCCATCTTGTAAACTGCAACAACAACCTCTGCATCTATTCATGACTTCCTGAAGCTTCACTTGCATCACTATACCATGTGCTTCAGCTCAGGCCAATTCCTGCTCTGTGCAACATCAGAGCTGCTGCAACTTGCTTGGCACAGCCATGACCATTGCCTGACTGCCTTAGCTTCCACTTCATCCAGCCCAGGCCATTACAGCATAAGCATAGCAAAATCACCACCACCCGCTGCTCAACTCAGTACCACAACTTATCAGCTCTTGCAGCTTTATGGCCAAACTCGAGCCAACACAACACAACACCATCATTACCTCAGTCAGGCTACTTGCATCTGCCATCTCCACCTGAGTATCAACATCCCAGAGTCATAGCCTTCACAGCTCTTCTCATGACACTGCAATTCATCCCTCACAGCTGCAACTCAGACCCCTCATTGTAAACCATCAGCACAGCATAAGCCTTAGCCTGCCCTGCAGCTCCACATCAGTGCCACAAGTTCCATCCAGGCAAGCCCTGTCACTCTAGCACCATCCAACTCACTAACCATAATCACTTCCCCCCGCATCTTTGACAAAGATCACTTTGCACCACGCCAATCCTCGGCTCAATGCCTCAGTTAGCCCATTCATTGCACTAACACCTTCGACACTCACGAAATCTCAGTTGCCACCATCTCTTCCCTGCCAAAACTTGATAATCTCACTCAACCGCCTCATCTGATCTCTAAACTCAGGGCCGTCTTATAGAATTGGGGTACCCTAGGCGAACCAAAAATATGGGCATTTTTTAAAAAAAAAATCACCAATATAGGGATAAAGATAGAATTTCTTTTAGGGAGAGATAAATTAGTATATCTAAGCTATAATTTGAAACTCGACTACGCAGAATTTTGATTAGATATGGGGTTATAAGCTTGTATTTTGTCAAAAACAACTGCAATGATGTGGTTATTGATTTCGCAAAATTAAAAAACTAGTAGCGTTTATAGGTGTTACATGGTATTTACTAAAAATATAAATGTAAAGTGATTAACTGTGGCAAGACAGATTACTAACACTTATAAGTGTTACAAATTGACCATAGTAAGAAAAAAAAAAAAAAAATTGGGCCCCCAATAATTTGGGGCTCTAGGCACTTGCCTATACTGCCTCCATCATAAGCCGGCCCTGTCTAAACTTCAATCAAATCCACAGTCACCTTCAAGGCCACCTGCACTTCTCAACTTCTTGGCTTAATCCTTGAATCTTCAAACATCCATGAAAACCCATCTGTGTTCTACTTCTCTCAGTAAACACTGTCAACAATCATTCCATTTCGATCTCCTCTCTCGACTCCATTTCTTCTCAAAAACACAAACCCATAGTTCTATTCCCTCCAAGAACTGCAAAGCTTCATAAATCTGTACTATTCAACCACAGCGACAACTCAACTTCGGCAACACAGCTGGGCATCTAGCCGACGAAATTCTTCCCAGATCCATAGAAACCCTTAACGCAGAAGCGAATCGATCCCTTCTCAGCTTCAGTTGACAACAACACCTTCTTCTTCTCCGTTTCAATCAACACAAAATCCGATCTCCCCATCATATCTCGATTCACAGTAATGGTGTCGCCTCACTCTCATCTTTAGTTCAGGTGAAAAATAACATCGAAAGAGAAAACTCTCTTCTCAGATTTCTAGGTCATGTAGGAAATGAAGTTGGATAACGCCACCCCTCTGGCTCAGATAAGGGGTACCCCAATGGATGCCCCATAGCATGTTGTGGCTGTCATTTAAAACCTCTCCAACAGAAAGTTGTCCCTTAACCTTGGGTCAGCTCCGGATAACAATCGCCTGTGAGATGACAATTTCGCCCTTTTGCTCAAATTGGGTAATTTCTCCTTCTTTCCCTCCGCGCGACTCCATTGCACCTATAAAACTCAAAAGCACGCGTAAAGTACACAATTCACAAGAAAAATAGCAAAGAAAGCATAAACTCTATATAGTAAATACGGTGTATTCTACACCTATCAGATTCCCCCACACTTAGACTTTGCTAGTCCTCGAGCAAATCAAACAAAACAATAAAATACAACAACTCCGTGTCGTCGAGGCTACGGTCACTTTTAGCATAAATAACAAGCCTTTAAACCCCTAGGTGTCCCTAGTGGACGAGTTATAGTCTCGTGAGGGTTTACTAGAGATATACCCACAAAACCTAAATATCCAACTTACTAGTTCTCCGTAATGATAGTATCCAACGCGCTAAGAAGACATAGAGATTCTGCACACTAGTCATAAGAAGTTAGACACATAAATGAACATAATCTCATTCTTAAAAGTTGAGAGAGAAGTAACCATCCCTTCTCGACTAAAATTCGGGTTCGGAGTGATCAAAAGTCTCGACTACGCCTCACAAGAAAGGGTTTTATGATATTGCTCTCAATAATAAACGACTCTTTATGGGTCACACATGTGTCCAGGTTGGAATGAAGAGAGAATCCTGAGACACGTTGAATGGTAGGAAGGCTTAACCCTCCGAAAGTTTTGAAAACCCACATCTTTTATATATTTTTTTGAAAACCCATTTTTCTGACGATCTCTTCGAAAGGAAATCAACCATTTAACGAAGGTGGGAATATGCTTACTTACCTCGTTATCCGTTCAACGTGCAAACTAGCACCACTCTCACAAAGATCCATAGAAACGTCTTCGGTCTTCTATCGGTGTCTTCATCTTCGTCTTCGGTCTTCAACTCTTGATGATAACTCTCGAACTTCGTAGAATCTCGACAATATGATTCTTTCCTCTAATTCCTTGTCGCTTGATACTTCATTATAGATATTCCTTCTTTCCATAGGCTTTATTGAAAGAATACAAAAATACAAACAAACTATACAAACCCAATATTTTTTTTTCTTTTTCTTTTTTTTTTTTTTTTTTTTTCTTTTTTTTTTTTTTTCTTTTTTTTTTTTTTTTTTTTTTAATTTTCGTTTTTTTTTTTTTTTTTTTTTTTTGAATAACAAATAAAAATAAAACAAAATAAAAACATTTTTCTCTTGTCTCTTTTTTTTTTTTTTTTTTTTTTTTCAATTTTTTTTTTTTTTTTTTTTTTTTTTTTTTTTTTTTTTTTTTTTTTTTTTTTTTTTTTTTGAGACAAGAGAAAGTAAAATACAAATAAAATAAAAAATAAAAATGTAAGTACAATGCCATGGTGTAAGTACTTTACCGCTTGAATCTTCACAACTTATATGTCTTGATATCATAAACTTCTCGAACTTTCATCCTTAATAATTTCCGCTCTTGTATTATAGTCTTCAACTTATAAAAATTATGCTCCCTGTTTTGTTGCTTTACTCAAATCTGAAATCTGCCCATTTTATACCATTGTTTATAAACCTCGAACGTATTCAACTTTCCTTCGAATTTGTGATGCTCCTCTTGTTGATGATGATGGTGTTTCTATGGACCTGTTGGTGTAGAGAGAGATAAGGTGGATGGTGCTAATCGCGAACAAGATCACAAGTGGAATGTAAGTTAGCAATTCGATGTCACCAACATGGTTGATAAAAATAGCACTCAAGAGATCAAAATAGTGCTTCTATGGTGGGAAATTGGACAGCTCACCATTCTGCCTTTAATTTACGTACGGTGACACACACTCAAAAAGCACAATTTAGACAGTACAAAGAATTGAAGGTTGGTGCCTCACATTATGTAACATGGGTAGTCTCCACTATAAGGGATCACTGTTCTAATACCGAATTCAGCCTGCACCTTATTTGCCACCGGCATGGTTAAATCCAACTTTAACTCTCATACAATTAAGAAACCCGATCATGTTCTCTCATCATCTCTAAGTTCAGTCACTATTGTGAGATTCTCGATGTAATCTTAGCGACATGTATACTATGTGATTCTAAAGAACTACAAGTTGGAGTTTTCTTATTCACTAGTTCACAAAAAAAAAAAGTTGAAAAATTGCAAAAACTTACAACATAAACCACTCCCCCACACTTAAACTTTACATTGTCCTCAATGTAAATTGAATCGTCCAAAGTAAGTCAAGGTGGGAAATCCTAATAAGAAATCAGCAAAAACAAAGTAAAAACAAAACAAGAAAAACTAAAAACAAGAAAAGAAATAAATACAAGACAAGAAATACTCATCCGTTGGGTTGCCTCCCAATTAGCGCTTGGTTTAAAGTCGTCAGCCCGACTATCTCCTTGCTTTCTATGACTCCTCCAGAGGGAGCACATCCACAAAGTTAACTCCTTCCACCACTTCGGAAGTGAAGTTCTCATAATATGGTTTCAACCGGTGCCCATTAACTTTAAGTTCCTTCCCTGTAGCTATACTACGAATTTCCACTGCACCATGAGAAAACACATTAGTAACAATAAAAGGTCCGATCCATCGTGACCTTAGTTTACCCGGAAATAAGTGCAAGCGAGAATTAAACAAAAGCACTTTCTGCCCTATGCAAAATTGTTTCCTAGAAATCATGTTATCATGAAATGCTTTCGTCTTTTCTTTGTAAATCCGTGAACTCTCAAATGCATCATTGCGAAGCTCCTCTAGCTCTTGAAGTTGTAACTTCCTTTGCTTTCCAGCCCCATCCATCTCCATGTTGCATTGTTTAATAGCCCAAAACGCCTTATGCTCAATTTCCACGGGTAAGTGACAAGGTTTACCATACACAAGCCTAAAAGGAGACATTCCAATAGGTGTTTTATATGCGGTTCTATACGCCCACAAAGCATCGTTAAGTCGCATGCTCCAATCCTTCCTTGTCGGGTTCACCGTCTTTTCTAGAATTGATTTCACCTCCCGGTTAGACACCTCGGCTTTTCCATTGGTTTGGGGATGATAAGGTGTTGCAATCTTATGCGACACATTGTACTTCCTTAACAAGCTTTGCAAGAACCTGTTTTTGAAGTGAGAACCCCCATCGCTTATTATCGCCCTTGGAATGCCAAACCTTGCAAATATATTAGCTTGCACGAAGTCAAAACAACTTTAGAATCATTAGTTGGGGTGGCTTTAGCTTCCACCCATTTCGAGACATAATCAACCGCAAGTAAGATATAAAAATTCCCATGGGAGTTGACAAAAGGCCCCATAAAATCAATACCCCATACGTCAAAAACTTCAATAAATTGAATAAAAGTTTGTGGCATTTGATTTCGGACACCTAGATTGCCGGTTCTTTGACACCTATCACAAGTTGTACAAAATATATGTGCATCCTTAAACAAAGTTGGCCAATAAAAACCACTTTCAAGTACCTTGTGCGCGGTTCTCTTACTCCCAAAATGTCCTCCGCAAGCATAAGAGTGACAAAAAGACAAGATAGAGTTAAATTGATTCGGCACGCACCTTCGTATTACTTGGTCACTACCATGTTTCCATAAGTATGGATCATCCCATATGTATTGGTTCCCTAACCTCTTAAGTTTGTCCCTCTCAAAGACGAGACAAGTTACTGTGGGATTTGTTTAGAAACTAAGTAATTGACAATATCGGCATACCATGGTTCTCCAAAGGCAATCGAGAAAAGTTGCTCATCCGGAAACTTTCACGCAACGGGATAGTCTCCTTGTCCACAGCAAGTCGGCTCAAATGATCCGCAACGGTGTTCTCAATTCCTTTCTTGTCTTTGATTTCAATATCAAACTCTTGCAAGAGTAATATCCATCGTATGAGCCTCGGTTTCGCCTCTTTCTTTGTAAGCAAGTATCTAAGTGCTGCATGATCAGAAAAGACAACAACTTTTGTACCAATTAGATAAGAGCGAAACTTTTCTAAAGCAAAAACAATGGCTAAAAACTCTTTTTCAGTGGTTGTGTAGTTTTGTTGAGCCTCATTTAACGTTCTAGAAGCATAATAGATAGCATGAGGAAGCCTCCCCACACGTTGCCCAAGCACCGCACCAACCGCATAATCACTAGCATCACACATGAGTTCAAACGGCTTACTCCAATCCGGTGGTTTAATGATAGGGGCTGAAATCAAAAGTTCTTTCAAACGATTGAATGCCGCCATACATTTCTCATCAAAGTCAAAAACCACATCTTTTTGCAATAAGTTACATAGTGGTGACGCTATCTTGGAAAAGTCCTTGATGAACCTACGATAAAAACCTGCGTGACCAAGAAAAGAACGTATCTCCCTCACCGTAGTGGGAGGGGTTAGAGCACGAATAAGGTCTATCTTAGATTTATCAACTTCCAAACCTTTAGAAGATATTATATGGCCTAAAACTATGCCATGAGTTACCATGAAATGGCACTTCTCCCAATTTAGCACAAGATTTGTTTCAACACATCGTTCAAGGATTAGAGACAAATTGTTCAAGCAAAGGTCAAAAGAATCACCAAAGACACTAAAGTCATCCATGAACACTTCGATTATGTTGAAAACATAATCGAAGAGATACTTACCATACACCTTTGAAAAGTAGCCGGGCATTGCATAGGCCAAAAGGCATCCTTCTATAAGCAAAAGTACCGAAAGGACAAGTGAAAGTGGTTTTCTCTTGGTCCTCCTAAGTGCTATCACAATCTGATTATAACTTTGAATAGCCATCAAGAAAGCAATAGTAAGAGTGTCCACTAAACGTTCAAGCATTTGATCAATAAAAGGTAAAGGAAAGTGATCTTTTCTAGTGGTGGCATTCAATTTTCTATAATCAATACAAACCCTCCAACCGGTTTGCACACGAGTTGGGACAAGTTCATTCTTATCATTCTCCACCACCGTCACACCCGATTTCTTTGGTACAACTTGAACCGGGCTTACCCACTTGCTATCGGATATGGGGTAGATAACACCCACTTCCAAAAGCTTGAGTATCTCCTTTTTCACAACTTCCATCATGGGAGGATTCAAACGACGTTGCGCGTCCCTTTTAGGCTTTGCATCATCCTCCAAACGAATTTTGTGCATACAAACTTCTAAGGGGCTAATACCCTTGATATCGGCAATTGTCCATCCTATGGCCGTCTTGTACTTCCTTAGCACCCTTAGAAGTTTTTGCTCCTGTAAATCACTAAGCTTGTTAGAAACAATCACCGGTAACTCTTCATTATCACCCAAGTACAAGTACTTAAGGTGGTCGGGAAGAGGTTTCAATTCTAAAATCGGAGATTTAATAATTGAAGGTACAAGCTTTTCATCACTTGCATGGTAAAGAAATAAAAGAGATATTATGAGTTTTTGGGCATTCTTGTAGTGAATTGAGATCACCAAGAGCTTCCTTGACTTCATTACCACACTCTACACCATTATCTATGGATGTAGTTAACACGGTTTCCAAAGCATCATCACCGTTTAATTCAAACATTTGTTGTGCCAATGTATCCATCACATCAATGGAGAAACAAGAGTGGACATCGCTAGGATATCTCATCGTCTCGAAAATGTTGAAACGTATTATTTCTCCATCAAACTCCATAGTTAGCGTTCCCTTATCCACATCAATTATAGTTTTCGCCGTTTTCATGAAAGGACGCCCAAGAAGCAATGGAAGAGACGAGTCCGGTGCACCTTCATCCATCTCTAACACACAAAAGTCCGCTGGAAATACAAGTTGATTAACCTGCACAAGAACATCCTCAACAATACCCATTGGGTAGACATTAGAGCGATCGGCTAATTGCAATACAATTTCAGCCTTTTTAAGAGGACCAAGATCAAGTGAATTGTACATTGACGCAGGCATAACATTAACTAAGCACCTAAGTCCAACATAGCTTTGTTAAAAGTTGTGTTACCAATTTTGACGGGAATGTCGAAACTACCCGGATCCTTGCACTTAAGTGGGAGTTTATGTTGTAAGATTGCCGAGGCATTCTCCCCCACACTAAGCACTTCATTACCTTTGAGCCTTTGTTTGTTGGTACACAAGTCCTTCAACACCTTTGCATACTTTGGAACTTGCTTGATAGCATCAATGAGTGGTATGTTCACGTGGATCTTTTTAAGAACGTCTAAAATCTCCTTTTCTAGTTCCACCTTCTTAGAACTTGCAAATCTGCGAGGGAAAGGTAGAGGAGGAACATAAGTAGAAACCGGAGTTTTAGAGTTAGAAATAGGTACCTCAGAAGTTTGGGGAGAATCCTCGGTTTTCTCCTCCAAAACAGGTTCCTTTGGTGTCTCCACCTTGCCCGAATCAGCAACTTCGGGTTGCACAAGTTGTGTACCGCTTCTCAACGTAATAGCATTGACACCCTCTTTTGGGTTAATAGGTTGAGAAGGAAGTCTCCCACTATTTTGTGCCTTCAAATTGTTGATATCAACCGCCATGGAGCCCATTTGTGTTTGCAACTCCTTAATAGCACTCTTAGTCTCTTGTTGACTCTCCTTGAACATGGTGGAAATACCTTGCATAAAAGTTTGAAGCTTTGCATCAATATCAGCACCTTGATTTTGTGATTGTTGTGCTTGAGGTTGCTGAAATTGTTGTTGTTGTGGTTGAAATCCACTTGGACGAGTTGAAAGTAGGTTGTTGAACGGCTCCTTGCTTGTTAGCATAGCTAAAATTGGGGTGATCTCTCCATCCCGGATTATAAGTGTTGGAGTAGGGATCATACCGTCTTGGTTGATTCGGAAAGATCGCATTAGCTTGCTCGTCTTCATAAGATTGAGAAGAAGTTGGTACAACCGCGGATGCAACTTGTTGAAGCATTGCGTTCATGTTACCCATTTGTTGACGAAGTTCCTCCACCTCGCTCACTTCACTCACCCTTCTTAGAATCACATCCGAACCACGACTCAGAAATTGTTGTGAGTTCGCCGCCATGTTTTCAATCAACTCTCTAGCTTGTGCCACCGTCTTGCTAACTAGTGCACCACCACCCGCAGCGTCAATGAGATTCCTATCACTTGATTGGAGTCCTTCATAGAAGTATTGGATTATCATAGCGTCACTAAATTGGTGGTGAGGGCAGCTTGCAACCAATCTCTTGTACCTTTCCCAACATTCATATAAGGATTCTCCCACGTTTTGCTTCATCCCACAAATTTCTTTGCGAATTTGAGTAGCCTTTGATGCAGGAAAATATCTCTCCAAAAAGAGTTTCTTCAACCCATTCCATGTTGTGACACTTCCGGGAGGTAAATAGTACAACCAATCCTTAGCACTATCCATTAAAGAGAAACGGAAAACCTTCAACATTGCACCATCCGCCTCAACATTTGTTTGGAAGCATAGCCGTGACAATGGTGTGGAAGTCCAAAAGATGTTTGTTAGGATCTTCATTCACCATGCCATGGAATTTAGGTAATTCTCTAAGCAACCCCGCTTTATCTCAAAAGTAGAGTTCGTTTGAATACACCCCCGTTGTGTATCAAGCCTATGAGAAGCTAAGTCCTTGAGTGAACGATTTGCATCACCCATGTCTTCTTCTTCACGTTGTCGGAAAATCTCTTCTCCTACTTCCTCCTCGTGCTCGTCCGTTGTGCCTTTACTTGGTTGGAGTATTGTGCCGCGTCTAGTAGCTATCCCGCACCTTGGATAATTCCAATCCTTAGTAGCCGAGAGATTATGCACCTGCAAACAATTCTCGCAAACAAGTGAGAAACAAGACAAGAATCGAAAAGCAAAGATAAAAGCAGAAATTGTAAAAAGAAACTAAAAACTTAATAACAAGCCGTATGCCTCCCCGGCAACGGCGCCAAAATTTGACCGTTTGTCAATCCGTCAAAAATAATTTCACTTTCTTACGCACTAAATTTAAATGAAGCACAAGGTAAGGAAGAGTTCGTATCCACAGAGAGGCAATTGTTGTTAAGTAAATTTTCAATTTCTAAAGTAACCCAAGGTATGTTTGTTGTTTAAGAAATAAAAGTAGTTGAAAGCAAAGTAAATAATTTTGAGAAATCAATAAGGAGAAGATATTGGTCAAGGGATAGTATCAATCACAAACATGTATTTTCATCAATGATTAGAATTGGTAATTTAATCTCGTATTTATTAAAAGTCCTAGGATACCTTGATCGCAAGTATAACCCGTTAATTCCCTGTTTTCATCACAACCACATTAAAAGATGCTTATGTGAATTCTTCGTCGAAAGCAACCTAAAGTGTAAAAGCACAATTAAGTTTAACTCCCTAAGAGCATTAAGTTTTATGGAATAAGACTCATCAATGCAAACGAATGTGTAAAAGCACTAGACGTTTTAACAAAAGTTATGATTCACTTGTGACTAATAGGATGTATCACTACAAGCACTAACCACAATTATGCTACTTAGAATCGGGATAAACAACTTTTTCGTATTGAAAACCCTAATATAGCTCTAGAGATGAACACAAATCGGATTGATTCCGACTCAACCTAACAAGTTTTCAAATCTTATAACACTATTAATTGTGAATCACAAACAATAATTACCGAGACAAAACTAATTCATTGAATCAAAAGCATGTTGAGAAATCAACTTTTATCCCATAACCAATAAGATGTTTAGCTACTCATAGCTAAGGAGTTCATCATCATCAATATTCAATAATAAACAAGGAAGAAGAAGAACAAAACCAAACCCTAGAGGTGTAAACAAAAGTGGCTCTCCAAAAGAATTCCCAAGAAAAAGATAAGATAAGATCCCCTGTGTTGTGAAAACCTTCCTTTTATAGCTTTCTCCAACTTCCAAAATTAGGTTTAGTCTTCAAAGTCCATTAGGTGAGAGTCCACCAAGCCCACAAGAATGAGAAACCCGTGTAGAAAATACGCCCCAAAACGGTCGCCGGAATCCTGGTATTATGGCCGGAAATCGCCGGAAAGTCGCCGAAATCGCTCCGGTGGATCGGGTAAGTCCGCCTACCAACCGGCCAACGGGTCAAACCGGATTGGATCGGTCGGTCAATGCTTGAGTCGGATCGGTCAAACCGGTCAGACCGAGTGGATCGGGTCAGTCAGTCCAGTAGAGTCGAACATGACTCGGATGTGAATCACTGCTTTGAGTCGAAATGTCGGGCCTTGAGCCATTGCAGCCTTTGCACGTGCCATATGCTTGTGATGCGCAATGATTGTGCTTCTTTTCACCAAGATGGTCATGTGCCAACATCAGAATCGCACTTCTGTGCTTGTCATCTAACAGCCCCAGTCCAACTTCAACTCCTCTCCATGCTCAGATAATAGCTGCAACTTCAAATTGACCACCTGCCATACTCAAATTCCCTTCATCTTTCATCCTGTGCCATATCTGCAGCACCAGGTCCTTGTAAACCAGCATCAAGGCAGCATTTGACTCCAGCTCAACCCTGTAACAACAGCTCTCCCAGTCCATATCAACAGCACCAGGTGCTGTCACAGCACACACAGACCTGAGCACCAAACTGCTCCCATTGCATCTCAATCCCTGCCAACAACCACCTTCCAAATGCAACCTGCAACATCAGTTCAAACTAGTCCATCTTGTAAACTGCAACAACAACCTCTGCATCTATTCATGACTTCCTGAAGCTTCACTTGCATCACTATACCATGTGCTTCAGCTCAGGCCAATTCTGCTCTGTGCAACATCAGAGCTGCTGCAACTTGCTTGGCACAGCCATGACCATTGCCTGACTGCCTTAGCTTCCAACTTCATCCAGCCCAGGCCATTACAGCATAAGCATAGCAAAATCACCACCACCCGCTGCTCAACTCAGTACCACAACTTATCAGCTCTTGCAGCTTTATGGCCAAACTCGAGCCAACACAACACAACACCATCATTACCTCAGTCAGGCTACTTGCATCTGCCATCTCCACCTGAGTATCAACATCCCAGAGTCATAGCCTTCACAGCTCTTCTCATGACACTGCAATTCATCCCTCACAGCTGCAACTCAGACCCCTCATTGTAAACCATCAAAGACAAAGATAAGCCTTAGCATGCCTGCAGACTCCACATCGAGTGCCACAAGTTCCATCCAGGCAAGCCTGTCACTCTAGCACCATCCAACTCACTAACCATAATCACTTCCCCGCATCTTTGACAGCATCACTTTGCACCCTGCCAATCCTCAGCTCAATGCCTGTTAGCCCATTCATTGCACTAACACCTTCGACACTCACCAAATCTCGGTTGCCACCATCTCTTCCCCGCCAAAACTTGATAATCTCACTCAACCGCCTCATCTCGAGCTCTAAACTTCAATCAAATCCACAAATCACCTTCAAGGCCACCTGCACTTCTCAACTTCTTGGCTTAATCCTTGAATCTTCAAACATCCATGAAAACCCATCTCGTGTTCTACTTCTCTCGAAAACACTCACAACAATCATTCCATTTCGATCTCCTCTCTCGACTCCATTTCTTCTCAAAAACACAAACCCATAGTTCTATTCCCTCCAAGAACTGCAAAGCTTCATAAATCTGTACTATTCAACCACAGCGACAACTCAACTTCGGCAACACAGCTGGGCATCTAGCCGACGAAATTCTTCCCAGATCCATAGAAACCCTTAACGCAGAGCGAATCGATCCCTTCTCAGCTTCAGTTGACAACAACACCTTCTTCTTCTCCGTTTCAATCAACACAAAATCCGATCTCCCATCATATCTCGATTCACGGTAATGGTGTCGCCTCACTCTCATCTTTAGTTCAGGTGAAAAATAACATCGAAAGAGAAAACTCTCTTCTCAGATTTCTAGGTCATGTAGGAAATGAAGTTGGATAACGCCACCCCTCTGGCTCAGATAAGGGGTACCCCAATGGATGCCCCATAGCATGTTGTGGCTGTCATTTAAAACCTCTCCAACGAGAAAGTTGTCCCTTAACCTTGGGTCACTCCGGATAACAATCGCTTTGTGAGATGACAATTTCGCCCTTTGCTCAAATTGGGTAATTTCTCCTTCTTTCCCTCCGCGCGACTCCATTGCACCTATAAAACTCAAAATCACGCGTAAAAATACACAATTCACAAGAAAAATAGCAAAGAAAGCATAAACTCTATATAGTAAATACGGTGTATTCTACACCTATCACATGTTGGCATGTGCCAATGGCATGCGTGGCCGTTAGGGCCGTGGCCTTGGTAGGAAAAGCTGCCAGCGAGCATGTTGGCATGTGCCAATGGCATGCGTGGCCGTTAGGGCCATGGCCTTGGTAGGAAAAGCTACCTGCGAGCATGTTGGCATGCGCCAATGGCATGCGTGGCCGTTAGGGCCGTGGCCTTGGTAGGAAAAGCTACCAGCGAGCATGTTGGCATGTGCCAATGGCATGCGTGGCCGTTAGGGCCGTGGCCTTGGTACGAAAAGCTACCAGCGAGCATGTTGGCATGTGCCAATGGCATGCGTGGCCGTTAGGGCCGTGGCCTTGGTACGAAAAGCTACCAACGAGCATGTTGGCATGTGCCAATGGCATGCGTGGCCGTTAGGGCCGTGGCCTTGGTAGGAAAAGCTACCAACGAGCATGTTGGCATGTGCCAATGGCATGCGTGGCCGTTAGGGCGTGGCCTTGGTACGAAAAGCTACCAGCGAGCATGTTGGCATGTGCCAATGGCATGCATTGCCGTTAGGGCCGTGGCCTTGGTAGGAAAAGCTACCAGTGAGCATGTTGGCATGTGCCAATGGCATGGAGGTGAATTAGGGTTTTGTTCGTTGTAACCCTAATTTGAAAAAATACCCCCTATTAAATACTGACTACCTGCCTTAAATGTCCTAATAAAAGTGTCACTGGTGACATTAGGTTATTTTTAGGGTTTGACGAGTTTACCCTTTGTTTAAAAACCACCATCAACAGGTACATACCGATGTGTGTGGACCAATGAAGACACCAATTCATGGAGGTAATACATACTTTATCTTATTCATTGATGATTTAAGTCGTATGACTTGGGTGTACTTCATAAGACAACAATCCGAAGTTTTTAGCATCTTCAAGAAGTTCAAAAGCCTTGTTGAAAAACAAAGTGGTCACTACATAAAAGTTTTAAGAAGTGATAGAGGCAAAGAATACATGACAAGGGTATGCCTAAAGTGTTTTGGGCCGAAGCAGTCAACACCGCCGTCTACTTGATGAATAGGTGTCCAACAAAAGCCGTATGGGATAAAACTCCTTTTGAAGCATGGAGTGGGAGAAAGCCATCGGTAAGACATCTCAAAGTTTATGGTAGTGTATGTTACTCTCAAATTCCAAAGGTGAAGAGGACAAAGCTTGATGAATCAAGTGAGAAGTGTATATTCATTGGCTATAGCCTCCAATCAAAAGGTTATAGGTTGTTTAGCTTGAAGAACAACACAATGATTACAAGTCGTGATGTCTTGTTTGATGAAGGAACTTCATGGAATTGGGAAGAAGGTAAAATTGAGAAGAGAACCATTATTGTTGATGAAGAGTAAGAAAATTCAGCAACAAATGAAGTAGAAGAAGGTGAAGAAAATGAGGAAGAACTAACTCAAACACCTCCAAATACAAGACAAGGAGCATCTCCAAGTATGTCTCCAAGTACTAGTGCATCAACATCACCACCGTCGGCACCAAAGAAGTTGCGAAGGTTGAGTGAATTCTATGAAAGATGTAACTATTGTGTGGTTGAGCCGGAAATTTTGAAGAAGCATCAAAAGAACCGGTTTGGATAAAAGCCATGGAAGAAGAAGTTTTTGTCATTGACGAGAACGATACATGGGAGAAGGTAGCAAGGACAAGTGACAAAGAAGTTATTGGTGTGAAGTGGATCTACAAGGTGAAGTACAATGCGGATGGAACGGTTCAAAGATACAAAGCAAGGTTGGTGGCAAAGGGCTACTCACAACAACCCCGTATCGACTACAATGAAACGTTTGCACCGGTTGCTCGTCTTGACACCATTAAAGCCGTTATTGATATGGCGTCTCAAAAAGGTTGGTTACTTTATCAACTTGATGTCAAATCGGCATTTTTGAATGGAGAACTCCTTGAAGAGGTTTATGTAGAACAACCACAAGGTTTTGTGGTGGAAGGAGAAGAAGACAAAGTATACAAGTTGAAGAAAGCTTTGTATGGTCTCAAGCAAGCACCAAGAGCTTGGTATAGTGAGATAGATGGATACTTCAAGAGGCAAAACTTCAACAAAAGCAAGAGTGAGCCTACATTATATGTGAAGAGAAAAGGTACGTCTATTCTCATCATTGCCTTGTATGTTGATGATCTTATCTTTACGGGTAATAATGCTCAAATGATTGAGCAATTCAAAAGAGAAATGATGATGAAATATGAGATGAGTGACATGGGTTTGCTCAAGTACTTCCTTGGTATAGAAGTTCATCAAAGTGAAGATGGAGTGTTCATTTCTCAAAGAAAGTATGCCGAAAAGGTGTTGAAGAAATTTGGTATGCTTGGTTGTAACCCCACATTTACACCACTTGTAGTGAATGAGAAACTCAAGAAGGATGATGGAGGAAGAAAGGTTGATGAGACTTACTATAGAGGTCTTATTGGAAACTTGTTGTACCTTACACATACAATACCCGACATCATGTTTGCTTCAAGTATGCTTTCTAGGTTCATGAGTTCACCTAGTCATCTACATCTTGGCGCGGCAAAGAGGTTGTTAAGGTACATACAAGGAACAATGAATTTTGGAATCATGTATTCAAGAAATTTGGATGTCAAATCAGTTGGCTATTGTGATAGCGACTTGGGAGGGTGTATTGATGACATGAAGAGTACATCGGGTTATGCTTTTTCTCTTGGTTCGGGTATATTCACATGGGCATCGAAGAAGCAAGAAACCGTAGCTCAATCCACGACGGAAGCGGAGTACATTTTGGCATCAATAGCTACATCTCATGTTGTATGGCTAAGAAGAATCATGGAAGACATTCAAGAGAAGCAAGAAGAAAGCACCGTAATCTTTTGTGACAATAAATCAGCAATTGCTATGTCCAAAAATTCGGTTGAGCATTCTAGAGCAAGGCACATCAAACTCAAGTACCATTTCATTCGAGAAGCGGTTGAAGATGGTGAGATAGAACTCAAGTATTGCAAGACGGGAGACCAATTGGCGGACATATTCACCAAGTCACTTCCCAAAAGAAAATTTCAACATTTCCATGAACTACTAGGAGTAGAAGAACATCACATTAAGGAGGAGATTGTTGAGTAATGTAATGTTAGTAAACTAGTGTAATAGGAGTGTCAAGTCAACTTTATATTTAGTTGTGTGTGTTGACTAAATATGTGGGTGTAGGACATCCACAAGTTGTAAGGTCTTTTGTAGACCAAGTAGAAGATTTAATATTACCTCTTCAAATCAATGAAAATAGAGAGAGTGAGAAGAACCAAAGAGGTTCCCACTACTCCATTACCAAAATCAACATCAAACATCTATCTTTAATCACCCAAACATCCAACACACTTGGCCAAATCCTAATACCGTTTCCAGGAAATCCTCCGTCATTAAAGCTTTACCAGCTGCTATTTTGTGGTCCTTGTGGAAAGAGCGGAATCGGAGAGCGTTTGACAACAAATCACGAACCATCAACAAAATCATTCTGAAAATAAAACATATCTTAGCTTATTGGCTCTATCAGCAAACCGACTTTCAGAACATAACTCTTAAAGAATTCATGCTTAATTGGAACAACTTGGTTTTCGAACCACCTTGAAGATTTTCTGATCAGTTTTACAAGTGTATTTTGGTTGTTGTAATCGCTACAGTTTTCTGTCTTGCTCATCTTCAACTAGTCTCGTCATTGTATCGTGCTCTCGATGTCCTTCCTTGGTTGTCTATTGTATCGTGTATTCTTTCGGCAGCTGGTCCTGTCTTTTGTCAATAAAATCTCTTTTTACTGATAAAAAAAAAAATACATTAAATAGGCGGAGAGTATGTGCAGATTTTTTTTTCTTTTTTCGTAGAAAATATATTAATTTGGAGAGAAAAAAATGTCGTAATATAGTAGTTACTCGATTTCCAAATTGAATTTGTACTTCTATAAAATTCCAATCATGGCAAGTTAAGTTTTCATTTTAAGTTTGTAATTCATACATTGCCAAGTGTCCTCAATAAATATTATCACGTCATGAATTTCAATTGAATTCCAATAAAACGGGTACCTAGCTCAGATGGTCATCCCCGTTCCCTAAAGTTTCATGCGTTCCAGGAGGTTCCAGGTTCGAGCCCCCAATAGCATAATATTGCTGAAATTAACATGGAAGGTAGAGTTAGTTTGCCCCCTTGTGACACAATCCCCCACCACCCCATCCGCTTCGACTCCCTTGGTTAGGTTACCCATAAGGCTCGCCGGTAGGCTAGCACAACAACTTGTTCAATTAATTTAGTGTAGTAGTATGTTGTTGGAGCTTAAAGCTTCTCCCATGGTCACGTGGTCAGCTTAATATGTGGCGTTGTGGGAAGACATTCTCTATTTTACTTGGTAACCAATTTTCGTAATTATAAGGGGGAGAAAAAAATCTTCTCCAACGCATGTGAGTTTTTATCTATATTTTTGCCTAGTTGGCACTTATTTTCAAAATTAACAAAAGATTTTATTTCATCGGAAGAGAAGAAAATAGGCTGCATAACAACGGATACGTTAGGGTACAAAATTGATTAGCGATCCAATGTGTGTTGCAAAACCAGAATCAACACCAGATTCATGATCCAATCAAATTAACAAACCATTTTATTACAAAAACATGGGATCCATTAAGATAAATAGTTTATCTGGATAGTCATTGATCATGGGACATGGTACATAACAGTTAATGAATCTGTTTATACTATTGATATAGCTTGAGATTACAGACGGTGATGGACTAGGATGGAGTACGTAACAGTAAAGGCTGATATAGCTTGAGATTACAGACGGTGATGGACTAGGATGGAGTACGTAACAGTAAAGGCTGTGTTGTGTCGTTGATATGAACATACCTTGTTAATTAAATAGTTAGCGGATTCTAAAATAATTAATTGTCCACACTGGAATACTGGATGTATGAATGATTACCATTTCCCAATAGCATCTAGAACGATGACACTGGATTTAAAAATAAAGGGAAGCAAATTTCTTTCGTACTTAAACGAGCGAGAATGGAGAAAATGGACTAATACTTCGCAATTTTACAGGTGCATTCGAACGAGGATGCTGCATCCATGAACGTGGATGTTTAGATGCAGAACATGCAGAGATAATTGGGCTGCTGCATGCTATAAGATGGGCGGAAGATCTAAACCTGCAGCACGTGAGGTTTGAGCTAGATGCACATAATGTGGTGAAGGCAGCAAATGGTGAACATCAAATTATCAGATGGGAATCTCAAGCTATTATCTTAGATATTATTAGTCTCTTAAGTAAACATCCAACTTGGAGTTGCAATTTCATTAGTCGCAAGTTAAATAAACCAGCAGATAGGCTGGCAAAACATTCTCGTATTTTTAAAATTAGCAAGGTGTGGATTCAGTACCCACCAAACTTCATTGTTGATGCATTATATGCAGATACAATGCCTGTAATAGGCTCCAGTTCTTAAATAAATTACTATCTTTGCATCAGAAAAAAAGAATGGAGAAAATGGACCCGAGAAAAATTATTATTCCGCTTCTTATTTTAGATTAGATATTAATTCTAATATAGTATTAAATTAACTTTTAATTGTAAAAAGCTGACTAGGATGGGTATTAATCCTCTTGGTGAACCTCTGAAACAAGAGGTTGGTGAAGAGGATGTCTAGCTAAAAGTATGCCATGTCATCTAGAGGTTAGTCAAAGAGGTTAGGCTTGGAGATTCTTTTTAAAAGAAAATGGTAGTGCATCTTACGTGGATGAAGACTTTTTTCTTCACACAAGATCCATTGGAGAAGCCCTTAGTTTGTTAGGCTTCCAACTAGTTAATGTAATACTCTTTATCCAATTGAATTTGGATTCCTTTTTTTTTTTTTTTATCTTTGTCCTATTCTTTTTAAACCAATCATACGTTGCCAAATGTCCTCACCAAAACGCTCGTTTCACAAAATTAAAAAAATGCCTATTTTGACCAATAGGAAGCGAGGGTTTCCTCACCGTTCAACGTGGGAGCCTTATTTGTCTATGCCTTTAAGTCTTTAGATTAAGTTGAAATAGTTTCACCCCTACCCCTTTGTGATAGGTGAGTTTCGATTATGGTAAGGTAACACCTCTGTTTCACTGCATAGGATTTCATAATACCCAGCCGTTTTATTAATAAAACTGAAATGTCCGAGTATGATTTCATAATACCCAGCCGTTTTATTAATAAAACAGTCGGGTGCAAGTTTATACAAAATGATCGAGTATAAAGCTATACTCATTCTTAAAATAGTTATAAACTTATCATCGTTCTTAAATTGAGTATAAAGTTTCATTATGTAATTTCTACTCTATTTAGGGATGGAAAATTTAAATTTCCTAGCTGTAATTTGCTATTTGTGGTTCGGGCATAAGCGTTACAGCTGGGAATTTTTATCTATTGTGGTTGGGAATATACCTAGACGTAAATTCAACCTTTATTTTTCTTATGGGAATCAGAACTATATAGGGCTAGGAAAATCCTAATCGTAAACAAGTACTTACGATTGGGAATTCAAAATTTCTCAACCATAAACCTATCTTGCAGCTGTGAATTACTATTTTCCCAGTTGTAATGGCAGATTTTTGGTTAAGAAATAAGTACTTCCAGCCGTAAATATTTTCAAAAACCCAATTTTAAATTGTAGCTTCATCGAATCTCACCTTTTAACTAATCAAAAGCATAATTAAATAGTGGGTTTTTTGATTGTTATCTTATAACAGTTATTTCTAGAGTATTAACTTCTATTTCATCTCCTTCACTCACCAATTCTTCACTTTAGGTCTCATGATGATTTTGTTTGAGAATCGAATGATGAATCGAAGAAAAAAAAAATGAAAATGAGGGGTGATGGAGAAAACATGAGAGGACAAAGAAGACATGGGTCAGTGAAATGACGGGGGTACCAAGTACACCACAATATTTTGAATATCAACTTATTCAAGACATACCATGTGTGATCTAATATAGACAGACACTGTCAAGAAGATGACAACCACAAGATGTCCACTTGGTACCGGTCAAAGTTTGGGACCGAACCAAATATGGGATCAAACCAAGTGTTTGATTAACATACGAGTGTATTTACTTTAATTATAAATACAAATAAATATAATATGGAAGTAAAGTAAATCACACGACACACAAGATTTTGTTAACTAGGAAACCACAAATGCAGAAAAACCCCGGGACCCAGTCCGGTTTTGAATACTCTCAGAATTAAGATGCTATACAAAGACTACTACGAAGTTCGTATAGCTAATACCAAGTAAACTAACTCATAGTTACTTATTTACTTCAGTATCACTGTGCCTACTAACTATCTGGTCTATGCACGTGAATCCTAATATAAAGTCCACTATCTTAAGTTGCTTCACCCGTTGAGAAGACTTCTGGCACTTAACTCTTTTAGATTGTATTCTGAAACAGTAAAGGACTAATCTGTTTCAGTAAGCACTCTATCAATATCTCAGATTAACAAGTTAATCAGAGATAAGTTTAGTTACAAAGGTTCTTCCGTTTAATAAATATAAACTCCTTTGTGTCGTTTTAGAGCAACCAAGATTAACATTATCGAAATAATCAAAAACTTAGTTTACAATCTATCATATTCGAATTCTGAAGAAAACCACTAAATGATAGATCGTTGATCTATATAACAAACTATAAGATTTCTATCAAGATAAATGAGCTTGTCGGATCCCAGTCAATCAAATGTGCACGAAGTATAACCACAAAGATCAGAATACCAATAAGAAAATCTTCTACTCTTGAAATCTTCAGTCTTCATATACCTGCACAAAAAATCTTGATTCCCTTGTGATGGATCACGCACAGAACGAAGTCTATTAACAATGGATAATCAGAAGTCCTATCTTCAGATCTTTAATCAATAAAGACCAGATCTGAAATCATTGATCCTCGACTGGTTCGAGTGACCTTATATATTAGAAGAGATGGATCATAGAATAAACAAACTAGGCGATATCAAGGTTCAGCTTTACCGTTAACCAATCAAACCAACAACTAAAATAACAATATTCTTTTAGTTTCACACCAACCGTATTATTAGTGTTTCTTTGATCCCACATAAGACTTTAAATAAAGACCAAATAAGAGATTTCGTCTAATTAGGATATTATCTTCTCAAATGAGTATCACATGAATACTTCAGTGGGATTCCCACACAAACGATTAGTTTTGTGTGTCCAAGGGACAAGTTCTTAAGAAGAACAAACTTCACTATTTATAATGGACGAGGTAATTTGGACAACAAGGAATTTCAAATAAAAAAATATTAGAATATATGTAATGAAAAAAATTAATTTTCGGTTTGTAAAAGATTTCAACTGTTGTCCAACTAATACACATATATATCTCATGGATGACAACCAAATATTATCTAGCACACAAGTGTATTATACTAATATAATATCCAGAGATATGATTTAATTATTGGGAAATGAAAGACATATAAATTCTCGCTCGAGCGTTGAAATCGGGGTATCGTGCCTCTGTGTCAACCCAAGTTGCATCTTCTGTTGAAAGCCCAATATCAAAAAAGATATCATTTGATATAGGCATATTGGTATCAAAAGTCTTCACTTAGGTTGAAGCAACTCTTAGGCTGTAAATGACGCCAGCTAAGGAATTAATTGCGTAGAGCTTGCGAGGTTCTGGAGACATAACATAACTAAGCATGATGTTTCTATCTCATCGCTCTCCTCTCCATTCTCCAAACTCTGTATTTTTTCAAATCTTTTCACCATAGATCCCTTTAGAACCATATAGAATCCTTAGAACCCTATACAAATCTTTTAGATCCTTTAATCCTTTCAGTTCTCTTGACCCAATACTAAATCATGCAACCTAAACATCGCTACATCCAAATTGATCGAATTTTTTTTAGATTTTCTTTCAAAAACCACATACCCTCATCACCAATTACCCTGACAAAATTCTATCATACATGATCTACACAAGGAGATTTCCTAATTTCTTTGGCCAAACACTTGTACAATGTACTGTTTGAAGCTGCTAAAAACGGTGATGCAGGTTTGAAAACTTGGAAATTCACTGAGAATAATGGTTTTTATTTGTTCAACCTCTTAGCCAAACCCAACCCTAAGGCAGATCTAGTCTCATTCTATATTCCATTTGGTGATTGTTTTTATGGATGGTTCGCCATTGCTAATGCTCTAAAAGTAATTCTGAAAGAAAAAACCACTGTCACACATTACTTGAACACACATAAGCCAAAACCACCACACCGATCATATTCCCAAGTTCTCACCTCCAACCCTAAGTCGGTCATTCATCCTAAGCTTTTTGAGCCACCAAAACCAAGCAAAAGATCCATATATTCATCTCCTTTTTTATGTGATAGTTATGTTGCTTCTGCAATTGTCTCCGGATCCGGCAATCAAAATGCCATTAAAGTTGAGTATATTGATCAAGAAAATTCTTTAGGTAAATGTAAAGAATTGTATGTGATCTCATCACCAATAGTTGTCAACTCATGGGATAGTATTAACCTTGCTCTACAAACCCAGATTCAGAGATGCGTTCTATTGAATATTTTCCCTGTAAATTCTTGTCAAGCAATTTTCAAAGTGAATGAAGATATTATGCCTGATTTTGAGTTCATGTTTGCTGTCGAAAATGTGAATTTATCGGTGTTCAAATGGAAGGAACAACTTTGGAAATCAAATTCTGATAAGGCAACATATTTTCATATTGAAATATTTGGTGTCCCTTTTTAACTCTGGTCATCCAAATTGATGCACTTATTCGGTAATGATTGTGGTGACATTATTTTAATTAATCCAAGATCATTGAAACTACAAGATCTCTCTACTATTAGGACGAAGATCAGAAACAACAAAGGAATCAATCACATCCCTCGTGCAATCCAAATTGTCACTGATTCAGGTAATTACACAGCACATATTTTCATTGCTAAGAAACTTAAACAGAGTAGCCGGAACCTTACTCACTTACCGGTAAGTGTGACTCATTCTAACTTGGATCAGTCAAGGTGAAATTCAAGCTTTTTGAATCTTGAAGATAATTTCAAAAACAGAAATTCCTTCCCAGAATCAAGCACGTTAGCTGGTTCCATGCAAGATTTAGTCATCAATGCAGATTCTACGGTGCCAAACTTAGTCAACAAGCAAGAATTTTTGGAAAATTTTGCACGGGCACCATCAAATGAATCCAACAAAAAAGCCAGAAAACGCAGAAAACCGAAGGAAAAAAAAAAGAATGCATATGCTAAGTCGACGCATACTTGGATAGCATTACCCAAATCAACTGATACGGTTGACGATGTAATGGAAATGAACATTGATACATCACCATCATTCTGCATGGATGTTGACAATTCTGTTGAAACTCCATCCAAACAACAACCTACTCAACCCAAAATCTTCAACAAACCCAAATTCACTCGTACCTTCAACCAAAAACTTGTTTCCATCATTAAGACAATTCCAAGATTTGTAAGCCTAATCATAACCATACCAAATAACTTCTACACTCCAGAGACATCCATCCCCATTCCCACAAAACCACCAATCCTACAAACAAAACCTATACAACCACCAATCCTTAAAACACCACCAAATATTCCATCCTTTATTGTTCATACACCAAATATAAAAACCCAACAGTTAATTGTACCTAATTGGATTATTGCAGAAGTTCACAGACTTTCCCAGCTTGTAGTTACTTTAAAGGCTAGTTTTAACATTATGTCAACCACTCAAAGAAGTTTCTTATGACCAAGATTTCATTGAATGGTCTTGATTGTCAAAAATAATGGCACAAGAATGACAACTCCAATCATTATGAAAGATTTTGTTGTCCAATCATTAGTTCCCATAGATGGAGTATCTGGCAATTCCATCCATGAACTAAAAAGCAAATATATTCCTTTAGGAGGTTTAAAAGATACTTTCATCTATTTGTTAAGCTCTGAGGATCATGACAGTACATCCTCAACACCCACGTATCCACCAGGATTTGAGCCTTCATCTGAAGATACAAGTGATGATATTTGCTCTCATAGTACTTCCTTAATAACACCAAAGAGACTAGTCACAGAATGCAAAAGACTAGACTTAAATCAAACACAAGTTGGTATGTTGGGCTCAACAAGAAGTAGAAACAAGAAGCGTGGGGTTTCAGCAGTTAATCAATGAGTTTACAGATTCTCTCATGGAATGTTAGAGGGTTATGCTCTCCAAACTAAATACTAATTGTCAAGAAGATCATTCAAACGACTAGAGATCATATTATAATTTTACAGGAGACTAAGATGATGCGTTGCACAGATTTTGAGGTTCAGCAAATTTGTGGTCATACTGAATTTGGTTGGACATATCAAAAATCTTTTGGAAATTCTGGAGGGATGATTATTTTATGGCACAAAGATTTTGTGGAGGCAACAGACTCACTTGTGGGAGATTACACTCTATCTATCTTATGCAAGAATAAGATTGATAATTTTGAGTGGGTTCTTACCAATCTCTATGGTCCAAACAAACCATATGAAAGAAAATTCTTTTGGGAAGAACTAGACAACTGTTGCAGGTTGTGGGATCTACCTTGGTGCCTTGGTGGTGATTTCAACATTATAACAAAATGTGCTGAGAAGAAAAGATGTTCAAAGATTTCCAAGAGTATGAAAGACTTTAACAAGTTCATCTTACATCTCAACCTCCTTGATCTACCTCTTAAAGGTGCAAGATTCACTTGGTAAAATGGTCAGACCAATCCCATTATGTCCAGACTTGATAGATTCCTAATATACCCTTCCTTTGAAACCCATTACCCTTTTGTTTCTCAATTAGCCAAAGCTAGACCTAGCTCAGATCATATTCCCATCATTCTTGACATTTTTGATCCTTCTTGGGGACCTAGTCCTTTTAGATTTGAAATTATATGGTTTTTGTAGAATGGATTTATTAACAAGTTAGAAGAGTGGTGGTTATCTTTTTGTTTTGCAGGTAGTCCAAGTACTATACTTTGGTGCAAGCTGAAGGCTCTAAAAGAGAAGTTAAAGGAGTTGAATAAGGAAACCTTTGGGCATACAAATGCTAAGCTCAAGAATATTCTTTCTGAGATACAAGTTCTTGATAATTTAGCTGAAGATGATCTCTTATCTAAATTGCAATTGAATGAGAAGTTACAACATAAAGCTGAATTTGAGAAAGTCACAAAGATGGAGGAGGTTGCTTGAAAGATCAAATCAAAAAAAAAATTGGTTAATTGGAGGTGATAATAACACTCATTTCTTTATGAGTAAGGAAAATGCAAGAAAAAGACATAACATGATAAGGCAATTGTACATTGATGGGGAGTTGTCGGATGATAGACTTCAGCTGCAGAATCACATTGTGGATTTTTACAAAAATCTTTTTAGGGAAGAGGAGAACATTAGACCTGCATTGGAATACATTAGATTTGATAGCATTAATACAATGGAATCTGACATTTTGGATGCCAATTTCACTGAAGAAGATGTGTTGAATGCGATTAAAGAATTGGGACAAGACAAAGCACCAGGGCCTGATGGCTATCCTATAATGTTTTTCACAAAATGTTGGAGATTCTTGAAATCTGATATCATGGCTACAATTTAAGAATTTTATGTAACGGGTAATATTAATATGAAGCATAAATCTACTTTTATACCTTTAGTGCCTGAAAAAGATCGTGCGAAATCAATTAAGGATTGTAGGCATATCTGCTTGCTTACTAGTACTTATAAAATACTAGCTAAAGTTCTAGCTACTAGACTTAAACTGGTAATGCCTAAACTAATATCACTTGTTTATTGTGCATATATAGAGGGTAGACATATTTTTGATGGAATTTTAATAGCAAATGAACTTGTTGACTCTAGATTAAAATCTAGTATGCCTGGGATTATCTGTAAGATAGATCTTGAAAAGGTATTTGATAGAGTCAATTGGAGCTATCTGGAATTTTTTACGAAGAAGATGGGATTCAGTTAAAGGTGGTGTAGATGGGTTGGATATTGTTATTCTACAACATTATTTTTTTTATGTTGAGTAATGGCTCAGCTTTTGTATTATTTGGAAGCATAAGAGGAGTTAGACAAGGCTTCCTGTCACCTTTACTGTTCAATATTTCCATGGAAGGTTTGTCCAGATACTTAGATAAAGCAGCTAATCTAAGTCTCTTCAATGGTTTTTCAGTAGTGAAGGATGGGCTTGTGGTGAATCATCTACACTATGATGACACAATTCTCTTTGTGGATAATAAGAAGGAAGAACTTACAAACCTTTTTTCTATGCTCCATTGCTTTGAGTTCATTGCAGGTCTAAAGGTTAACACCTCCAAAACAAGATAATTTCAATTGGAAGTGTGCAATAGCTCAATGAGTGGGTAACTGCATTTGGCTGCAAAATAGACAATTTGCTTTTCATGTATCTGGGTATGCCTTGGGGAGCTAAAGCTAACTGCAAATCCATTTGGAATCCCATTCTTAAAAGAGTTGATGCAAGACTTTATTTTTGGAATCATATTTCACTTTCAAAAGGAGGTAAATTGGCTCTCCTGAAACACATTTTAAGCTTCCAATGTATTACTTTTCTTTATTCAAAGCTCATATTTCAATCATAAATATCTTGGAGAAGAAAATGAGGAATTTTCTATGGGAACATAATTCTTCTGGAATTAAATGTTCTCACTTGATTAATTGGAAGTTGGTAATGGCTTCTAAACAGGGAGGTGGTTTAGGGATTCTTAATCTCAAAGTAATGAATCAAGCTCTTCTTGCTAAATGGTGTTGGAGATTTGGGAGTGAAAAATCCCATTTATGGTATAAACTCATTGTGGAGAAATATGGTTGCACTTTTTCTTCTTGGACCCCAGAAAAAGTTCATTCAGCTCATGGAGTTTCATGTTGGACGAACATTGTTGAAGATGGCACTCTTATCACTGCAAACTACTCTCTCAGCATTCATTCAGGAGGGAACACTTATTTTTGGCATGACAGATGGAGAATGGAGTTTTTTCTTATGGACTCTTTCAACAATATGTATAAGCTGGATAGACTTAAGAATGCAAGCTTAGCTGATCATACCACAATAGATAACTCTGGGAAATTTGATTTTAAGAGAACCCTCACAAATGATGAAGTTAATTCTTTAGTTGCTCTTCTATAGGTTATTGATTCTACACCTCCAATCCTAGATACTCTTCCAGATGTTAAGATGGCCTCTGACTTCAAATGGAACCTTTTCAGTTAGATCTTTATACTCAAAGGTGATCTGTGATGATGGAGTAGATAATTTTCCTCATGATTTTGTCTGGGGTACATGGAATTCCACCAAAGGTTAATTTTTTGTTATGGTGTGTTGTTCATGGAATATTAAATTCTCAAGAGAGGATGCAATACATGGGAGTGGATACTTACAATTCATGCGGCTTATGTGGACACAGTACAGAATCCCAAGACCATATTTTACTTCACTGCAAAGTTTCTCACAAGGGTTGGTCCTCTATAACTCCTTTTGAGACTTGGGATGGGTTTTTCCAGACTCTTTCATTAGTCTTGCAAGATCTTGGTACAATACTCCATTCTCTGGCACTGCTAAGGTGGTTTGGAAACTCATCCTTGTTGATGTCATATGGGTTTATGGAGGGAAATAAATTTCCGAGTTTTTGAATAAAACTACACTTACAAGCTAGATGAAGAATTATGTTGTGATGCCAAAACACTAGTTCTCACTTGGGCTGCTACTTTTGGTAATAGGGTTCATTTAAACTTTGCTTACACAGTTCAAAACTAGAATATTGTATTTACTTAATTTTATTTCTTACTACTACTGGTGGTATCATATACATTCTTCTTTACTCAATAAAATCTTCTCTTCCTATATATAAAAAAAAAGGTTTTAGAGACGTAAAGAGTGCGACTGCAGTTGAGTTGCTTGGGGGATGAATTCAGTCTCAACTACAATCCAGTCCAAAGTCTGATAATATGCTAGTGTCTGTAGCGGATTGATGTGATTTTAATTGCTGTAAAAAAGTGGTAATAGAAGATTCATTCCTCAGACTAGTAAAGATTCAAGAACAAACAATGAATCCTTTAGTATTCATGCAAGTTGTATATTGGTCCATCTACAACACGAGGTGATGGATTCTTCCATGATGTATTTTATGGTGATCATGGCTTGAATGAGGATCACTAAATCATCAATAAATAATGGAGAAAACTGTTGCGACACTTTTTTTTTCATCGAAACTTGTATCTTGAGATCATAAATTGCCTTCGAGGACCACACTTGGAACCTTTTCTGTTTTTTTTTTCAAATTCAAATAATGGCACTGCTTACTTGCGCGTTATAAGGAGTCCTTACGGTGTTTCATCCTAGTTCGTTGTTTAAGTGTATATGAGCTTATCCAGTTTATTGTGAAATATATTTCAACGATGCATATTCAATGAAATAATTAATTCTAACTTATAACTTTGCATAGATATATATCACTTTGAAACTTTATTAGGAGAAATATAACAATAATATAAATAGAAGTAATCAATTAGTGGTGGTCGGTTGCGAAAAATCTTACATATGTTATTAGTTAATAATCATCTAAGGAAATGCAGCTCATGTGGTGCTTGCATCGTTGTGACTTAGTTGCACTTAGTGAAAAAGCGGGGGTACAACAACCACACCCAATATTTTGATTAGCAATCTGTATGGACTAACTCCAATATACTTTCAAGAGAATCAACTAGACTCAATCTTAATAAAGTATATCAAAGAGTTATATCTCTCTTTCTCGATTCAATTCTTACTCAAGCAAATAAAAATATGCGAGTCTAATTGAATACAAGAGAAATAACTTGGATGGTACCAAAGACCAATATCCAAGTGTCAATCAATGTAAATCAACAACCAAAGGTTGGATATTCTAATTGATTGAACTTAACGCACAACCTGTGATATTTCAATTATATAACAAAATATAATGCGGAATACAAATAACATAGACACCAGAAGTTTTGTTAACAAGGAAACCACAAATGCAGAAAAAACCCCGGGACCTAGTCCATATTGAACGCACATTGTATTAAGCCGCTACAGACACTAGCCTACTACAAACTAACTTCGGTCTGGACTGTAGTTGAACCCCAATAAATCTCACACTGATCCAAGGTACAGTTGCGCTCTTTACGTCTCTGATCCCAGCAGGATACTACGCACTTGATTCCCTTAGCTGATCTCACCCACAACTAAGAGTTCCTACGACCCAAAGTCGAAGACTTTAATAAACAAATCTATATCACACAGAAAAGTCTACGGTAATAGATAAATCTGTCTCCCACAGAAATACCTACAAGTTTTGTTCCGTCTTTTGATAAATCAAGGTGAACAGGAACCAATTGATAACCCGGACTTATATTCCCGAAGAACAGCCTAGTATTATCAATCACCTCACAATAATCTTAATCGACGCGGCGAAAGAAGATATTTTGGAATCACAAACGATGAGACGAAGATGTTTGTGACTACTTTTATATCTTGCCTATCGGAGATATCAATCTCAAGCCAATAGTTACGATTGTACTCAATACGATAGAAACAACAAGATCAGATCACATAACTACAAGAAAGTAGTATCGGTCCGGCTTCACAATCCCAATGAAGTCTTCAAGTCGTTAACCTACAGGGTCTCGGTAGAAACCTAAGGTTAAAGGATAATCGACTCTAGCTTATACAACTAGTATCACACAGGAGGTGTGGGGATTAGGTTTCCTAGTTGCTAGAGTTCTCCCTTATACAGTCTTTCAAATCAGGGGTTGCAATCAATGTTAGCTTAGTAACAAAGCATACAATATTCATCGTTAGATGAAAACCTGATTATATTCAAGCTAATATCTTTCAACCGTTGGATCGAAAACTTAGCTTGTTACACACAAATGAAATGCACATTTTAGGTTTGTGTAACCGTACCCAAACATGTACATTTATTGGTTCAACAATAGTTAACCAAATGGTTAGCCATATGAGCACTTTCATATCAACCATATTCTTCTTCACCATAACTAGTTCAAATGACTCAAATGAACTAGTTAGAGAGTTGTTCAATTTCTTAGATCTTATAGAAGTATACAAGACACAATCGAAACAAAAACGATTTGATTCACTCAAATCGATTCATGAACTTTATAGCCACGGTTTGCAAATTGCATTCCTTAGTTTATATAAGTATAAGTTCACAAATAATCGTTTTTAGAAATAACAAACTCAAGTACGCGGACTAAGTCCGCGGACTTAAGTTCCCGAAAGAAGTTTACAAACTTCAGCAGATTTTTTCGGGATGAAAACCTACGACAGTTCGCGGACTGTTGTTCCGGTTTTCCTGATCAACAAAGTAAGCATACTTCGGTTCAAGGAATAAGAACTTATACATGAATGCGTTTCCATACAATGCTTATATCCAACAATGGTTATATAATCTAAACTCTCATTTCAATCATTGAAACATTCTTAGAGGAACGTTATATAGTTGTTATTCACGAACTATTTTTCGTCAAATCCATTTTCAAAGTGATTGAAACATAACATGACTTTCGTCACTAGGTAAAGATGAACTTGGCCAAAGCGAAAGCTTACCAACACATATTTCGAGAAATAGATAGGCGAGATAAACTCGGCTCGAAATAGCAAATGTGTATAATCAAAGTCTATATAGCAAAATGACTTTTGTCTCAAGATAGGAGATAAAGTATATAGACTTTTGAGTGATAAATAATTTCAAGTCTCCACATACCTTTTAGTCAATGAAGTTCCACCAGTTCCTTGAGTAGCTCTTCGTCTTGTATGATGATTGTCATGGAGTTCTTGAGCTCAACTATACTTTCTATCCTAGTCCGAGACTTATCTATAGTAGACTAGAAATCAATACTTATAGTTTTGATCACTAATGTTGACAAGCATGCTTGAGATAGCAACGCATGCGAGTTCGACCGAGCAGTGCTCTAACAATCTCCCCCTTTGTAAATTTTAGTGACAAAACTATCAATACTTATGGAATACAGAAATAAATAAATAAACTTTTGTAGCTCCTATTCCACATGCCTAATATTCAACATTACTCGAAATTTTTGTCACTTCCAAGTACTCCAATGATCCCAAAGGTTGTAAGTTTAGCATCATCGTTGTTGAAAATCCGTAGCTACAATAATGAGAAAACAAGAGTGCTCAATCATTGTTATTACAAAGTTCAATTGTCATAGTATTATTATCAATACTCCATCTCACATGGAAACCATCAAAGTTCAATTGTATCATAACCTATCGAGCCCGACAACAATACTATGGTGATATGTATCACTAAGATGGCTCCCTTAGTCAAGAACCTTACTCCATCTCACATGGAAACCATATTGTTAAAATTGCTTGGCTTCCCCTTACATAATGATCCGACAACCATATGTATTTGTAGTGCGAACTACATATTAATTCTCCCCATTTTTGTCAATAAAATTGGTGAAGGTACGAAAACGGGATCCTAATGAAATTTCCAAAGAGACATTTTATGACCAAAAGAAAGAACATATCAACTTATTTAGATGCAATCATATAGCCGAAGCTAAATGCTTTCATCAAGGAGTTTATAAAGATACAAGATAACCCCTATAATATTCCACAGCCGCACTCCCCACAAAGATTTGGCAATTAAGCACAAGTTCAATTAAGAACTCTCCCCCCAGAATATGTCATTCCCGAAAGAACAACAAGAGCGACCTTAATTTCAAAAGAAAAGAAGGATTTCTTTGGACATAACAAATCACATACGAATATGAATTTGAATCCAAAAATACTCAATTAGATTAACCACAAGAGAACCCATAATTAATCTAATCATAAATGCTCAACATAAGAGAACTTACGGAGCCACACAGTATATACATAAAATATGGATCAGGGAAGATCAATACTACGGAATAAACGAGGATTCATTTTATTTTCCATCACTATTTGCACAATGACATATAATAGACATAATCCTCATAATCAAAAGGTTATCCTATCTTCCATCAATAATGACATAATAGGCTTCAAACTTTTGTGATGTCAAAAGCTCATTCATTCTTTTATCAATACATGCATATCGACATATAAAAGACTTAACTTTTGACAAGGTATGGGACAATCATAGTTCACGGACGCAAACATACATATCCCATAACAAATTGCAATATATAAAACCATAAAGATTAATACTGCAAAAATCATCTTCTAAACAATTTTTTAGAATTTAAACAAATAAACCTAAAAACATGAAGATGAAAACGTTGGACATAGCTATGTGTAATCACAATAATGGCTATTCCAAAATCTAGTTATTCTTCTAAACAAAACAAGAAAATAAAATTCTCATCCGAAGATTTACTAGATGTTAAGACCTTTGAAGAATTCTTTATCATCCCCGAACTCCTTGTCGTCAACAGCCATTGGAACATAAGGTTCATGAAGATAGGAGTTAATATCAATAAACCTTCTTGACTGATGTCGAACCAGGGCCTTCTGAATCTCATGAGTCTTAAACACAAAAGCCTTTATTTTTTGAATCTCCTTTTGTGTCTCCTTTAACACTTCAAGAACATTAGAAAACTTCTGAGAATTTGAAGGAACAGCTCTAGGCTTCCTCGCATTCCTTCTTTTTCTTTTCAATGTCGGAGCTAACGGAGATTTATCTTTTTCCTTCATGATTGATGGCTTGACAATCGTATTAACAACTTTTCCATCAGAAGACATGATGATTTGAGTATCCATAAACGTATGGATTTGTGAGAGGAAATCACAATCTCAACAAGTGGTCTTAAGATAAAAGAAGTTTCAAGGAAGGAAAAGGGAATGTAGGGTTAACCTTTAATAGGTTTGTGCACGCACAACTCTGAACCCTAAAGAGAGTAGAATTATCGAGAATGACCCTCCTTTATTGATAGACAGGGATTCAAAAAAAAAATAAATAAGAAAACAACCTTTTCCTAAAGCCTGAGAGGTACATAATCTTTTCTCTTTTGATTAGGTATATGAGACAAGATTTACAAATCAACACAATCAAGTTGTGTTGCGGTGAACAACAATTTGTCCACCATGTTCCTCTTGAGAGGAATCCACAGACCTCTGTCTATCAAAACGAATTGACCATAATTTCTTCTCTAATGGTCTTGTTTTGTCCCTGGAAACTAACTTCTTAGACGAAGATAAAATCTTACATACCTCAGCGGTCTTATGAGCAAGTTTAAGCTTATTTGCTAATCGATTTGTTCTTCGTTGAAGTTTGTTGACATGCCTCAATTTGTGCTTGTACTTGTAACACTTTGATAGTTCATGACCCTTTAGAAAAAAATATGACCACGTCAATCTTGGATAAAATTCAGGCATCTGAGATGTGCAAGCAGCTAGACACATAGTGGAACCTGAAACATTATACACAGAGTTTCCAAAGAAGGGGTCAATTTTTTCTTCCAGATTGGTTGGGTTTTCTTCTGAAAGAATATCAAGATTGATGTATGTATTGCTACAATTATCAAAATCAATATTTTCACCAAGAAGTGCAACACTTGATTTCTCTTCTTCATTAGAATCATAATTGTCAGACATTTCATCAAGAGTTGCAACAAGACCTTTGTTCCCAGTGTATTTCTTCCGATTTGGACACTCATTTGCAAAATGACCAAAACCTTTACACTTAAAGCACCGAGGCATATCCTCATCATCAGTTTCATCAATATCCCTATTTTTAGGAGGAACACGATTATGAGGTTTAACTGATGACCTAGGCTTGTCTCTTGAAAATCGTTTACTTATTTTCAATAGAAGATCCCTAAACTGTCTTGTGATCATAGAGACTCGATTTGTCAAGATCTTCATCCGATGAATCGAGTCTCGTAAAAGATCATCCTCGAGACATAAACACTTTTACTTTTGTCAAGTAATTTATTGTTCTTTTGTGATTTGAAAGCAACATCCTTTCCGATTTTGGATGTGTGCTCATGATCAAAGATCTTTAGCTTTCCAACCAACGTGTTTCTGGAAAGAGCATCAAGGTTATTTCCTTCAACGATGGCATGCTTCTTAGAATCGTATCTAGATGGCAGCGATATGAGAATTTTTATCACAATGTCCTTTTCAGGAATAGTCTTACTCAATGCAAAAGATGCATTAACAGTTTCAGACACTTTGTGATTAAACTCATCAAATGAATATTCATCTGCCATACGAAGGTTTTCCCAATCGGAATTAAGATTTTGAAGCCTAGATTCCTATTCACTGGTATTACCTTCGAATACGGTTTCTAAGATATCCCAAGCATCTTTAGACCTAGTGCACGTAGTCACATGGTGCTGAAGATCTGGGGTAATGGCATGTATGATGGCATTCAAACCGTCGGAGTTTTGCTTTGCAGCAAGTATCTCGGCAGGACTGTGTTTACCAATGTTCTTAGGAACGTTTACATTCCCTACTACCACAACGGGAGCATCATAGCCATTAACTACATAAACCCATGATTGAAAATCACGTGCTTGAAGAAAGGCACGCATAGCAATTTTCCACCATAAGTAATTAGAGCCATCGAAGACTGGTGGTACGTTTATGGAGATAGAATTTATGTCCATAGAGTCGGATCGCTACAAACACAGACTTATAAGGTCTTTAAACGTGTTTGCCTGCTCTGATACCAATTGAAAAAGCGGGGGTACAACAACCACACCCAATATTTCGATTAGCAATCTGTGTGGACTAACTCCAATATACTTTCAAGAGAATCAACTAGATTCAATCTTAATAAAGTATATCAAAAAGTTATATCTCTCTTTCTCGATTCAATTCTTACTCAAGCAAATAGAAATCTGCGAGTATAATTTAATACAAGAGAAATAACTTGGATGGTACCAAAGACCAATATCCAAGTGTCAATCAATGTAAATCAACAACCAAAGGTTAGATATTCTAATTGATTGAACTTAACGCACAACCTCGTGATATTTCATTTATATAACAAAATATAATGCGCAATAGAAATAAATACAGACACAGGAAGTTTTGTTAACAAGGAAACCGCAAATGCGAGAAAAAAACCCGGGACCTAGTCCAGTTGAAAACACATTGTATTAAGTCGCTACGTACACTAGCCTACTACAAATTAACTTGATGCGGACTGTAGTTGAACCCCAATCAATCTCACACCGATCCAAGGTACGATTTTGCGCTCCTTATGTCTCCGATCCCAGGAAGGATATACGCACTTGATTCCCTTAGTGATCTCACCCACAACTAAGAGTTGCTACGACCCAAAGTCCAAGACTTTAATAAACAAATCTGTATCACACAGAAAAGTCTATGGTAATAGATAAATCTGTCTCCCACAGAAATACCTACAAGTTTTGTTCCGTCTTTTGATAAATCAACGTGAATAGGAACCAATTGATAACCCAGACTTATATTCCCGAAGAACAGCCTAGTATTATCAATCACCTCACAATAATCTTAATCGACGCGGCGAAAGAAGATATTTTGGAATCACAAACGATGAGACGAAGATGTTTGTGACTACTTTTATATCTTGCCTATCGGAGATATCAATCTCAAGCCAATCGTTTCGATTGTACTCAATACGATAGAAACAAAAAGATCAGATCACACAACTACAAGAAAGTAGTATCGGTCTGGCTTCACAATCCCAATGAAGTCTTCAAGTCGTTAACCTACAGGGTCTCGGTAGAAACCTAAGGTTAAAGGAGAATCGACTCTAGCTTATACAACTAGTATCACAAAGGAGGTGTGGGGATTAGGTTTCCCAGTTGCTAGAGTTCTCCCTTATGTAGTCTTTCAAATCAGGGTTTGCAATCAATGTTAGCTTAGTAACAAAGCATTCAATATTCACCGTTTGATGAAAACCTGATTAGATTCAAGCTAATATCTTTCAACCGTTGGATCGAAAACTTTGCTTGTTACACACAAATGAAATGCACGTTTTAGGTTTGTGTTACCGTACCCAAACATGTACATTTATTGGTTCAACAATAGTTAACCAAATGGTTAGCCATATGAGCACTTTCATATCAACCATATTCTTCTTCACCATAACTAGTTCAAATGACTCAAATGAACTAGTTAGAGAGTTGTTCAATTGCTTATATCTTATATAAGTATACAAGACACAATCGAAACAAAAACGATTTGATTCACTCGAATAGATTCATGAACTTTATAGCCACGGTTTGAAAATTGCATTCCTTAGTTTATATAAGTATAAGTTCACAAATAATTATTTTTAGAAATAACCAACTCAAGTACGCGGACTAAGTTCGCGGACTTAAGTTCCCGGAAGAAGTTTACAAACTCCAGCAGATTTTCTCGGGATGAAAACCTACGACAGTTCGCGGACTGTTGTTCCGGTTTTCCTGATCAACAAAGTAAGCATACTTCGGTTCAAGGAATAAGGACTTATACATGTATGCGTTTCCACACAATGCTTATATCCAACAATGGTTATCTAATCTAAACTCTCATTTCAATCATTGAAACATTCTTAGAGGACGTTATATAGTTGTTATTCACAAACTATTTTTCGTCAAAGCCATTTTCAAAGTGATTGAAACATAACATGACTTTCGTCACTAGGTAAAGATGAACTTGGCCAAAGCGAAAGCTTACCAACACATATTTCGAGAAATAGATAGGCGAGATAAACTCGACTCGAAATTAATAGCAAATGTGTATAATCAAAGTCTATATAGTTGTTTATGGGTAAAAATCGTTTCTGCCGATTTCGGTAAATTCGGTTAAGTGGTGAGAAAAACTGGTTTAAACCCTAAACAAATGTGCTTGCACGTGAGCACTTTATAGATTCGAGAGATCAATACGTACAAGTCCGGCCTAAACCAAGAAATGGCAGCCCAGACTTGCTTCGGTCACAAAGTGGAGGAGAAGGGTTGATTTGGGGAGGGAAGCAAAGAAAGGTGTTGAGACCAGAATAATGCAGGAGAGTAGTGTCTCGACTTGTATCGAGAAAGTGGAAGCTTCGGAAGCTTGCAAGAGATGAAAGCTTTTTGGAGCTTGCAAAGTTGCCTTTCTCTGAGAGTGTTGTATTTTCTCCCGACCGAGACTTGTTTTCCGGTGGAAATAGGTAAGACCTATTTATACAAGTCGAGATTTGAAACGCACCACGACCTCATGAAGGAAGAGAGTAAAGGGTGAAATAATGGGAGGACGTGGTAACCGCATGGTGTTAATGGGTGAAAACGTTTTCACCATTATTTCCTCTTTTATTTGACCGCTTTATTCCTTTTCACGCTTTCTTAATGTGAGCGTAGTGTACGCCGCATCTTTGTGGCCTTGCCAAACCAAAACCCTGAAAGCATCCCCGGTTTGTGTTGATGTCTCGAGTGTTGGTTGCATCTTGCGTGCAAGTGGTCCGCTAGGGACGCATGTGGCATGTGCCAATGGCATGTGCGGAATGCCTTCGTTGCGAGTTGCACCTCGAGCGTAAGTGGTAATGCCGAGAGCCGCTAGTGGCGTGTGTGGCATGTGCCAACGGCATGTGCGGAATGCGTTGGTGGTAGGTTGTACGGTTTGCAAGTTAGGCTACCAGCGTGTGTGTTTGGCATGTGCCAATGGCATGTGCGGAATGCCTTGGTGGTAGGTTGCACGGTTTGCAAGTTAGGCTACCAGCGTGTGTGTTTGGCATGTGCCAATGGCATGTGCGGAATGCCTTGGTGGTAGGTTGCACGGTTTGCGAGTTAGGCTACCCGAGCGTGTGTGTTTGGCATGTGCCAATGGCATGTACGGCCATGTTGACCTAGTTGCAAGTCTTGCAAGCCTAGGGCGCTATATTTGGCGTGGGCCAAAGGCATAGCGGCTTGGAAATATGGCCTGCGATACGTGTTGGCATGTGCCAATGGCACGTACGGCCATGTTGACCTAGTTGCAAGTCTTTCAAGCCTAGGGCGCTATATTTGGCGTGGGCCAAAGGCATGGCGGCTTGGAAATATGGCCTGCGATATGTGTTGGCATGTGCCAATGGCACGTACGGCCATGTTGACCTAGTTGCAAGTCTTTCAAGCCTAGGGCGCTATATTTGGCGTGGGCCAAAGGCATAGCGGCTTGGAAATATGGCATGCGATACGTGTTGGCATGTGCCAATTGCACGTGCGGCCATGTTGACCTAGTTGCAAGTCTTGCAAGCCTAGGGCGCTATATTTGGCGTGGGCCAAAGGCATAGCGGCTTGGAAATATAGCCTGCGATACGCGTTGGCATGCGCCAATGGCACGTACGGCCATGTTGACCTAGTTGCAAGTCTTGCAAGCCTAGGGCGCTATATTTGGCGTGGGCCAAAGGCATAGCGGCTTGGAAATATGGCCTGCGATACGTGTTGGCATGTGCCAATGGCACGTACGGCCATGTTGACCTAGTTGCAAGTCTTGCAAGCCTAAGGCGCTATATTTGGCGTGGGCCAAAGGCATACGGCTGGAAATATGGCCTACGATACGTGTTGGCATGTGCCAATGGCACGTACGGCCATGTGGACCTAGTTGCAAGTCTTGAAAGCCTATGGCGCTATATTTGGCGTGGGCCAAAGGCATAGCGGCTTGGAAATATGGCTGCGATACGTGTTGGCATGTGCCAATGGCACGTACGGCCATGTTGACCTAGTTGCAAGTCTTGCAAGCCTGGGCGCTATATTTGGCGTGGGCCAAAGGCATAGCGGCTTGGAAATATGGCTGCGATACGTGGCCGGCATGTGCCAATGGAACGTACGGCCATGTGGACCTAGTTGCAAGTCTTGCAAGCCTAGGGCGCTATATTTGGCGTGGGACAAAGGCATAGCGGCTTGGAAATATGGCCTTGTTGCCATGGTGCGCAGGTGCGGCTTGGTTTGGCATTGTTGCCATGGTGCGCTGGGTGCGGCTTGGTTTGGCATTGTTGCCATGGTGCGCAGATATGCGGCTTGGTTTGGCATTGTTGCCATGGTGCGCGAGTGCGGCTTGGTTTGTCATTGTTGCCATGGTGCGCGGTATGCGGCTTGGTTTGGCATTGTTGCCATGGTGCGCGAGGTGCGGCTTGGTTTGGCATTGTTGCCATGGTGCGCGGTATGCGGCTTGGTTTGGCATTGTTGCCATGGTGCGCGAGTGGTGCGGCTTGGTTTGGCATTGTTGCCATGGTGCGCATATGCGGCTTGGTTTGGCATTGCTGCCATGGTGCGCGGGGTGCGGCTTGGTTTTGGAATTAGGGTTATGTGTTGAAAACCTAATGCGGGTATTTTGAAAAAATACCCCTATTAATTGTTTACACCCGAGTTAAATGCTCTTAGTTAATGTGTTGCGGGTAACACTAGGTCATGGGGTTTTACGATTTTACCCTTTGTCTAAAAACCACCATCAACATTAAGTCCCCCGCTTAGCTCGGAATGGGGGGCTTTGTTGCGAGGTAAGCATAAGATGGTGACAAACTATTACCAGCAAAACGTAAGGAAAATTGAAGGAGGCTTGTCTGACCTTTTATAAATAGGATTTGGAATCCATGCCTCTGGTAGTTTTGCACAAATCGGGAGGCTGGCACAATTGGTGGGGCCGGTGCAGCTTGGGCGACGTTGGGAAGTTGGCATGAGTTGGTAAGCTGAGTGTGCTAGTTGGTGGGACCGGTGCAAAGTGTGGAAGTCTTGCGTGCTTGCATGCGTGACTTGTGCGACCATTGGGAGGTCGGCGCAATTGGTGGGGCCGGTGCAGCTTGGGCGACGTTGGGAAGTTGGCATGAGTTGGGAAGCTGAGTGTGCTAGTTGGTGGGACCGGCGCAAAGTGTGGAAGTCTTGCGTGCTTGCAGGCGTGACTTGTGGGACCATTGGGAGGTCGGCGCAATTGGTGGGGCCGGTGCAACTTGGAAACCGTGCTTGCAGGCGTGACTTGGGCGGCATTGGGAAGTCGCACCCTTTGTGGGCCCGTTTCTTACACGCGTGATTTTGGTGAAAGGGAAATCCTTCCCTATTTCAAAGTCTTTCACGCCTATATATGCATATATATATAAATCCCCTTTCTCCCCATCCTGCGCTTTATTCTTTCCTCTTTTCATACTAGCGGCAAAGAGAAACCATCTTCCAGGTATGTCTTCGAGTACTTTTCTCTCTCTCTTTTTTTTTTTCTTTTCACGTAGGTGTAAACCTTAAGAGTAGGCGCTTCCACAATCCTTGCATATGATTCCTTGGCGTGCCTCTTGTAGAAAATATTGTATGTATGCAACCAAGGGAATACTGCATATATTGTTTGAACCCGTAGGAAATATTGCATATATGAATTTTCTATCCCGAAAGAAATATTTGAACCACGAAGAAAATACTTGCGTGTGTATTTTGAACCCGTAGAGGATGCTCCGTATATAATTCGAACCCGAAGAACGATACCGTAGGCGTATTTGAGCCCGTACGAAACACTGCATGTGTATTTCGAACTCGTAGAGAACTCTGTATGGATCTCGAAGAAGAATACCGTGTATACGCTTCATATGACTTCGAACCCGCGGGAGAACATTGTATATATGATTTTTTGCTTCTTGAAAGAAGTACCACGCGCGCAGTTTTTTGAACCAATAGAAAAATGCTCCATATATATTTTTGAACCCGAAGAAGGATACTGTAGACACACTTGTACCCGTATAGAATGCTGCGTATATAGTCTCGAACCCGAAGAAAAATACTGCGTATATAGTCTTGAACCCGAATAAAATACTGTGTATATAGTCTTGAACCCGAATAAAATACGTCCTCCTTCCCCCTTTTTTTTTTTTTGTTGGGTACGATTATGTGTCAGGGAGATAACTTCGTCTTTCTCCGTTTGTTTTGTGCAGATATCTTATTACCAAATTGTTATGAAGGATTCGATAAGATGTTACCTGAACCACATTTCACTTCGTCGAGGGATGCTCATAATTCCAAACCGAACACAGATGATGAATTCTTCACTAGAGCCCTCGCCCTGCTCGGAAGAATCACCCGTGTTTCGTGCCAATTTTGCTAACCTAGTGTGAGGATGAAAGGAAGACACGTTCGGTTCGCCTGCAGAGCACCATTCGGTTGTCTTCATAAAGGGGTATATTATTCTTCCAACATTGACTTCGGGATGTGTCAAAGCCCATTGCGTTCTTTTGATAGATGGGTTGAGTTCATGGTGAGCAAGGAGCATATAAATACCAACTTGACTCGAGCGCAGTCATTGATGTTTGTCAAGACTTGAGAAATCTCCAGTTAGGAAGGATATCCCGGGCTTGGTTGCTTTCATCTCCATATGGTGTTCGGACACCCATACAATCATATGTAGATGGGGCGAGATAACTTTCTCCTTGGAGAGTGTGGCTCTCTTCTTTGAATCTTTCGTGCGGGAATCTTAAAATCCAATTATCTGAAAGTGAGGTGAAGATGCGGGATGACCTTGCCGCTAAGTTGGGGGATTTCGCTCGGAAAGACTCCATTGCGAAGTCGAAGGACTCTACCCGGAAAGAGGACGAAAGGTGCCCTTATGGTTGGTGGATATCTCAATGGTTTCCGGACGAGTTGTAGCTGAATGGAAAAGCATGATCTTCATGTCGCAGCATTTTTGGCTCTCCGGTTGTCTAGAGACATTTTTGATGACGATTACGGCAAGAAGGGAATAAGACCAGAGTTGTTAGAGATTGATGTGAAGTTGGCAAAGGGTGAAGTTCTTCCCATTGGCAAGCTGTTCCTTGGTTCCCCGTATGTGCATCTGGATCACCTAGTTGCGAACATGCGAGTTTCAATGGTTTCATGAAAAGTGGATTCATATGTGCACGTTGCTTTTCTGCAAGTCCGGCTATGGGAGCACTTTGAGAAGTATGCTCCGAAACCGTTGCCTTCGCTTCCGTGAGTTGGGGTGGCTCCGAATTCTTCGATGGGTGAACAAAGGCGTCCGAGAGTTGGCGTGAGCTTGGTTAGTTTTCTTGATAAGTTGTATGAAATCAATTTTCGTCCATGGGGGCTCTCCATAAGTCGGTGACTCAAATTGACACTTTTGCTTCGCTCCGCTCATGTCTTTGTCTTCGATGACGATTTGAGCGTTGGTGAAACTCGTTCATTCAAAGCCTTGCCCGGTTATATGCCGTCTTTCTTCGCGGGGTCTTTCCGGATAGTCACGCTTACAATATTGACCGTCTTTGCTCGTCACATGGGTTTCGATCAAGGGGTGCCTCTTGTTTACCGGCCGGTGATCCCTAAGGATTCATTGCGTGTCGCCCTTGGCGCTTGTGCCTTAAAAGCCGGGTATCCGTCTTTCCTTCTTTCAAATGGGAAGAGTAACTTTGACGACCTTCGGCTATAATGAGTTTTGGTGCGACGAGTTTACTATGATCCGAGATTTTGTGAATAACGTGGTGGAAAACGTTCGTTGCAAACCTTCCCCAACGATTACAAGGAGTATCCAATGTTGAGAGATACCAACCGAAAGTTGCCTAGCAATTCGGAAAGCCCCGAGCCAAGGAACGGAGAACGAAGAATCGTCTTTGGCGGGTTCGGACGGTTTCACAAGATCCTCCCACGGCTCTTGTGTCTTTCGATTCTTCCAATAACCGGGTATGTGTCGCCTCTTCATTGGTTTGTCTCAAAACACGTGAATTTCGGTGAGAATATGTGTCTTGTTTCCTTCGGGGCTTCGGTAGTGTTAATGCTTTTCTTTGCTCTTGCACGTTGCCGGGAGACGGCAATTTATTCAAAGAACTCCAGCAGCATTGAGCCTTCTCATAGCGATGATGAGTCGAGAGAGAAGAGGGTTCAACAAGTGAGAGTGATTCCTCCGAAAGACCGGTGCGGTTCATTTCGGGAAGTGGTTCGGTGAGTTTCGCACTTCTTTTCTTTCTTCTTTTGTTTCCTCTTTAGGGAAATATCGACTCAAGTTCGCGGGAGGAATCGGTTCGGAGGATGATTACGGGGTAGAGCCGCACGAAAACTTGCCTTTGGTGACCACCGCTGGTGACTTGGAGATGGGCGTTAGCCAATTGCAGGGCACGGATGTGGTTCAAACGGTGGATGATTCTCTGATGGTTGTTGTCGTAGACATGGAAGAAGACCCTCTGCGAGTAGTGAGGCCAGGTGCGGGCGCCATTTTGATCCCCGTACTTGGTTCCTTATCCAGGTCATGTCTTGGTTGGCGGCTTGAGTGTGCCGACTAAGCATGAGGCGTTGTACACCGAATCTGGGAGAAGCACGGACATATGGCTACAACCAAGAAAGTCACTAGTCGATTTGCGCTGTTAAGCGTGTGGAAGAGGCTTTATCTTCCATTGAGGACATGCGTGAGGTAACCGGTCACGCCTCGTTTCGAAGACGTTATTGCCGATCGGGAGCACCATCGCGACGTGTGCGTAGAAAGGAGTTCAACACTTCGTGGTTTGTCGAAGGCCTTGCCGAGATCCAAAAGTTGAAAGATGCAAAAGCAATCGAAAGCCTTTCCGCCGAGGAGATTGCACGACAGAGATGGGACTCGAAAAGCTTTCCAAGATGTGGACTATGAAGAGAGCGGCTCTTGAAGATGCGAAGTTGACTTTCTCCAAAAAGAGCAGACTTCTGTTGGATGATTTTCCTTGAACGTTTCTCCGTTAAACTTTCATTTAGGTTTTTTTTTGAAAGACATATTGGATGTCTGGTTCAAAACTTGACCTTTGATAGACAGCTGGTAGCTTTTTAGGGTATTGGATTATTTAAGGATGAATGGTTTTGATAATATGACTGATTATGTTTTGGGAAAGGAATATTGCTTTTATAAAAGTGTGTGCTAGCAATAGGCACAAGATTCAGTAATATGACGGTTTTACTAAGGACCTAAAAATAGATCGTATATCTTGTGCAGTCTAAATTTACTCACTTCATAGGTTTTGTGAACACGCCCCTCTCCGTGTAAAGGCGGCCTTGCTGCAGCATCGCCAGCTAGTCCCCAATTCTTGGTAGCGTATTCGGCGAGTTTCCGGCTTTACGGATGTAGTTTTAAACAACTGATAACCGGGTTGTCTGGCAGTTGAGTCGGACTGAGTCACAAGTCCCCAATTGTTGGTAGCATCTTTAACGAGTCCCCAGTTTTCAAGTGTAGTTTTTCAACTGGTAACCGGGTTGTCTGGTAGTTGCGTCGGATTGAGTCGCCTTCCCCTACCATCTTGACATCTGGGTCGAAGAACGAGATCGACAATCTGATATTGTAGCCGATAGATCAATCCTCCCGCTGTGGTCGCCAATTGTTTATGGGTAAAAATCGTATCGCGATTTCGATAAATTCGGTTGGTGGGTGAGAAACTGGTTTTAAACCACTAAACAAATGTCTTTACGTGAGCACCTAATAGATTCGAGAGATCAATCTGTACAAGTCCGGCCTAAACCAAGAAATGGCCGTTCCAGACTTGCTTCGGTCACAAAGTGGAGGAGAAGGGTTGATTTTGGGAGGGAAGCAAAGAAAGGTGTTGAGACCAGAATAATTCTGGGAGAGTAGTGTCTCGACTTGTATCAGAAAGTGGAAGCTTCGGAAGCTTGGAAGAGATGAAAGCTTTTTGGAGAGCTTGCAAAGTTGCCTTTTCTCGAGAGTGTTGTATTTTCTCTCCCGACCGAGACTTGTTGTCCGGGTGGAAATAGGTAAGACACATTTATACAAGTCGAGATTTGAAACGTACTGACCTCATGAAGGAAGAGAGTAAAGGGTGAAATAATGGGAGGAGGTGGTAACCAGCATGGTGTTAATGGGTGAAAACGTTTTCACCATTATTTCCTCTTTTATTTGACCGCTTTATTCCTTTTCACGCTTTCTTAATGTGAGCATAGTGTACGCTGCATGCTATGACCGTGATGAGTGCCAAATAGTGCATATTTATACACCTTTTTATTGGCATTTTACTCATCTTTTGTGCTCAAGAATCAGATATTATCCCAGATTCTGTGTTTTCTTTGTTTTCAAGAATAAATATTTGTATTAATTAATTTTGTGTTTTAGGTAATAAATAAAGCTCGGAGAATTTGAGGAGCCAAGGAGCGAAGAATTGGAGTCGAGTATCTAAGGAGCGGCCGAAGCTCGCGCCCAACGGTTGCAACCCAACAAGTAGCAACTCATCTACAAGACATGGGCTTGAGCCGGAGCAACCGCGACCGGATCCGAGCCCGTCCACTCCAAACCGTTGAGATCTCTCTCATCCACATCCTACGGTCGCTACAGCCTCCGCATCAACCCTCGATGTACTCGCGCGACACCAGATCGCTCCAAAACCGGCTACCTCCCTGAGCCGTTCAGATCTCCATCAACTCCATCCTACGCTCGCCGCGCCTTCCTCATCGAGCTTTGATGTAACCGCTTCACACCACAACACCTATATATTCCCATTAACCAAAACCCTAACTCATTTCTTTCTCTTCCCCTACCCGACAGTTGCGAGAGAGAGCTCTGCTCCTCTCCTCTCTCCTTCACCTCCTCTCCCCCGACACCACCAACTCCTCTCCCTCTCCCGTCACCTCCATAGCCACCAACAACCACAGCTAGTACCTCCTTCACCTCTCCTCTAGGTTTAGCTATCTCTCTCTTAGCTTCTCCATAAACCTAGAAGCTAATTTAGAGATAGATAAAAGCTAGGGTTTACCAACAATGAGAGGATGGCGTCGAGAGCCGCACAATCAGTGAAGGGATGAATCGTAAAGCATGGGTTTGTTTTATTTTAATATTTAATTTTGATTTTGAGAATTAGGGTTTGAGAGTTTTGGGAATTTATTGGCATGTATAAATAGAAGAAGAAAGCGAGTGTTAGGGTCACGCCTGGATTAGCCTGGAGTGTCAATTAGGGTTAGTTTTAATTTTTGTTATCTTATTTTGATGTTTTAATTAAGGCATTGAGGTCTCAATGAAACCCTAAATTATCTGTTGTGAACTCACCTTGTTTGAATGTCTTGAGAGCTTAATTTTATTAGACTGACCTCAATGTTAAACACCTCAACTCGGTTCTCTCACAAGGTGCATACCAACGCCATGGATGCCTTTGTAGTTAGGTTAATCTTGAGTTGAGTGTGTTTCGGCTCTTGCTTATATTATTTACACCGATTCTCTTGACTTGGTTGTTCTTCATTAGACAAACAAGATTTCTAGTCGGTTCCTTAGTCATTATTTGAAGCTTTATAGGGAGAGATAGGTGGTGGAATTGACTCCCCGCCCTTATCAATCACGGGACAACAAGACCTCAACGTAGTTAAGCACACAATAGGAATTAGAGGTAGAATTGATGACCTTAGCATTCCCTGTCACTATTTGTTTACCTTAGTTTAGGTTTATATCACATCTCACTACAAAACTGCCGTATCGGCACAAAAATATATGTTACAATCTTTTGTTACTCTGTCACTTAGAATTCAGTTGAAGAAGAAGCCATAGATCACACATCAAAGCACCCCTCGTCTCTGTGGATCGACCCGTACTTGCCGCGTCTCCGATAGACGCCGTGCACTTGCGGTATAACATGTAGGCCGTAAATTATATACACATCTACGGGCCTACCAAGTTTTTGGCGCCGCTGCCGGGGACTTGGCGCGTGCCCTGTATTCATTGGCTCGCTTAACTGAGTTTCCTCCCACCTTGTACATATTCACCTTGTGTTATTTCTTTTAGAGTAACTTAGCTTGCTTTACCATTGCATCTAGTTTTCTTTTGCTGCATTGCATCTTAGCATAACTTAGTTGTTTTCTTTCACTTAGCTGTTATAAGCATGATAACTTAGCCATAATTATTTTTCATGTCTGCACTCTTTATTGTTAACAGTTCTGCATCATTGCCCTGCATAAACTCTCAACCAACCCTGTGCATCAATTGAAGCTGCAAGTTGTGAGCTGGGTTAGTCGTAGTCACAAAAACATTGGCTTGAGCTGAGTCACCCAACTGTAATTCTTTTCCCCCTGTGCAAGCCCTGAATACGTGTTTGTAAGCCACGCTTAGAAACCCAGTTGTAGGCCACAACTTAAACTCCGCCTGTGCTCTATCTTTGTGGTGAGAATCGAACCTGCAACTACTTCTGCCTTAACATTAGTACTTTGTTGCTTTAACTGTGAAAAATTGGGAACTAAGAATTGTTTGTTGAAACAACAGGTGCTTGCCAAAAGGGAGAAAGACGAGGCTAGGCGCAGAATCTGAGGTTAGTAATTGATTATGTGCCATGTATGTCTGTGCCAAAACTCCTTAACTGACAGACCTGCTGTCAATTAGTCTGTTGGGTGCGTTGGATCGACTCCGTGAACAAGTTATACTTGAGCGATAATCTCCAGCCCACTGTATGGCGAGAAGGTTGCACGACCACAGCATATCTAGAAAGCCCTTAGATCACTTGAGCTAGGATGGTTGACAACAACTCAACTTTGTTGACAGACCTTGAGTGATTGCCGATAAAGCCATTTGTGAGACCCTGTTGTGCTCCAATCCAGCCCCTGCTCTTTGTAGAGGCCGAGATACAACCGGGTAACTCTGTCTTGCCGTTTAGCCGCAAGTCTCGTGTAATGCCTGTTGAGCCTGTTGTGCCTCAGCCCGCAAACCCCGTTGAACTAATTGTTTGTTTGAGGTAGCCAGGCTAGCCCCTGTATTTCAGCTGTGCATCTGTGTGAACCTTGTTGACCCCTGTTGAGCCAAGCCCTGAGCATTAACCTGTGCAACCCCCAGCCCCCTGAAGCTGTGGGGCTTTGTTGCAACTTGGCCTGATTAATCTTAGCACATAACCTTGTGCTTGAGCTGTGTGTGAGCTGCCAATCTTTATTGTATGTTGTGACACGTGTGCTGTGTAAGACCACCGCCAAGCATCGGCCCCCGGCTGTGAGCTTGAGCAAAGCAACCCACATAACCTAGCCCTGAGCCAAGATAACTTGTGCATGCTCTCTGAGTTTGAGCTCAATTGACCCCACTGAACTTGCTGGCCAGTGCTAGCATTGGTTGTTGCTGACTTGCTGAACCATCAGACCTAGCCAACTGTGCACCTGAGCATACTCTTGTGCATCAGTGCATTTGTCATCTGTGTTGCTTTGCCTTGTGTGGCCTGAGCATTTTTGTGTGGCCTGTGCATTCACTAAACCTGGGCTCTGTACCCAAACAAAGCCCACATAACCAACCTTCAGGCCACCTCACTTAGCCTTCACTGCTGGGCTGACTGACCACTTCAGCTGAGCCCACATAAACCAAAACTTTCAGCCCACACTGCTGGGTTAACTGAACCTGGGCTAACATAAGCCACACTGCTGGGCTTAAACCAAACCAAGACCCACACTGCTAGGCTTTGCACTTAACCATCAGCCCACAACCTCTCGCTTTGGGCTATCTCACACAAACTGCCCAGGCATGCAGTTCTACACAACCACTTGGGCTTACACCAAACCAAGCCCAACTCAACCTAACCTGGGCTGCCAAACCAAACTGTCAACTGGGCTCAATCCACTTCTGGGCTACACACTTTGCAACAAACAAAGCTTTCCCACATAAACCAAAGTTTACAAAAACAAAAATGAACCCATTTAAACCAAACAAGCCCACATAAACCAAACTTTCCCAACAAACCAAAAACCCAATAAACCAAACTTAGTCCACTTCACTGGGCTTTGAGTTCAATTTGAGAGCTAGACCATGTCAAGATTTTGGTCTGCATCTGGGGATGGAACAAATAAATCCCTTAGAGAGCGTGCTTACGGGCACGCTTCACAGGATGAACCCCCCACATACCATAGTGATTTTAGGGAATTTTATGCGCCTTCTCGGGGCCCTGACCTCACATACCCTAATCACTATGAGCACATGTATCATCCATCACAGGTTGAGAATGAACACTCTCCTCATACCCAGTCATCACTTTTAGATCAATTAGAAGCTCGACTATCTGGCTTAGAAAGGCACTCACATGAGCGATCTGTCAAATCTAATCCCCTAGGCAATATGAAATGCATGCTTGCACCTTATGTGGTGGCTTAGACCACCCTGCTGAATACTTGTTATATCTTGCATGATTTTAGACAGGTCTAGGAAAACCATGATAATCCAATGAACGAAGTGTCAAGAAGTGACTATTGGGACCATAATCAACCTACACACATGCATCATTCACCACGGTGGGGAGATGAACAATTTTATACTCCCCAACTCCTAGTTTGCAATCAATAATGGAAACGCTCATGGAGCAAAATGCTAGGCTTGAAATGAATGCAATGCATGACAATCCACATAGCAACATGTTTGAACTTCCCTTCTCTAGTGAACCTCATGCACAAGCATACATTGAATATCCATATGAGGAATGCATACCCACTAGTGAAGACTCTCCTTTCATTGAACAACATAATGAAACTCTAGAATTGAATCAAAACCTTGAGCAAAAGTTTGAGAGTTTAGAACTCAAATTGAGTCAAATTCTTGATGCACTAAATGAGGAAAGGGAGGAATTTCAAAGTGAAATGAATGTTAGGGAAATGCAATCGTGCTATGATGATGATGATGATGAAATATGAAGAGCATGTGTATTTTGAAAATGTAGTAAAATCTTTAGGTTCGAGACGTTAGGCGTCTCTTCTCCGTGAACCCTATGAATGATGCTTCTTCTTATATTCATGCATGTGATGTTGATGTAGAACCCGTGGAATTGTCCTGTGAAAATGAGCATGCTTTACCACCTGTTTGTGACCTAGGAATAGCTGAACTGTCTGTGACACGGATGATTCAATGCATGTGCCTAACTCCATGCCTAGGCTACAACATGATATCTCTCCCCGGTTATGTTATACATGAGAATGGTGACGAGTATGACCTGGAGATTGATGAACTGTTTTATGCGGTGAACATGATTTACCCTCTTCGACTTTAGGAAAGTGTGTGACGGTGCAAATGATTTTAAAAATGAAAACAACTTAGATGTACCTAACCTCTCTCCCGAGTCACAAATTGAAACTCCTTCACCCAACCTAGGTGTAGTTTGTCACAAAATTGCAAAACCAACTTTTCCGAAAATGCCTAACTTAGGCCTAGAGCTTTGTGCTTCCCAAGTCCTCTTGGACTATTTTGCATCAAAGTATAACACTCTTAAGGAGCCACGGTTGGAATATGTATGTGCACTTGTAATTAGCAAAACTCATTTCGAGTTAGACCTTTTGCATGATGTACCTTTAAAATTGCAAGACTTTGTGCTTTCAAACACACCCGTTCACAAGTTTAGGTTTGGGAAACTCATTCACATACACAGTCTTACGTGCACTCTCATATTATATTTGTAGGTTTTGTTAATGTGTGTACATATCGTCTTTTGGGTTGATCCTCAACTCTTTAGACTGTTAGTTTATGGTGAATTTTCATTGTATATATCCAGTAGGACTTGTTAAAATTTTTCTTTTCTTGATTCGGTTGAGTCTTCATGCACATATATTATGCTAATCCGACATGATCTCCGTTGAGAATATTGGATTCTAGCCTTGACGAATGAAGCTCAACCTTGCTCCCGCCGACATACCGGTAATCTCTTCCCTTTTATCTTTTCAGCATAGTTCTCATGGTATGTGACCGTTTAATTTTTCCTATCTGTTGACACATTGAGGACAATGTTTGATTTAGGTTTGGGGGTGTGATTTGCATTTAGAGTTTTTAGTCTTTTATTTCACCTTTTATTTTGAAAAAAAAAAAAAAAAAAAATAAATAAATAAATAAATAAATAAATTCAAAACTCTTTTTGTAAAAACCTCCAACTTTAGAGATTTTAGAGTCACTAGCATGCTTTTAGCTATGTTTACATAGAGAATCTGACCGAAATAACAGAAATTGGAAGTACCGGAGAACACAATCGGGTTCCTTAGTTGATTAGAGCGTTAAAGTTGGATTTAACCATACCCTGAGGGCGAATTAGGTGTCTTTGTTTAGATATTCGGTAGTAGAATTGTGATCACCCATAGTGGAGACTACCCATTTTACATCAAGCGAGGTACCGACCTTCACTCTTTGTGACTTTCTAGAAAAGCTTTTTAGAGTGTGTGTCACCGTACGTCAATTCCGGGTAGGAATGGTGAGCTACCCAACTTCGCACCACTTTCGCACTACTTTTGATCTCTTGAGTGCTAATTCCGTCAATCATGAGGGTGACGTCTAAAGATGAAAACTCCTTCTAAATATCGATTTGCGTTAGCATCTCTCTCTCTCAATCAGCAAGACCCATAGAAACACATCATCGTCGCAGAACCTGATAGAATCGAATATTGAAAGAAAATTGATATAGTCCAAGGTTTATGTGCAACAAAGAAAAGAAAATAAGATGAGAATTAATGAAGTTTGTGAAAAATTGAGTTTATCGTTTTATTGTAACAAAAAAAAAAAAAAAAAAAAAAAAAAAAATTATTATTATTATTATTCAAGTTTTTGTAAAGTTCGGAAGTTCGTCATCAACGCTTGAAGACCGAAGACCAGAAGATTGAAGACGTTTCTATGGTTTCTTATGAGAGAGTGATATTAATTGCCGATCGGGTGAGAAGTGAGTGAGTACTCCCACCCCTTGCTAATGGTTGATTTCCTTTCTTAGAGATCATCGAGGAAAAGATTCTTTTTGTCCACACTTTTGTGGAGTCTCCATTTTATTTCGGAAGGTTATCCTTCTTACCTACAACGTGTGCGAGATTTCTCTCTTTATTCCCGCCGCACACATGAGAGACTAAAAAGCGATCTTTTTGAGTGCAATTATCATAAAACCTAATGGTGAGGCGAAGTCGAGGCTTATGATCACAATCGAATCCGAATTCTTTCATATGGTATGGTTACTTCTCAAAGACTTAAGGATGAGAATGCGTTCTTCGATAGTTCTAACTTCATTACTAGCATGCGAAAACTCTATGTCCTCATAGCTTCTTGGAGGCTTGAGACTCTTTTACACTCTGAAGTTGGAGAAGGTTTTGTGGGTACACCTCTGGTAAACCCTCACGAGACTATAACTCGTCCACTAGGGACACCTAGGGGTTTAAAGGCTTAGTGCATACGCTAAATGCATTCGAGAGACCAGCGACGGGTGGTATAGTTAGGATTTCTTATTTTCTGTTTCACTTGAGGACAAGTAAAATTCAGGTTTGGGGGTATTTGATGAGTGCCAAATAGTGCATATTTATACACCTTTTTATTGGCATTTTACTCATCTTTTGTGCTCAAGAATCAGATATTATCCCAGATTCTGTGTTTTCTTTGTTTTCAAGAATAAATATTTGTATTAATTAATTTTGTGTTTTTAGGTAATAAATAAAGCTCGGAGAATTTGAGGAGCCAAGGAGCGAAGAATTGGAGTCGAGTATCTAAGGAGCGGCGAAGCCGCGCGCAACGCTTGCAACCCAACAAGTAGCAACTCATCTACAAGACATGGGCTTGAGCTGGAGCAACCCGCGACCCGGATCCGAGCCCGTCCACTCCAAACCGTTGAGATCTCTCTCATCCACATCCTACGGTCGCTACAGCCTCCGCATCAACCCTCGATGTACTCGCGCGACACCAGATCGCTCCAAAAACCGGCTACCTCCCTGAGCCGTTCAGATCTCCATCAACTCCATCCTACGCTCGCTGCGCCTTCCTCATCGAGCTTTGATGTAACCGCTTCACACCACAACACCTATATTCCCATTAACCAAAACCCTAACTCATTTCTTTCTCTTCCCCTACCCGACGAGTTGCTGAGAGAGAGCCTCTGCTCCTCTCCTCTCCTTCACCTCCCTCTCCCTGACAGACCACCAACTCCTCTCCTCTCCTGTCACCTCCATAGCCACCAACAACCACAGCCGTACCTCCTTCACCTCTCCTCTAGGTTTAGCTATCTCTCTCTTAGCTTCTCCATAAACCTAGAAGCTAATTTAGAGATAGATAAAAGCTAGGGTTTACCAACAGTCGAGGGATGGCGTCTGAGAGCCGCACAATCAGTGAAGGGATGAATCAGAAAGCATGGGTTTGTTTTATTTTAATATTTAATTTTGATTTTGAGAATTAGGGTTTGAGAGTTTTGGGAATTTATTGGCATGTATAAATAGAAGAAGAAACTGAGTGTTAGGGTCACGCCTGGATTAGCCGGAGTGTCAATTAGGGTTAGTTTTAATTTTTGTTATCTTATTTTGATGTTTTAATTAAGCTGTTAGGGTCTCAATGAAACCCTAAATTATCTGATTGTGAACTCACCTTGTTTGAATGTCTTGAGAGCTTAATTTTATTAGACAATTAATCGATGTTAAACACCTCAACTCGGTTCTCTCACGGTGCATACCAACGCCATGGATGCACTGTGTAGTTAGGTTAATCGGAGTTGAGTGTGTTTCGACTCTTGCTTATATTATTTACATTATTCTCTTGACTAGGTCGTTCTTCATTAGACAGCCCGGTGCTTAAATCGATTCCTTAGCTGTTATTTGAAGCTTTATAGGGAGAGATAGGTGGTGGAATTGACTCCACCTTATCAATCACGGGACAACAAGACCTCAACGTAGTTAAGCACACAATAGGAATTAGAGGTAGAATTGATGACCTTAGCATTCCCCTGTCACTATTTGTTTACCTTAGTTTAGGTTTATATCACATCTCACTACAAAACTGCCGTATCGGCACAAAAATATATGTTACAATCTTTTGTTACTCACACTTAGAATTCAGTTGAAGAAGAAGCCATAGATCACACATCAAAGCACCCCTCGTCTCTGTGGATCGACCCGTACTTGCCGCGTCTCCGATAGACGCCGTGCACTTGCGGTATAACATGTAGGCCGTAAATTATATACACATCTACGGGCCTACCAGACCGCCAAACCAAAACCCTAGAAAGCATCCCCCAGTTTGTGTTGATGTCTCGAGTGTTGGTTGCATCTTGCGTGCAAGTGGTGCTGCTAGGGACGCATGTGGCATGTGCCAATGGCATGTGCGGAATGCCTTCGTTGCGAGTTGCACCTCGAGCGTAAGTGGTAATGCCCGAGCTGCTAGTGGCGTGTGTGGCATGTGCCAACGGCATGTGCGGAATGCCTTGGTGGTAGGTTGCACGGTTTGCAAGTTAGGCTACCGGCGTGTGTGTTTGGCATGTGCCAATGGCATGTGCGGAATGCCTTGGTGGTAGGTTGCACGGTTTGCAAGTTAGGCTACCGGCGTGTGTGTTTGGCATGTGCCAATGGCATGTGTGGAATGCCTTGGTGGTAGGTTGCACGGTTTGCAAGTTAGGCTACCCGGCGTGTGTGTTTGGCATGTGCCAATGGCATGTACGGCCATGTTGACCTAGTTGCAAGTCTTGCAAGCCTAGGGCGCTATATTTGGCGTGAGCCAAAGGCATAGCGGCTTGGAAATATGGCTGCGATACGTGTTGGCATGTGCCAATGGCACGTATGGCCATGTTGACCTGGTTGCAAGTCTTGCAAGCCTAGGGCGCTATATTTGGCGTGGGCCAAAGGCATAGCGGCTTGGAAATATGGCTGCGATACGTGTTGGCATGTGCCAATGGCACGTACGGCCATGTTGACCTGGTTGCAAGTCTTGCAAGCCTAGGGCGCTATATTTGGCGTGGGCCAAAGGCATAGCGGCTTGGAAATATGGTGCGATACGTGTTGGCATGTGCCAATGGCACGTACGGCCATGTTGACCTAGTTGCAAGTCTTGCAAGCCTAGGGCGCTATATTTGGCGTGGGCCAAAGGCATAGCGGCTTGGAAATATGGCTGCGATACGCGTTGGCATGCGCCAATGGCACGTACGGCCATGTTAACCTAGTTGCAAGTCTTGCAAGCCTAGGGCGCTATATTTGGCGTGGGCCAAAGGCATAGCGGCTTGGAAATATGGCCTCATGATACGTGTTGGCATGTGCCAATGGCACGTACGGCCATGTTGACCTAGTTGCAAGTCTTGCAAGCCTAGGGCGCTATATTTGGCGTGGGCCAAAGGCATAGCGGCTTGGAAATATGGCCTGCGATACGTGTTGGCATGTGCCAATGGCACGTACGGCCATGTGGACCTAGTTGCAAGTCTTGCAAGCCTAGGGCGCTATATTTGGCGTGGGCCAAAGGCATAGCGGCTTGGAAATATGGCTGCGATACGTGTTGGCATGTGCCAATGGCACGTGCGGCCATGTTGACCTAGTTGCAAGTCTTGCAAGCCTAGGGCGCTATATTTGGCGTGGGCCAAAGGCATAGCGGCTTGGAAATATGGCTGCGATACGTGTTGGCATGTGCCAATGGCACGTACGGCCATGTGGACCTAGTTACAAGTCTTGCAAGCCTAGGGCGCTATATTTGGCGTGGGCCAAAGGCATAGCGGCTGGAAATATGGCCTTGTTGCCATGGTGCGCAGGTGCGGCTTGGTTTGGCATTGTTGCCATGGTGCGCGGGTGCGGCTTGGTTTGGCATTGTTGCTTAGTGGTGCGCGGTGCGGCTTGGTTTGGCATTGTTGCCATGGTGCGCGGTGCGGCTTGGTTTGGCATTGTTGCCATGGTGCGCGTGCGGCTTGGTTTGGCATTGTTGCCATGGTGCGCGATATGCGGCTTGGTTTGGCATTGTTGCCATGGTGCGCAGTGCGGCTTGGTTTGGCATTGTTGCCATGGTGCGCGATATGCGGCTTGGTTTAGCATTGTTGCCATGGTGCGCAGGTGCGGCTTGGTTTGGCATTGTTGCCATGGTGCGCGTGATATGCGGCTTGGTTTGGCATTGTTGCGATGGTGGGCGATATTCGGCTTGGTTTGGCATTGTTGCCATGGTGCGCAGGTGCGGCTTGGTTTTGGAATTAAGGTTACGTATTTGAAAACCCTAATCTGGTATTTTGAAAAAATACCCCTATTAATTGTTTACACCGAGTTAAATGCTCTTAGTTAATGTGTTGCGGGTAACACTAGGTCATGGGGTTTTACGATTTTAGCCCTTGTCTAAAAACCACCATCAACAATTGCAAAACGACTTTTGTCTCAAGATCGGAGATAAAGTAGATAGACCTTTGAGTGATAGATAAGTTCAAGTCTCCACATACCTTTTAGTCGATGAAGTTCCACCAGTTCCTTGAGTAGCTCTTCGTCTTGTATGATGATTGCCATGGAGTTCTTGAGCTCAACTACACTTTCTATCCTAGTCCGAGACTTAGCTATAGTAGACTAGAATTCAAGACTTATAGTTTTGATCACTAAGATTGATAAACATGCTTGAGATAAAGAACGCACGCGAGTTCGGCCAAGCGGTGCTCTAACACTTAGGATGGTCAAGCATCTCTGAAAATCATTGATATGCTTAGGTACATAATTATCTTCTTTAGATTATTATTGTGTTTTAGTTCATTTGTTCAATTGAAGTATCTCTAGTCATGCTTATGATAGTAGTATGCAAAATATTCTTTTATAGAAAATGTTCAAATCTACAAAGTCTCTTCTAGGGGGTATCTTTTAAGTTATTTTTTGATTATATGGAAACAACTCCCCTGAGTACATGTGGTACGGGTAATAGGATGTATACAATTTTTGTTATCAGTAAGGCCCCCTTTCTATTTTGTCTTTTTTGATTCTTGGCCTTCTTTTTACTTATTTGTATCATAAAAAGTGAGGAAAACGAGATTTTGTGTTTGTAAACATGGGGGTGCAATATGGATCAGTACAACTATTGACTGAATACATCCAAGAATGTGTAGAATGGGACGCAAATCCATCCACCATATTCTTTGAAACACTTTAATACGATAGAAAATAGGATTTGGCTAGAGTTAACATCACACATGATTATTATTTTACTTCAGATGTTTGAATGTTTCACAGTGGTTGAATAACTTTAAAGGAGATTTAGGATTAATTCTCGTCTATCATTATTTTCTTACGTTGTTTATAGGTATTGTGTATGATGGTTTCCCTATTTTTTTTTTTTTTTTTCATTTTCTCAAATTATATAGCAGTAGAATTTCACCGGTGCCTATTTTACCAGTGGCCTTTTGTTATTGAATTGTTAATGTGAATAAAGTTGTAAATAATTATCAATTGTTGTTGTGTTGGTGGTGAATGTGCACATAGTTGCACACCTATTGATCGTTAATTGTACACATGTTGATGGTTAATGTATACATATTTGTACACCTGCTGATTGTTAATGGTACCTAACTGTATTATACGCTGATGCACCGATCTTTTTTGGTTTTATGCATTATATTTAGGGACTCATAAGCTCAAAGTGGTAGTGCTTATCATAAGGTTTGCGGAGGTTGATAGTTCAAATCCATAAGAGTTTATGTGTTATGTTTACTCAATATGGATATCGGTATTAGTGCTTAGGTAGACGATTCAAGTTGCATCTGTGTACAAAATGGTGAACCTTGTATTGTCTTATTAATATATGGCATGCTTTGTGGGTATAGATGTTGGGTTTCTGGATTTTGTAGATGTTTACATAATTATACACCAGTATCTTGTCTCGTTGATATATGACATGTTTTATGGGCATGGATGTTGGATTTTCTAGGTTTTTGTAGATGTGTACATAGTTGTACACCATATCGTCTCATCTGATTAATATATTTCCTATTTTGTGGGGTATGGATGTCCGATTCTCAAGATTTTTGTTGATGTGTACATAGTTGTACACCATTGTCGCGTGTCATGGATATGTGTTTTGTTTTATGGTTACGGATGCTAGGTTTTCAGGATTTTTGTAGAAGTGTACATAGTTGTGCATCATTGCCCAGTCTCATGAATATATTGGATGTATTGTGGATATGGATGTTAAATTTTTGTAGATGTGTACACCATTGCCTTGTCTCATGAATATATGTCTTGGTTTATGGGTATGGATGTTGAATTTTCACGATTTTTATAGACATTTACATAGTTGTGCACCATTATTCCGTCTCATGGATATATGCCTTGTTTTATGGGTATGGATGTTGGATTTTCAGGATTTTTGTAGAAATATATATAGTGTACACCATTGTCCAATCTCATGAATATACTGTATGTTTTGTGAGTATGTATGTTGGATTTTTGTAAATGTGTACATAGTTGTACACCATTGTCTAATTTCATGGATATATGACATGTAAAAGTTAAAATATTGTAGTGTTTTTGTAGATATCGAAAAGAACTTTTCGAGTATATAAAATTTACAAATTCTAGACGAGCAACTCTAAAGATAAGTTGTTTTCTAATTATTTTTATATTGTTTCTAAAGATAAATTGGTTTCTAATTATTTTTATATTATTTAGAATTGTTGATATCATCATGAGTCACTTTTAGCTATGTTGTAAATATTACCGGTGTCATTGTACTACAATGGTAAAGTCATGGGATGATGATACCAATGACCTGAATTCGAAACTCACCAACACCAAATTCTTAACCGATCATAAAAATAAATAGAAAATGAATAAGTCGTAAATACTTGAATCAAATAAATATTTTAATAATTAAATAAGTTGTACCAAGTTGAATGGGGCTTCTGGAAAAAAATAAAAGTTGAATGGGGCTAAACCATATTTGTCCTACCTTTTAGGGATATATATTATTCATTTATAGGGTGTCCTACCTTTTAGGCTTAGTCCTATGGGCTAGATATCTAGCTGCCAGATTGGCCATCCACGTCAGCCTGGGCAACCTCCTAAGTCTTATGGGCTAGATATCTAGCTGCTAGATTGGCCATCCACGTCATCTGTGAGCGCCGAACCATTCGAGCGTTTTCTGAGCGCCGAACCATTCGGCCTTTTGAGCACTTTTTGAGCGCCGAACCATTCGGCGTTTAAATCTCAGCCGTTAGATTTTTGTGATTTTTGTGAGCGCCGAACCATTCGGCGTTTTGAGCACTTTTTGAGCGCCGAACCATTCGACGTTTCAATCTCGCTGATAGTTGGATTGTGAGCAAATGCTAGGAGAGAGAAGTAGCCAGATTGAGTGTTAACTTTTTTCCCACACTTTTTTCATGATTTGCAACACTTTTTGGCCAATCTAGCAGTCCAATCTAGCCCATAGGGTTAGCCTTAGGGATATATTATTCATTTATAGGGTATATAAATAATGCTCCCTTCTAACAACAAGACAGACCTTACTGGGATAATTAATAGGGGGAGAGCCACTTTTACTAAAGGAAAAACTGACTTTGGGATGGATTAAAAATAAATAACTAAAAGGGGAATTCTCCCGTGATAGAACAAGAGACTGATCTGTTCCAAACTTCCGATACAATTTGAACATCAGTGCCAGACATGAAGAAGAATTTTTCTTGCCTTGATCAATTTTTTGTGTTCCCAAAGGTGCACACGTGAATAGTTTTAAGTTCCAGTTTTCTAAACAAAGCAAAACGAGATAGATAATTAATGATTTTTCAAATTCAACTATGTTGCTTTCTTCATATTTTTGTGGAAAATCCATGATTCTTATAATCATTATCTTCCGATGATCTAATGAATGGCTTTAATTTTGCGCATGTAACCACGAAAAGAAGACATGCTTATGTTATGAACAACTGCAGAAAAATTAGATTGAAACCAACTCGACGAGAAAGAAGAAGAGGCGCGCCTCCTTCCGTTAAAGAGTTTTAAAAAATTACAATCTGGAAGCATTGATCATTAAGCACAATCACACACATATATCTAATCAGGAAGACATTAACAATATATACGTGCCTACTGTCCCATTGTTCTCACGCAAACTTTACCGACTTTTTCACCAAATATGAATTCTCCACCTTGTAGTGTGGCTTGTTGTGGTCCTGCAAGTCTGATAGGTCATTACCATGTTTCATGTGAACGTCTCTTCAACCAGCATAAAAATTCCAATCGCACCAGACCTATAAGTGGTTATTGTTATGGGATTTTTTTTCTTCTAAATCCACCCAAAAATTAGCTTTCCCTCTAGTAAAAGTGGCTTTCCCCCTAACAATTATCCTTACTGGGGCGTAAACCAATCTCTCATTCGAGAGTCTCTCTATCAAAATTTCTCTGTACGTCTGAAGTTGGGTTTAGGGTTTTTCTTGCAGCCAGACTCGAGTTTGATTTCGGGTAAGAACTTATCATACCAATCTCGATTTCTTTTATCTTCCTTCTATATGCGTTTTATTTGAATTCGAATTCATCTTGTCAAAGCAATTCCTTAATTATGTAAGTTGTCTATTTTGAAATTTTAGTCGATTAATTGTTGCTACATCTTATAAGATTTGAGTCTCGTCTTTTTCTATAGAACCCTAGCTTTGGGTTTCAATTTTAGTTCAAATCCAGAAACAATTCATCCAAAACATTACCCAACTCAATGATGTGAAAGCAAGTAATTACCTAACTCATAAAACACATTTTATCTTTAATTGTGTTTTTTCTGGTATCCTCCTCTGATTTAAACATTATCTATTCAGTTTTAGCCTTTTAAGTTACCAAGCAACTCATACTTTGTGTGAAATTTTGCAGTTGATATATATAAGTGAGTGACAAAAGGAAGCATGGCAAAGCATCATCCTGATTTGATTATGTGTAGGAAGCAGCCTGGGATTGCAATTGGTCGGTTGTGTGAGAAGTGCGATGGGAAGTGTGTGATATGTGATTCATATGTGCGTCCTTGCACACTTGTTCGGGCTTGTGATGAATGCAATTATGGATCGTTCCAGGGTCGGTGTGTGATTTGTGGAGGTGTGGGTATCTCTGATGCCTACTACTGCAAAGAGTGTACTCAGCAGGAGAAGGACCGTGATGGCTGTCCAAAGATTGTTAATTTGGGAAGTGCTAAAACTGATCTCTTCTATGAGCGCAAGAAATATGGTTTTAAGCAAAGATAGGGTGGATATTATTGGGGAGTTGTTCTGTCTTTTAACGATGTTTTGTATTACTTATAGTATGGTGTTCAAACTTCTATCTAATACTGAATTACTACTGATATACATTTTAATGAGTTTTCATTATTACGAGATTTGTTAGTAGATCAAGAAACATGGGCATGCCAGAGCTAGTCTGAGAATGTCCCCAGGTCGACATTTCCTGTAGTTCGTAATAGTTGTTATGGAATTAAGAGTTTCAGCATTTTCTCGCGTATCTGCTTAGAACTACTAGCTTTATATTGCTGCAAGTATTATTCGTTAGACTGAACTGTATATATTCAATGGCATGCGGAGCTTTACATTTTACAAATTTTTTGCAGTTGAAATGAAGAATCATCGTCAAGGACCATTTTTAGTCATAGTGGTAGAGGTAACTAATTGCTATCCTCGGCTCGGTTTCTTTGTTTTGGATATACAAACCGTCCCTTCACTTTGTGTAATACCCTGTATCCTAAATTAGGTTCTGATAAGTGGGTTATCTTGATTCAACATTTTTGTTAGAGATATATATTCAAAACCTATTGTAGGAGGTGTTCTTCTAAAACCTAAGAGAAAGGTGTAGAAAAATATAATAGGCTCAGTAGTCTTTTCCTCGTTTGAATCCTAACTGCGAGACAGATTTGGTAGAAAGCAGGTAGAACCAATAGAACTAAAGGTTGGTGCGGTTTTCTGTTGCTAAAAGGCAAGAAGCGTACTAAATTCATTTATTACTTTAGCCAATATAAGCTAACAAAGATAGAAGCTGTTGAGGTATAGAATATCTAGTAATCTTTTGGTTGGATCTGTTAATTTAGATGAGATTAAGAAGTTTTCTTTCCAGTTAATCAGATAAACATGTGTCCGCATCTTCTTGTTAATCACTGCTGCTGTAGGTACATAACTAGTTTATTTTTTATGTTCTTACATGTTAAGTTTGGTGTTGCTCAAGTAGTCAACTGGTAAGGCGCTTTTATGAATTTGTAGGGTTTCTTTGTCGCATTGGTAAAAAAATGAAGGTAAGAAATCCAACTGACATGACTTTTATGACTTCAATTCGAGTCTTTAGTTTTAATCCATGATTACATTAAGTTTATCAACTCCAATTGTGAAGGTAAAGAACTTGTCTGAAATCTGTTTCACCCTGATTATATTCAGCTGTGGTTTCTTTGGTTTAAATTAGACTTTCTGAGTTTCAGCTTTAATGAAGGTTGTGTACTCTGTCTGTAAAAATTCCAGTCTGACGATTAAGCAAATATGTCTGTGGTTTCTATCGCAGACAAGTTTACTTTGTGAAATGACTTCATTTTGGCTATGATTAGGAATGAAATATGCTCAACTCTTGTTATTTAATTTTTATTTACTCAACCTAATTCAGTTGCACAACACGTATTTTTCTGAAACTTTCCTTAGAGACTGTAGACTCTCCCTCTCCTTCTAAAAGCAATAACAGAGAATGAAATCTTTGTATCAAATACAAAGCAAAATCTTCCAGTGACAACTGATAAGCCAACTTCAATCCCTCCATTTTATTCCATTTTGATATCTTATCAGTCAATGGCTACCAATTACCCGGAACCGGACCCGGTAGATCCGGTTATGGGTCCTAAAGTTGGATCCATTAACGACTTGGGACCCACGCGTAATCATCCGATTGGACTCAAATATTAACGAAAGCGCCCAAACGGATGATACTCGTCGGGTATCGGGTCCCTGGTTAATCATTGTTTTGTTGGCTTTAATTTTTATTTATTTTTTTGATTAGACGGCAACGGGAATTGAACCCCGGGAATTGAACCCCTAACCAGCTGGGCTAATCCCAGATGGTTACATTTTTCTTACATCTATTCTTTATTTAGTACATTAATAAAGAAATAATAATTAATTTTTATTATAATAATCTGGATTCAAGCCAAAAAGAGATAGATATTAAGTTTTTTCGGGTTTTTTTTTGTAGTTTTCTTGGTACCCAATGGATACCTGAAACCGACGGGTATCCGAAATTTTTAACTGGTTCGGTTGTGGCTTCAAAAATTTATGAACCAGATTCGACTTTTGTAAGTAGGGTCCGGGTATAGTGATACCCGGGAGGACCAGGACCCATTGACAGCCCTACTTATCAGTCGCATTCTAAACCCCCGTTTAAACCCCCTCTGGAAATTCTATCACCACTGTTCGTCTCTCTAAACAAGGATTATTATGTTAAAAATCAAGTCAAACAATTTTTTTTCTTCAAATCTGTCCATTGAAAACCCATCATAATGTACCATTCTACTGTACATTAAGAGAACATTACATGAACTGCAAAAGATTCGCAAAACACTTTTAACCATGAGAACTAATGGTGGGTTATCTCGATGCTGACAACCCTTGATTCAACTTATGTTCGAATTTAATACCTCTAGGTTCATTTCTCAGGTTTGGACTTTTTATTCAGAGGCGAAGTTATCTGCTGGGTTGGTCCCTAATATTTGCACTCTCTTTGTGTAAAGTGGGTCTGTGAAAAAATTGCATTACGAGGTAAAGACACCGTGAAGCTGAAATAACTCACTCATAACATTTTTTAAAGGATTACGTGGACATACTCAGCTGCCTGGGAAGCATCAGGTGTTGTCTTATTTGTTTTTTCTAATTCGTATTGAAGAGTGATATCAACCCGTTGTTTTTGTTTTTCCTGCATCATATGCATAGCGCATTAGTCATAGTTAGTAGCTCTGTATCAAATTCATCATCGATATCGTCACTAGCATCAATATCGGTATTGTCACTACCATCAATATCATCAATAAGGTAACCTTTAACCTTTAGGCTTGTCATCCAGTAACTTGTTCGGGAATACGAGGTTGGCGGTAGGTATTTTCATTTTCAACTGAGATGGAATGGTCCGTTGGATCAAAGAATAATCAATAGTATCCAGATTAGACTATTTATTACAACTGTAGATATGGTTGATACAGTTAGATATAGGCTTGGTTTGGTAATGCTTTTATTTTCTCAAAAGCACTTTCAAAAGCTATTTATGTCAATAATTTTTGAAATTAGTGTTTGGTAAAAAAAAATCAAAGTGCTTTTTATTGAAAGCACTTCCCAAATTCCTCAATTTTTAAAAATTTGGGGAGGATGAGCTTTTAAAAACTTTACAAAAGATAATTATGGCCCCTAAATTTAATGATTGATTTATCTTTTTTATCCCTACTTTATTTTATAAATGACAAAAGTTACTGCATTAAATTTATATACAATCAATTTTTTTACTATTTCTTATATTGCATTCTTTAATTTTTTTTTAATTTTTCAAACTATTTTATATACCATTTCATTTAATTTGTTAACAGTATAACTAAACAAGTATTAAATAATTACTTAATTTTAGTTTCATTTTTTGTTTGATATATATATAAGTATTTAAGTTAAATAATTTTTAACAATCATAATAATAATGGTAATTAGTATAAATATTAATATTATATAGTAAAATAATTAATTATTTTTAAACCCCATAAAATGAATAAACCTACCATTAGAGATATGTCTGTTTTTGTCATTTGCTACAACAACTATGGTTGAATCTGAAATTTTACCAAACACACTTTGATTGCTTTTTTAATCGACTTCAACTTTAATTAATATTTTACCAAACGTCTAACTGCTTTTTTCTCACAGCACAGCACATCAACGCACAGCAGAAAAGTGCTTTTACAAAAGCTGTAGCAATACCAAACTAAGCCATAATACAATTATATGGAGGTCCGCTAAATTGGGGATTTACAGGGTGGGGGTTACTAATGGATAGTTATTTGAATTATCTGTAGTTGTGCTTCGCAGTTATAAAGTAAAGAAAAATTATACTCATTGGAAGCATCTTTTATACATATTTTTCTATCAGGTTGCTTTTGAGAAGTTCTGCTGCACTTTACGTGTAAAGGGGTGTGTTGAAAAGCGAAAATGCTAGAAATCCCCCACTTTTATACCCCAAAAAATTTACACCCCTATGTGTCCATGTGTTATTGGCTCACTTTTAAAGCGGACCTCCTGTTTTTCTCAGGTGGGGTAGGGTGAGGATGAAATCTACGGTGGATAAGAGTGACACATAGGGGTGTAAAATGGTGGTGTAGAAAAGTGGGGATGGGAAGCAGCTTCGGTTGAAAAGTCATGAGGCGGGTGCGAGGCTGATGGGTAGGGCATGGAGCCTGGAAAGACTAGTTAGGGACTATTCGGGAAAAAAATATTTTGCTACTTTAACTGATGCAGCATTCAATGATACTTATATTTTGCTACTTAAAATGATATAGCTATTGTCATACTTCATTTACTTGCTACTTTTAAGTTTTTGAATGCCTAAAACAACACAACAATCGCAAGTTTTAGAAGTTTAACTTAAAACAGTGTCAAGAACCTCTTTTTGTTAAGTAAAAACAAAAATCAAAATTGATTTAGTTTTTCTTAACAAGAAACAATTGTATTTTGTTAAGCAAAAACAAGAATAAGCATTAAATCAGCTTTTCTTAATAGAAAAAATATTAAACCAAAAATCGTTACCTTACTTTTGATATGATCGACTAAGATCAAAATTGATCAAGTTTTCATATCAGGAAAGAGATTATCAACATAATTCTTCCCTCGGTTTCCACAACCACTAACCCCACAAAGATATGACGTTTAAGCACTAGTCCAAAATAGAACTCTCCCACGTTGTTTTGTTATTCCTGCAAGACAAAAAGAATAATAAAAAGAAACAACCTTACCGAGAAAGGTCGACAAGATCTTAGCTTTACATGCCAAGTAAAAAGCTAAAACCGAAACTCATGTGTCATGCTAAATACACAACTTATGAAAATAAATTGATAGTATCATAATTGTAAATTTACACATGAGTTTAATCAATATCTAATTATAATTACAAGTAGAGTGCATGTGCGTTGCAATGACGAACAACCTTTTTTTACATATTTTGCATTTTCAAATTCAAGACCCTCAATCTTTTCTCGTTGGGTTTGCATAATCGGCCTATCTAGCCTTATATGCACCTTTAATGAGATCAAACACACATCGAGATAATACAAAACATTGTTAAGTATGTCCTCTCATGGTATTTGTATAATCGGCGGAAATTAAAATTTTTCTTAAAACAAACTTCTCATCTTGGTATCATTTTCATCTTCCAAAGACGCTTTTTGTCAATTCTCGCACATAAATATTATTTTCAATCACCATGGTGTTCAAAACAAACCAAATGCAAATTTTGTAAGAAAGGAATAATGAGAAATAAGTAACATTACAGAAAGTGAAAGAAGAACATAAGTTGAGAAAGGTTGCACTTTATATCTCAAGAATGTGAAGAAGTTTCTGGAAGTAATAAGAGAAGTGGGTGCCATACGAACATCAGCTAGAGTTCGCGAGAGAAAAAAAAACTCGATGATGCCTATGCCCATTGGTATTAAATTTTAGTTTCTACGACCCCAAATAACATCACTTCAATTTATTATAGCCTAATCTCATGTGAACGCCCCTATGGGAAATCACCTATTCGTTGCTTACTAATGTCAATTAAATGAATCTCACCTATGAACCAAAACGCCTATATCATAAGCAAATACTTAACCATGACCAAAATAGATCCTTATTAGTATCGAATAAGAAAGAATTCAGGGCATCTAGTGTGCAATTGTTCAATACAAATATTCAACAAATTACTTCCAAAATACGATTCAAATATGATTCACAATCAATACAAAGATTAGTGTTTCAAAGGTTTCGTTAGCTAAGCAGTCAGTATTCTACCTCGAGCTTGCATATCTACAAATGTAAACAATTGAAAGGAAAATTTCTTATCCCATGTCATGAAGTTTACTATTTTCTTAAGTGCCCTCCCCATTTGTGGGCTCATTATTTTCTTAAGAGCTCTCCGCATCTGTGAAGTTTACTATTGAAACTTAAAAAGAAATCTTTAGTTTTTGGTGATTCTTATTTCTTATAACTCACCTTCGGATCTGTAGCCTTGTAAATGCTCATTTACTTGATTTCACACATACCCAGTTTACTTGATTTTACACATAGCCAGTATCTCCACTAAAGTATAGTATTTATCCATGTTGGCTTGGATTCACCCTGTATAACAGAACCAAACCCAATCATCTTAGTTGTACGTCATCTTGCGACGAATCCATCAATCTATCTGTCTACAAATCAATAGTACTTTGTCGGGAATTTGCACAAACAGGTGAAAGAGTTGTACCCCTTTGTTGGGAATTCAACCAAATCGAAACTAATTAAGAGTTTGGAATTATAAAAAGAGATAAGTCATTTCAGGAGAGATGCTCAAGATGTACTCGAACAATATTCGAACTCAATATAGAATGTCATATGACTCGCAACTCAGAACTTAAGCACCGAGTTCGTAAGCAAATATCAGTACAACTAAAAACAAATACTAAGAACCTAAATACAGCTTTTGCAGACATACAGTTTCGTAGTGGCACTCATCCTCTTAGAAAAAGATACCGAAATCCTCCATGCGAACAGAAACATTATTTGTTATAATTCCTAATAGTATGTGGCACGGAGCCTAGCTATAATAGAGCATTGTTGTGAAGACGGAAATGTAGCAATATTAAAAGATGAAAAATTGAGTTCATCACAGATAAGGCAGTATACATAAATCATGTTGGTCGATACAGAGAATCAAATGTTTTCTAACTTATATATCTATATCAGCATAATCATGCAAAACAGAGTTGTGCCATACTGACATCTAGGGTGAGTTGGGTCATATGATGCATATTGTGCCTAGCTACAGCATAAAAATGATTTTCCTAGTGAATAAGTGCGAACTACAGACGGTACTGTATGCCTCTAAGTTGTGACCTTACTCTACTGTAAAACCCCATCATGAGAGACAAAGTTAAATTTATCACATCATGTAAAATAGCAATCAGATTGGATATTAATGAAATCACGAAAACCTAATATCTAAATTGCATACCAAACTACACATGTCAACCCAAATTGGAAACCATCTGCCCCCTTTAGTGTCCAAACACAAATTTACTATTTCTTTTTCCCTAATCAAGAAAAACCCCTAATTTCAAACAATCGAATTAACAAAGATTTCAAAAAATCGAATTCAGAAAGATAGCAACGATGTTATTTTTTGTTGTCCTGGTTTGGTTCAGGGGAAACCCTATTTCAAGTAAAAATCAAATAATTAAGAGTTTGGAATTACATACCTAATGAAGAAGATGAAATTCAACCAAATCGAAACTAATTAGATAATCTCTGAACCACCATTCTGCAATTAAAAATAGATTGATTGATTGAAAGCCTCTGATTCAATTTTTGAAAGGAATCCCTAATTTCAGTTGTTGTGGGATAGAGAGATAGAATCGGTTCCGGATGCGAAACATGTTAATGGAGAAGGTGAGGGAGAAGAAGAAGTTGATGTTGTAATTCGTTAATGGAGTGATGGGTTTCTTTGCGATGGATTAGATAGTTAGGGAGAAGAAGAAGAAATAACGAAACGTGGAAGGGTATATTGGGGAAGTAACGAAAAAAATGTCACACGGAATTGTTTTCCTATCATCCAACGACTGTCATTAAAAGTTAGGAGATCTAACGGCAGTGGTTAGTTAATATGTTGACTTTTTCATTTCTGTTGCACTCATTAAAGGGGGGGAGATGTGTGATAGAGAGATAGAATCGGTTCTAGATGCGAAACATGTTAATGGAGAAGGTGAGGGAGAAGAAGTTGATGTTGTAATTCGTTAATGGAGTGATGGGTTTCTGTTGCGACAGTTAGATAGTTAGGGAGAAGAAGAAGAAATAACGAAACGTGGAAGGGTATATTGGGGAAGTAACGAAAAAAATGCCACACGGAATTGTTTTCCTATCATCCAACGACTGTCATTAAAAGTTAGGAGATCTAACAGCAGTGGTTAGTTAATATGTTGACTTTTTCATTTCTGTTGCACTCATTAAAGGGAGGGAGATGTGGGATAGAGAGATAGAATCGGTTCCGGATGCGAAACATGTTAATGGAGAAGGTGAGGGAGAAGAAGTTGATGTTGTAATTCGTTAATGGAGTGATGGGTTTCTGTTGCGACAGTTAGATAGTTAGGGAGAAGAAGAAGAAATAACGAAACGTGGAAGGGTATATTGGGAAAGTAACGAAAAAAATGTCATACGGAATTGTTTTCCTATCATCCAACGATTGTCATTAAAAGTTAGGAGATCTAACGGCATTGGTTAGTTTATACGTTGACTTTTTCATTTCTGTTGCACTCATTAGGGGGGGGGATTTGATAAAGCAACCCAATAGGTTAAATCCGAAATCTGTTAAATCAAAAAGTCACAAAATCAAAGAGATAAACATATTATTAGATTGAAACATTATGGTTAGTAAAAACCGAAAATAAATCTCATAAACCGAAACCGAGACATAAGAATTACAAATCATGACTATTAAAAGAATAAATTCAGGAAAACTATTGATAGTCTGAATATTGAATTGTTAGGTTTCATTCGAAAGAATGAACTCAGTTTTTTATAAATTTTTTTGTGTGTTCATGTTAAAGAATGAACTCTGTTTTAGATGTTGAATTATTAGGTGTTCATTCGAAAGAATGAACTTCGTTTTTTTGTTCGTAATAATGAATTTTTTGTTGTGTGTTCATTCTTAATTAAGAATGAACTCGAATCTATAAAAGGCATTACCAAACACTTGATAGTTCATGAAACAGAATGAACTCCTACAAGAAAATAAGCAGGAAGTTTAGAGTTCATCAGACAACATGAACTCAAATAATTATGGAAATAGAAAAGTTACGGAAATTAATGCTAAAATAGTACGAAAGGGTATTTTTATCCATTTTATATCTTCAAATAATTATGGACCAAACATGAAATGCCTTTTCCAGCTAGACTAAATAGTCTTGGGAGTTGGGACCACCTAAAAAGGACCAAACGATAATTTCTTCTAAAAGAAGCTTATCTCGATACATTTTTATGGGCAACTTAGTAACCATTGGACATCCCTTATCTATCTGCTTTAGATGGCTATATCGCATCCGTCCCAAAGAAAAAAGGAAACAAAGAAAAAGGGACAACCAACATAAACGCCTTCTTCTTTTTTCCTGTACAGCGAAGACGAGAAAAATACCAAACCCAAATTCCCCCAGTCTCTCTTGATTCTCTCCAGATTTCAGATTCAAACCCCAGTAATTGGAAAATCTAACTTCCAATATCTCTGTAAGTGTAATTTTTTTCTATCATTTCTTTTGATTCATTTCCCTCTTTAGATCACAATTTCATAAATTTCAGCAAACATTTACAAACCCTAGATACAGAGATCTGAAACAAGCTAATTCAATGATCTTGTAAAAGGAAGTTTAATAAATTAAGAAGAGTTAATCAATGGCGTGTTTAGCTTTGTCTCTACAACCAGCAAATGGATCTGATATCCTATTACAAACACGTGAGTGGTTTCCACCAGCAAGAGCATTAGTAGCTCTATCAGCCTTTAGACAAACACGTATGGCTTTCGCAACAGGTAAACAGATCTTAACAGAAGATGGGGATATATCATTAGGTGATGATCCATTAGCTGCATCAAGTGGACAAGTAATTGTTGGTGTAGAAAGTAAATATCGTGTTGTTTATCGTCTTGTTAATGGGATTTATGTTTTAGGTATTACTACTGTTGATCAAGATGAATGTGTTAATAATGTATTTGAATGTATTGGTATTGTTAATCAAGCTGTTAGTGTTATTGTTGCTGCTTGTCGTGGTGTTGATGTTACTCCTGAGAAACTCAATAGAAAGTATGCAGAAATTTATATGGCGCTAGATATTGTTTTGAAAGGTGTTAGTTCTATTAGGCTTGTTGCTATGTTGTCTTCAATGCATGGTGATAGTATTGCTAAGATGGTACATTCGGGTATTGATACTGAGAACCGTATTAGAGGAGCTGATAATTGGAGTAGTGTTGAGTTTCTTTCGCTAGAACACCAAGCAAATGTTGAACTGTTTTCCAATGCTACTTTTGAATTGCCTTCGGAGACTTTGGCTGCTGGCGATGAAGTAGCATCGACTTTGATAACTACTTCCTCGCAAGCAGATAAAGAAGAGTTATTGCAAGAAAAGAAACCTGAGGGAACTTCTGAAACAGAGAAAGATCCTTTTGCTGCTAGTGATGCGATTAATAAGCCAGAGGAATTAGTGGGTGGCTTTAAGAAAAATAAGGATTTGTCTTCGGCTACTGATCTAAGTGCACTTTCTGGGTTAGATGTAACTACTCTACCACCAGCAGAGGCTACACAATCTACACATATTGGTGTTGAAGGATTTGAAGGGAACTATGGTGGTGTTGAGTTTGGTAAAGAAGAGGAGAGTTTGAATCAAGCTTTTGAAGGGCTTGATGATGCTTGGGGTGGAGGATTGGATGCATCTGAATTTGTTGGACCAAAGAAATTTCCAAAGAATGAGGGTTTGGGAGGTTTGGAATTTTTAAACTCAGGAGGTGACGTTGTGGCAACTACTGCTCCAGGTGGAACAGGGGGAACTCTTGAAAACCTTTTGGTGAAGAAAACTGAAATGCAGGGACCTGAGATGTATATATCTGAAGAAATCAGTGTTGAATTCAGAGAGTCTATTCTTGCTAGGGTGAGTTTAATGGGTACTGTTTATTTGAAAACTTTGCCACAAAAAATGGTTGGTGACAAAGAAACTGAATTCTCCTTCCGAGTTGAGGGTACTTCAGGAGTCAAAAGGTTTGTTATGCAAAATTCTCTTGTCAGTAGTCTTGGAAACGGGTTATTTCATTTAAGGACGAAATCTTCTGAGGAGCCTCTTCCAGTTCTAAAGTATAGTCTTCTGCCTCGATTGACGCCATTACCATTAAGGGTTCGTATGGTTACACGTCACAGTGGAACTCTACTTTCTGTGATGATTCAGTATGTGTCAAATCCGGATTTGCCAGCACCCTTGAATGATGTTACATTTGTTTTGAAGCTACCAGTTGACCCGACATTGTTGAAGGTGTCCCCGAAAGCTGGTTTGAACAGATCCGAAAAGGAGTTGAGTTGGCACATTCAGGAGATTCCTTTGAAGGGTCCTCCTGGTATGTTACGGGCTCGAATGCCAGTTGACATAAATGAACAAGATTCTCTTGAAGAAATTGAGGTTGTTGGGTATGTCAAATTTTCAGTGCAGGGAACTAGATCGTTGTCTGGGGTTTCACTACGACCAGCTACCGAGGGTAAGACAGACTTTTATGAGGTTAATCACAGGTTCGCAAGTGGCCTTTATATGTGCAACTGATACCAAAGACTGTTGTTTTCTTGGCGCATTCTTTTCGTGTTCTTATCCTATTTTGGTTTCTTGCAGCGTGTTTTAGTGTGTTTGTACTACTCTTTGTAAGAGGATAATGACTTGTATCCATCTGTTCTCTTTGAAAGCTCATTGTTCCTTTGTTGATGTTTTTATCAATCCTGAGAAAATGACCAACCCTTTTGGGCTTTCTTTCTCCTCTGTACAATTACGAGCTGTGAAATGCTAATTTTGTAAACTTTTGAAGTTCACTTCATTTCTGTCTATCTCATTCTACCATGCGAAATCCATTTAGTTCCTCTGTTCTTTTAGATTAGCCCTCATGCTTTTTTCTGATTAGATATTCTCTCTTTGGAATTGGTGAATCCCCTCGTGAAGATATGATCATCAGTTTCTATCCGTCAGGAGGTTAACTCTATCGGTTAATGCTATGTTTGTAATTGTGATTTGTGAGGGCCAGTCGAGTTTAAATCTTTAGTTGGGTCATATACAGATATACTTGCCCTTTCCCACAGATGAGCCTGTGCTGACGTGATTGTTGTGTATTTAGCAACACCCTTCTCATAACGAGCGTCTAATTTTGGCTTTCATCACTAACTCTTAAAATATAAATGTTGTTTAGATTTCAAATCCCAATTTTTTTGTTATTAAACTAAACCGAATATTTCCTACTAGAACATCTGTTTCCTCTGTATCACCTCTCAAACTCAGTACTTCATGGAGCCATTATCATTCTCAAATCATCCCTACAAAGGTCAGATCATCACTAAGGGATCAGACCCTAAACTCAAATATTTCTCATTCAAATTGGTTAATTACGAAACTAAGTAGAGAAGGAAAAATTGTTGAAGCTCGTAAGCTGTTTGATAAAATGCCTGATTTAGACGTTGTTACCTGGACTACCATGATTACTGGGTATATCAAATGTGGATGTCTTAAAGAGGCGAGAATTCTTTTCGACGATCCGAGTTCGAAAAAAGACGTTTTTACTTGGACTGCATTGTTATCTGGGTACGTTCGATCGCATCAAATTGCTGAAGCGGAAAGGCTGTTTGTTGAAACGCCTCACAAAAATGTTGTAACTTGGAACACTATGATATCTGGGTATGCTTCTGTCGGTGTTATTAATTCTGCTTTAGATTTGTTTAATCAAATGCCTGAAAGAAATGTGGTTTCTTGGAACACGATTATAACAGCTTTAGCTCACGCTCGAAGAGTAGAGGAAGCGAGGAGGCTTTTTTGATATAATGCCAGAGAGAGATGTGGTTTCTTGGACGGCAATGGTTACAGGTTTGTCAAAATGTGGGAGAATCGATGAAGCAAGGGAACTTTTCGAAAGAATGCCCAATAGGAATGTGATTTCTTGGAATGCTATGGTTACTGGTTATGCTCAGAATTTTAGGTTAAAAGAAGCTCTTGAGATTTTTGAAAAGATGCCCGAGAGAGATCTCCCATCTTGGAATGCTATGATCACCGGGTTTATTCAGAACGGAGATCTAAAACGAGCAAGGAAATTGTTCAATGAGATGCAAGAAAGAAATGTAGTTACTTGGACAACAATGATTGAGGGTTTTGTACAATCTGAGCAGAGTGAGGAAGCACTCAGAATTTTCTCAAGAATGCAGGCTGATGGAATTTGGCCTAATCAAGGTACTTTTCTTAGTGTTTTAAGTGCTTGTAGTAATTTAGCTGGTCTTAGTGAGGGTAGACAGATTCATCAGGTCATTAGTAAATCAAATTTTCAAAACAATGCATTCGTGGAATCTGCACTCATAAGTATGTACTCAAAATGTGGCGAATTAAGTATTTCTAGAGAAATGTTTTGTAGATCAAAGCAAAAGGACTTAGTCTCCTGGAATTGTATGATTGCTGCTTATTCCCACCATGGGTGTGGTAAAGAAGCAATCCAGATGATGAATGAAATGCGCAACTTAGGATTCAGACCCAACGATGTTACCTACGTTGGGATTCTAACTGCTTGTAGTCATTCGGGTTTAGTTGATGAAGGTATGAAATTCTTTGACGAATTGGTAAAAGATGGTTCGATTGATTTGAAAGAAGATCATTATGCATGTTTAGTTGATCTCTGTGGAAGATCAGGGAAGTTGGAGGAGGCATTTGAGTTCATCGAAGGACTTGGAGCTAGGACATCAAAATGTGTTTGGAGTGCTCTTCTTGCTGGTTGCAGTTATTATGGGAACATAAAAATAGGGGAATTTGTAGCAAAACGGCTTTCAGAGTTGGAACATGATAATGCAGGAACTTATATGCTGTTGTCAAATATATATGCAGCGGATGGGAACTGGAAAGACGCTGCAGAAGTTAGGTTAAAGATGAAGGATAATGGATTGAAAAAACAACCTGGTTGTAGTTGGATTGAAGTTGGAAATATGGTTAATGTGTTTGTCGTTCGTGATAAATCTCATGCGGAAACAGAGTGGATTTACTGTTTGTTACATGATCTTTACGCGAATATGAAGGGAGAAGGGTATGTATCACGTACAGAGCCTATAATGGATGAGTAGTAATATAACTATTGCTGTAATTAGTAAGCAACGTCAAAGATAGTGTCAGATGATAGAGAATAAGTGTATTTTATTTTTGTTACGCTTGTGTGAGTTGTCATACACTTTACCTTTCTATGTCTTGTTAACGTCCAATTTTGTGCACACTCCTTTAGGCTGGGTCTTATGCGCATGCCCAACCCCTTCCCAAGCAAGAAACCGTGGCCATATGTGCCTCTTCCCGCAAGGTTTCCCTAGTGTGCGGGAATCCCAACGGGAAGACTCCGGATACGGGCAATGGTTAGCCGTTCTAAAAAAGGTGAAAACGGTTAGCCATTAACCGTTCTACTCAATGAAACCGATCATTCATTACCCGTTTTCAGGAAAAACGGTTCACCATCATCCGTTGTTTGACCTTTTATAAAACCAAATAACTATATTTCCGTTTCAAGATGAACATTATCTTCTGCAAGCAAGAACACCTACTTTATCTCCTAAAATGAAATTATCGTGTGTATCTAAAATGGAAATTATCTCCATTATCTTTATCACGCAACCTCCGAATAAGAAAAGAAGCAATCTATCAAATGGTGAAAATACGATGATTTAAGCCGTAAATATCACCCGATACGGTACCTCCTTGCATTAACAAAATTGTTCCATTCACAGCCGATAAAATGGGTGCTAATGAAGCCCGGGAACTTCTAGGGCAGGCAGCTAATGTCACCAGAGTTGATGAACTGTAACCAACCAAACCGATTCCTTGATTGTTTTGTAACCCTATGAAGACAAAACTAATTTACTAACCCTACTATATACACCGGAAGTAATCCATCTCTGCAAATATGATGATAATCATCATCAATTCACATTGATATTAAGTTTTATTCCTTGTGGATTTCTTTTCTAGTTTTTTGCTTTTTATTATTGTTGAATATTCAATTGTTGATCTAAGGATGGTTTCAAAACTAATTTACTAACCCTACAATATACACCTAAGTAATCCATCTCTCGCAAATATGATGATAATCATCATCAATTCACTAGTTAAGTTGATTGATATTAAGTTTTATGTCTGTTTAATGTTTTTTGTGGATTTCTTTTCTAGGGTTCTTTGTTTTGCTGTTGAATATTCAATTGTTGATCTAATCAGAAGGCTTACAATTGGGATGGTTTCTATTAATACTCTTAGTCCCGGACTGGTTCATATATATGTTGTAGAGAGAAATTTCTCGGGGTCAACCATCGCTGACCGGTCAAATGGATTATCATTAATACTTGTCCTTTTTTCATGAAACGGTAGATCATTATCCTTTTTCTCTATAAGAAATTGCTAGGCTCTTCCCATGCTGATGTGTAAAGGCATTTGATAAGAGGTTGGGCATCTCCATAAGACCCGGTCTTAAAGAGTGTGCACAAAACAAATTAATCCTATTGATTAATCTAACTTGTCCTTCAACTAGTTATTTTTTTTTGTTATTCTAATTCAATTGAAATTCAAAAAAGGCAAATAATATATTTATCCTAAAATATAGCATCTTCAAAACAGAAAATAAATCATCCATACGTACCATCAGAGAAGAACACGCGAAGTTCATACATACCACCAACAACAACTTAGAATGCACTTTTTATCTATTTAAGCATTCAATATGTAGCTCTACTAGTAGTACAATAATAAGCGTTATCGAAGAATGAAGATTTAGTTTATGTTTTTCTTCTCTAATGGATAACAAAAATGAAGGCTTAGTTAATAAGAGAGCTTTCACTGGTAAATGATGATCTAATTTGCTTTATGTGTAACTATGATGATGCTGGTCTTGATGGAATGGATAAGTTTTTTATGGTCTTGATGTTGAATCACTATAGTATAAAGTCACTAGTTTAATTTGACATTCTGAATGAATCATGTTGGAGATTTAATCGCATCAAAAGGGTCCAAATTGTCTGATCCTAATTAGTTGCCTATATCTTTTTGTTTTAAATTCAATGTGTATATTTTTGGATGGATACACAATTTTTAAATTTCATTTGGATTAACATAAATAATTAAAAAAGAATTTATTTAATAATTGACCGTTAGGTTAAGCCAACTAATATTATACATTTGATTTGTGCACACTCTTTAAAGGAGCGTGCACAAAATTGCACTCCTTGTTCACTCGAAAAAGTATAAATTTGTCATGTATGTTTTTCTGTGTTTCTTAACGAAAATGAGATTATTTGATTCTACTATGATATCAGATTTCTTACACGGTTTACAACCTATTTCGACTGGAGATTTCGATGTTAATTGCTTCTTATATTGTTTTCAACCTATTTTGACTGGAGATTTCGACAGTAATTATTTTTATAAATATCTTTAATTATGTCTAGAACTCAAAATTCCATTTCAAAATTTTCTTTTATTTCTAGAATTCCTCGTCATACTCCGTCTAATATCATTTATGTACGCGAATGTTCATCATTGGGCCATTTAGTTCGCAAGAACGCATATTCTAATTCGGGCGATGCAAATTATTGCTACGATCACCTTTTCTTCGTTTTGCATCATTCAGATGCAATCTTGGTATAACAACACATCATAATGATGTTTTTGCATCATGTATGCTCTACCGGCTAAGTGTTATAGTTTATTGGTGCATTTTTCCTTAGTGCTCCTTCAACTAACATGTACATGTCTTATTGACATTTTTACTAGTTGAAAAAGGGAAGAGGATGGACATGTACCAATTCCACCTGCTTTCGTGACAACGAGTTTCGGATATTGCACCATATCGGTGTAATATCAATTCTCGACCAATGCTCAACTTGCGAATTGCAGCTGTTGGCCAGCATTTCACTTCCGAAATGCACCATGATGGTGCAACTTATGTTCTGGGTCAACATGCCCTAAACGCGCAACACAAGTTTGAGATGAAGCTTAATCTCATTCAATGGCGCATCTTTGATCATGCGTCATGCGAAAAGTGCGTGCGTTACATTATTGTCCCATTTATAGAATTTCGTCATCGAAATTCAAAACAAAAACTGTTGTGGACAATCTTAGACGATTTGGATTTCTTGAGCATATGTCACATTTCATGATGCTCAGAAATCGCACAAGGTTTCTTCAATTTGTTGTGAGCAACAATTAAGACCTTCCGATCATACGTCTCATACTGCAAACCCATGAATCCCAGCAGAGTCCACAACACTATCGAGAATATTGATTTCGATCCCCTAAGCATATGTCTCATACCACATACTCAAGATTTCCAAAATGACATCTTAACACAGGATCCTAAGTGCATGTCCCATACTGCAACACTCAAGTATCCCCAAAGTTCACAATTTTGTAAGGCCATCGAATTTGATAAGAAATACTTAATGAAATATTGTAAGGTCCAAACTCTAATGCCAAAGCAGGCGGATTCAAGCATATCGTTACAAGTAACGGTCTCTGGAGTTGGGACTGATCTTGTGGGATCTAGCCGTCTTGACAACACACACCATTCCAAACGGATGCAGGGGGTGATCAGTCCCAGTGTCTACCAATCATTCCAAACGGCCTTCCACGTAACTAGCTGTTTGGTGGGTCACAATTTAAGGCATGGAAAACTCACAGTACTCAGACTAAGTCTAACACAATTCGCGCTACAATTGGCTTACTCTTCCAACTTATTATTTCCCTTTGAAGGAAATTAGACTCATTACAAAATACTAGATAACAAATCCAATACGTACAGTCCCTAGTGTTACCTCGGAACTTTCTCGATACCAACTGTGAGGGACCAAAAAATCCGTCCCTGTGTCAAGCCGCGCAGGTCGAAACTCCCTGATAAGTCACTCTTGACGCAGTGACCGAGTCATAAATTTTGAAAGATCGCCAGGCAAATGCACGTCCATTTTTCGTTCTAAGTATGTTTCGCAAGAGTATGATGCCTTAAAAACATAGCTTCCACACAGTTCCAACTTAATCTTGTTCTGCAAAGGGTTCAAGGCTAAAGATGATGCATATGCATATTGCATGCATCACAAACTTCCGAGTCTTGTCCAGGCATAAGACATGTGAGAAGAAGAGGGTACCAAGTATACCACCAACTTTTTCGTTCGGACCTATAAGACAAAACCTAATATTATCAATAAGAAGACCTTCAGAAAAGATCCTTGTATATGACTATATATACAGTTGATTTTTCTTGTACAATCAGTAGTTTTAATCAAAGATCCATTAACCTGATTGTGTACAAGAACTGTTAGACGATCTCAAAAACCAATATCACAGATCAACCTAGTATGTAACTAAACAATACATGAACCAAATTCCAACAAGAACAAGTCTTGTAACCTATATTTCAAGAAAAGAATTCACTAGAACAAGTCTTCTAGGTTCTACACAGTTTTCGTTAAAGCTGTCTGGATTGGTTATCGAATCACTTCCTTTTACTTTAATTATAACAAACACGAATATAATGCGAAAGTAAATATAAAGTTGGGGAGAAATTCGAAAAAAAAAAATTATTTGTTTTTTTAGCCAAAGGATGAGATTTTATTTAATAAAAAAAGAAGAAAAACAAATTCAACCAGATACCAAGCAAATATTCTTAAAAAAACAATAAAAAAAAAACCAAGAAAATTATAAATAGTAGCCGCTTCAAAAAAAAAGGATAAAAAATAATAGTAGCTCTTACACAACTTTTCAGTTGATGAGTAAGTCGGGGACAAATAATAGCTCTCAATTCCAAAAGCACATAGACGAGTACACTAAACCCATTTGATTTTGATTCATAGTGTAAATCAGTTTGAATTTTTGGAAGATCCAGCCGTTTGTGGGGGCAAACATGGATGGTATGATCGGTGCATTTGATTTTTGTTGGATCACTAGAAATAACCCGTGCTGTAACGGCACAACATGAGAAAGGATAATTTTTTGGTTATAAAGATTTAAATAAATACTACAAACTATGATAAGACTTAATTTGACCATGAGAACTTGTACCTACGAATATCTTAGATATTTTTCATCCAAATAATTATAAATCGGTTACACTTCAAAGTAATTAAAATAATATTTTTGATAAAAATTCAGGTATACTGTCTTGTTCAGTCCCATGATTATTATTATTATTTTACGATCCCCAGACATTGGTTGTCCTTGATTAGTCCATTATGCGGAATCTTCATCTGAGAGCGATAAATGTAATTACATCCTCCCTGAAATTCTTCTTCGATCGCAGGGACTATCGTCCTGTGTTCATTATCCATATGTTCCGGTGATTCCATTCTGATATTAACCCATGTCCTTTCCATTGCATACTTTCGGCGCAGCCTCAAATCCATCCTCTCATTTTCTTCACGAATCATTAGTAGTTCCGTGTCCAGGTGATGGATGAAGCGTGGCTTTTCCTTCATTTTTCCTCCTTAAAGGAACATTAATATTCTCTCTTCTACATCGTCGTCTCAGTTCCTCACGACGTTCTTCAGCAGCCTCAATAAGTTGCGTTATCCCCTTGTCGGCTTTAGACTTAGACCTCCTCAACGGGTGTCCTGGTCTAAATTCTGGGAGGAGAACCATTCTTCCCGTTTCATCTCGGTTCAAGGATTCCAAATTTTTGTATACCTCATTATTCATTGCATACGCTGGGTCATATATTTATCGTCCGCGCGGTTTCTTGTTTGACCTTTCCAGACTTTCATCCCTTATCATGGACATTTGGATTGTTTGAATTTAAGAACTTCCGGTGTGATCCTTAATTTTACTTAGCTGAGACACACATTAAATAGTGACGGTAACTATATATATTATGTAAAAATCATGTCTAATGTTCATTGAAGATATTACCTGTCATTGTTTTTATAAATTTAAGCTTCATAATTTAAATCAAAGTATGTTGAAACTTACATGACTTAGGATGCCCACGAAATGGTATCTCCAGTCCACCTTGTTGTTTTCTTCACCGGTTTTGTATTTTTCCTCATCACACTAATACTCTACTTATAGTCTCCGTGTTTTGATTGTCATAAGCAAATTATTTTTTTCCATTATTTTAGGGGGAAAATAATGAGAAAATATCTCTTGATTGATAATCATGAATACCAATATTTTAGGACTCCATTCCTGGGATGAATTTAAGGAGAAAACGTCTACTTTTGATTCTTATCCGGTCGGTATAAAGTAACTTTGATGTACGATGCATTACAGATGGCGAAAAAAATATGGGGGCGAAATTTCCTGGGGGATTTTAATTATAATCCGTTTGACTAATGGAATTTGAAAACCGTAATTGCGTGAAGACCACATTTTGATGGAGAAAATGTACCCAATGATAACTACCAAAATATAGTGTTCAATTATCCCATATGTCGTCACTCCTCATATGTGTTTTTGATAAACTGACTGTTATTGAGGTGTTCTCATGATCTCTACTGTTATTGATTACTCCAAATTGGCAGGTATATTTTCAATTTTTTACAATCGCTATTTGTAACCATTTCTAGGTGCAACATCCATATAGAACCCTTACTCTGAGATAACATAAGAGACGACATAGCTTAACTATAATCCCAATAATAGAAGGAAAAAAACTTATATAGTCGTCGAAACATGAAAAAAAAAACTTTAAAAAAAAGAAAAGAAAATAAACGATTGTATTCTCTACTCTACTACTAATATAAATAAGAAAAAGAAGCAAACATTTAAGCTTAAGGGCTTTAGAAATTTATTTAGATGGTTCAAGACACTAATATTTCAGTCAATCTTCATCCTCGAGTAGCACTTCTGGATAGACTACATTCCCCATCCTATGGTCGGTTTCCTCTTTAGGCAGTAAAATCTTGATTCGACGTGCCGTGGTGCATCTTGATAAGGCCACATATAGTTGGCCGTGTCCGAAACCCTGTTCCTTAGATCGATTCCAACAGTATAGTTCTAATCTGTATTGCAATTATCCCTTGATTAAGACATAATAGCTCATGCAAAAAAGAAACATCAATTATTGAAGGTCTATATGTAAATGTGATTAATCACTAATCATGTATAAATAGAGGAGTGTATTTTATCTATCATACCTTCATACTCATTCACTCATTTTCAAATCAGTTCCAATTATATTATTATTACTCCAGACTGAGGATGTAATTGCCGGAATTGGATTTAATATTTCAATTAATATCCCGTGAAATCGTAATTGCCAAACTGTAGATGTAGAATATAATGTTAAAAATTCAAATACTAAGATAACCAATGCTTATGGTCTTAATTTTTGGTCTAGTACATTATGGCAGAAAAAAGGAAATAATTTAGTTAAAGACTTGGAAAATTTCTTTTGTCAATTGGAATTGATTTTATAGCAGACACGACACTCATTCTGTTTTGCAGTATTAAACTTCCAGGTTCATTATATTCTACATCTACAGTCTGAAATAAACAATAGTTTGATTCAGATCAAAATAAGAATATACTCACATTTTCGTCGATCATTAGTAAATCCAAAGTAGTGACTTCGTTGGTCGCCATGAAATACCTCTTCCCATTTTCTTACAACACGAAACTTAAGTACTGCAGTTTTGTTTTCACCGCAATCATGCATTCTTGAAAAGGAAGCAAACACGTTTTGAGTAACGGATTTTGTGGGACTGCAGCTAATCATGCTTGACATGTTGATACTCTTACGCTTAAAAAAATTACCAAGAAAATAAGTTGGGAATGAGTGTGAAGGTGTGTGGTTGAATAAATATACTCCTCTATACATGGTTATTGAATAATTGTAATTAGTGGCCTTTTTAATATTTTAACTTTTTTTTTGAATGACCTATTATGTGTTAATCATAAACCATCTGTTTTATTTGCATGCAGAATTTATAGCATGGACGATTTTTTTTTTTTTTTTTTTTGTTATGAATGGGGTAAGAAAAATTTGCTATAGTAAATTGGGGAGTTTAGGTATACGTTGGGAAGAGAATTTGAGGGATATGCCAAATTGCAGAAAATCAGAATTAGCCCTAATTTCGGTAGGCCGATATTTATTTATGGTGTTATCAAAAAAGGAAAAAGTTGAGCTCATACCTTAATCATGCAGTCCACGTCCTCAATTTTCTCTTCCGGTATGATGGCCTAGCTAAAGGTGCAGTTTCTCTCGGTTTTGGTGTTGCATCAGTGAACTCATCTCTTTACACAGTTGATGGTGGTCAAAGAGCTGTTCCGATTGAAGTGTGTCATTAATGTCAAGATCTTAAACTTGCTGAAACTGAAACCATTAAAGGGGACGATTGATCTTTTCGAAAATTAAGGTGGCGGATGTGGAGGTGGTGATGGTGACGACGGAGATGGCGATGGAGGTGGTGATGATGGCAGGATGAAAGAGGAGGACAGTAAAAAGAGAAACGTATTATTCGTATCTGAAATATGTTGAAACTGAAATCATCAAAGGGGACGATTGATCTATTCAGAAATTGAAGCGGCGGAGGTGGTGATGGTGACGGCGGAGATAGTGGTAGAGGTGGTGATGATGGCAGGATGAAAGAGGAAGCGAGTGTAAATATTTTTGGATCTGAAATATAACGAAGGAAACGATTGATTTCCCAAACCCGTGCCGTAACTGGTTACAAACAGTAGGAACCCATTTCCTGAAATATTCGTACTAAACCACATACTTTCTCACTGATATTTTTAAGTTATGGAAATTATTTTATGGGAATTATTCTTTGTGTTTTTTTTTAAAGGACCTAACCTAAATTGTTTGTTCTTATGGTTTTACACATTGTGTCTTGCAGGTTAAAAAGAGGACCTCAAATGCTCGAATTTACTGGTGTCTTGCACGTTAATCAAGGCTAGCTTATTCTATTAAAGTGCATGTGAGGCATTTTTTTTCTTTTTCATTTTTCAATAATTGCTCCCTTTACAATAAGTATAATGGAAAGTTCTTTGTTGGGCTTCACACATTGTAACCGTTCATGTTCTAAAGTTATTTGTGTCTTGAAGATTGATGAAGGTTGGTTAATTTGATTTTTTTTAAGATATGGTGTAAGGAATCTCCTTCATTATTTGTGTGTAAAAATATGACTTCTCCATGATTTCAACATATGCAATGTGTTAGGGGGTTTGGTAGCAATCTGCACGGAAACAATGAACGTTCAACTGGGCTCAAAAGTGAATTTTTTTTCGAGTTGCAGTGGATGGTGATTTACACGGAATACCGGATGTGGTTGTTACGGAGTTAGGAGGTGATAATTAATCCTAACTGTACAATGGGACGTTAAATATTCCCCCACAAGTATGATATCTAAAGATGAATATACGAAGAAGTTGGAAGAGTTTGAAGTGAGATTACTGGAGTATGCTGACCGAAATAAGGGACTTACTGCAATGAATAATGTTCATGCTGATCGGAAAAAGGGAACTACTACTCCACCACAGTATGGTTCTGGTCTTAATATTATTGAAGAAGAAGGAAGGAAGTTGATTTTTGTTCCAAGGGCCGGAAGACAGCCGACTGCAAGTGTTAATACGAAATCAACAAACTCTCATCAGATCTCGGATAATGGCTCAAGATTTTCTCCTATTCAGCATGTGGGAGAGTCAAGTGAAGAGACTACTGAAAATACAGTTAATTCTATTAGTGTGCAGTCGAGAAGAAAGGTGCTGGAAGATGAGACAGTTAAAAATTTTGAGGAGGTGCAACATAATAGGGAATCAGATGAGGAGGAATCGATTGAAAAAACAGTAAACTCTTTGGTGCGGGTGGCTTGTAGTTAATTACGGCAGTACTAGTCAAGAACACAGAGAAATTTTGAAAACCAACATTACTAAGTTGGTGTTGAATTACAGAGAGCGTTTTCATAACAGTAGAGAGGCTGCAGATGTTAACTAAAATAATGAAACACCTTTTATGAACGAGGGTGGAGCAACTGAAGACGAGGAGGCGGGGAACTCTCTGAATGATGTAGATTAATATGGAAATAGGGAGGAGGATATTCACACAGCAAGGGAAGAAGACTTCTTAAATGGACTTTAAAATTCTTTGTTGGAATATAAGAGGCATGAATGAGTTCGATAAGAAAATTGTTGTTAAAAATGTGATTGCTTCACAGAGGAGCGCAGTTTGCTTAATTCAAGAGACTAAAATGCAACACATTACAGATGACTTTGTAAGTCAGTTGTGGTTTGATGACAACTTTGGATAAAATTTGTTAAAGCATTGCTCGGTTGAACTCACCAAGCGTTGGTATGTCAAGTTTGGTTGTCATATTTTAGTGAATCAAAACTCATTTAAATAGTCGCTTGATTTTATACTAGAGTCAAATTCGTATAGGTTAGCTTGAAAGTGTTAGGATATGAGACTTACAAGTATTACATGAAGACTTGAAGAATGTGAAGAAGTATGGATCTATAACGACAACACCATCCTTCCTCTTGAGGTTAGTAATATTTGACTTGAACTGTTTCATTCCCTAACGTATCTTTCAAGTCGTGCATATTGAAATCATAACTGTGAAGCTGTGTATGATACTCTAGTTAGACATAGTATTAAGGAATACAATACAAGGTTTATTGCTTAACCAGTAAACTTTGTATATAAGACATCGACATGATCATATGAATGCTATTGTGATTATGTATGGGTATGAGGGAAGATTTCATCCTAGGAAACAATGTTTTACATTCGTTTAAAGGAAGTAAGTTCATAAACTCGTTTTGTGAATCGAAAGGGAAATCGCTAGGCTTATTGGTATTGTTATTCATTGCAAATCTATTTTGAATTACCAATATGTGTGTTTAGTATAACCGCTCATAAACTTGTTTATGTATCTTGGTAAAACTATTCACAAGGCCTGACTTATGTATTGGTATGACTTTTATTAGTGAAACCGATCTTAAGTAATCACTCAAGATGGTATGATCGATGCCTTGTAAATTGTAACTTTTATCTGTCATTGGGGAACCGATCCTAGTAATAGGTGCAACAAATTTACAAGAGGGAATCGATCCTTGTAAAAGGTGCAACACGTTTTTAGTAGATGGGGGAACCGATCCTATGAACATGTGCAAAAAGTTTGTAGTTTTGGGGGAACCGATCCTATGGACATGTGCAGCCAAATACAGGTAGTTACCATAAGTTGTGGGGAACCGATCCTAGTACCTAGTCAACCAAATTTTGGTAACTAGCGTGACTATGCACAGTACTCACATGGAGGTAGAACCGAACTTGTTTTGGTAGAACCGTGAAACCCATGATTGGTGATTTGATAAGATAATCAATCACATAGTTCTTGGAATTTAGACGAACTAATTGTGAACTTGTTTGGAAGTGTGGAAAATTGTTTCCAAGATAGTAAGTATGAAAAAGGACTTGCAAAGTAAAAGATATCGACATACTTTGAACATGTGCAGTAACTCTTATCATTAATTGTTCAAAGATATTCCTTAATAGCTAAAGGAGAATCCCAGGATCGAAATAAATTGAGAATCTTTTAATTAAGGTTTCTTAGTTTTTATATGCTATTTAATCTCCAGCAATTAAATGCATATCTTTAGAAAATAATAATTAGTAATGTGCATTTACTAATTATAGATTTTTCTATTGGGATTTTGGTCAATATTTGGACAGTGCATTTCCAGGAATTATGAAAACCGATTTTGTGTTTATTGCATATCTTTGATTATATTCGGTTTTGGAAATTCCTTGGTGTCCAAACTTCCTTGTCTATAAATATTGAAGTTTGCATTTCTAGCAAACTAATCCTCGAGCCAGCAAAACTACCTAGTTGTGTTGTTACTGGTGGAGCCGCCTAATCGGAGAGGAATGTAACCTAATTAGGTGAAATCTCTTACGACCGCTCAGTTTAAAGACTTCTTTGGGATTAAGAAGCTCTATTAGTACCGTTGGTGGGAAACTAGATAATTGCGGTTTATTATTAGTTTTCGATTGATTTTATTGACTAACGGTTGTTGAACTTTGATTGCACCTAGTTTGTTTATGCTTGAGAATCTTCTCTTTTGATATAAGATTCACTCAAACTAGATCAAAGTTTCTACGGGTATCTTTAGCCTGTTTGTAGATCTAAAGACGTCTTGTGATAATCCAACGTTAACAGACTCCGTTCTGTGTGTGATTGATCACAAGAGATTCAAGTTAATTGTGTGCAGGTGCTGATTGAAGATTAAAGAAGATTTGAAGACAAGAAGACTTTTTGGGTTCATAATCCAACTATAGATTGGATTGACTAGTTGAGTAGATCGGCATCAATACACTTCTTTGTGATTAATAGTATTGATTGCATAGTCTAACAGTTAATTCGGTAGTTGTTGAGAGATTGATCTAAGGACCCGACAAAGGAGTTTATTGGTTAAATGGAAGATCCTTTGTCAGACTCATATCACGTTGTTTGAAAAGAGTTGTTACCGAACAGATTTGTTGTTCCTTTACTGTTTGGAATACGAACCAAAGGAATTGTTCCAAGTGCGTGACTTATTTACAAGTTGGAGGCGCAGGGATACTAAGGGAACTAGGTGAACTATAGGTTTAGTTGCTTGGTCTCAACTATACGAAGTTGGTTTGATTTTGTATAGCGGCTTAATTATGAGAGTATTCAATTCTGGACTAGGTCCTGGGTTTTTTTTGCATTTGAGGTTTCCTCGTTAACAAAATCTTGTTGTTTATTTTACTTTTCTATTTACGCAATTATAATTGTTTTATTATAATTAGAAGTAAAATACACAAACGTTAATTCCTATTTACTTGATAGTAATCCTATTGTGTTTGGTTAAGTCCGAACCTTTTATCAAGTAAACATACTTCGTTGTTGCATTGTATCGATTTTGTATCCATAGTCAATCACACAAGTTATCTTGTTGTCGTATTGTCTCGATCTCGTATCCATAGACGATCACACAAAGTGTGAACCGATTAGTTGTATTGTCTTGACTCAGTCCATAGAAAATCACTTTCGGAGAAAGGACTTATAGGTGGAAAAGTTTTAGATTGAGGTATATTTGGGTACCCTCATCTTTTCAGAATTACATCTCATCAGTAGGAAGTAGTGGTGGTTTATTGTGCATTTGGGGTGGTAGAAGGTTCGAGAAGTTGAATGAAAGAGTTGGATACAGTAACATTACTACTCTTTTTTCGACAAGGTTAAATGGATTTCAGTGGTCGGTGACAAATGCTTATAGTCCGTGTGACTATAATTTCAGATCTGAGTTCTGGAATGATATATCTGAAGTGCGAGACTGGTGGAATAGCCCCTTGTGTATATCCGGTAATATGAATGCTGTAATGTCAAGCTTCGAGAGGAACCGAGGTGATGGGGATAATCGAAACAATGCTTTTCTAAACAATTTCATCTTGGAACAAGAGTTGATCGACCAGCCGTTGGTAGGAGGATCTTTCACGTGGTCGAATAATCATTCTAATCCTCTTTTATGCAGGCTAGATAGGTTCCTTTTCAGTCATGAATTCAAGGAAGTTTTTCCCAACGCTCTTCAAATAATACTGACGAGAACCATTTCAGATCATAACCCCATTGTAGTGCTTACATAACCTTCAATGATTTCTAAGCCTTATTTCAAGCTAGATAGGGTGTGGGTGGAGCACAAGGATTTCGTGAGTAAGGTGCAACTGTGGTGGGAATCTATGACGTTTTATAGTAGTGCAAGTACAACTTTCTTCCTCAAACTTCAAAATTTAAAGCACATGATCAAACCCTGGAGACTTCAGGAGTTTCCATTGCTAGAGACCAAATGGCTCTTACAGGAATAATTAATGAGTTGAATATTCAAGAGGAGGATGGGGCGTTATATCAACATCATTTGGAAGAGAGAACTCAATGCAAGTTACAGTTACGGAATATAGAAGCTATGGAGGCTCGTAAATGGCAGTTGTGGGCGAAGGAAAATGATTTTAGGTGAGGAGACTCAAACACTAAATACTTTCACAGTATTGCTAGTGCAAGGAGAAAACGTAACAGAATAGCTAAGCTTCAAGTAGGAGGGGTCGATTGTTTTGATCAAAGCATTATAAAGGAAGAAATTAGGAATTTCTACATCAATTTGTTTTCTCAACAAAACGAGTTGAACTCGGGTATGGAAAATTTTTATTTCCCCAAGATAAAATAGGAGGAAAAAATTTGGCTTGAGAGGGAGTTCACGGAGGAGGAAGTTTGGGGAGTTGTTAAACAGATGAGTTCTAATAAGGTGCCTGGACCAGATGGATTTACGGCTGAATTTTTCAAGAGTTGTTGGGGTGTTGTGAAACATGATTTTATGAAGCTCATCAAGGATTTTCACAGGTACGGTTCTATTGATTGGAGGTTTAATTGCTCTTTCATAACCTTAATTTTGAAGAAAGAAGATTTTTGTACTCCAAAGGACTTTAGACCGCTAAGTTTATTGGTAGTGTGTACAAAATTCTGTCCAAACTGCTTGTAGTCATATTGAAGAAAGTGATGCCTGATATTGTTTCTGATTTTCAAGGAGCTTTCATTCATGATAAGCAAATTCTTGATGGAGTGCTCATTGCGAATGAATGTGTGGACAGTAGGTTGAAAGCTAAGAAGCCTGAGGTTCTTTGTAAGATTGATATGGGGAAAGCTTTTGACAATGTCAATTGGAAAGCTCTATTTACAATCTTAAAAAAAACATGATTTTGGTGACAAATGGATCTCCTGGATTAGATGGTGTGTAACTTCTTCGAATTTGTCTGTACTTGTGAATGGTAGTTCGACGGCGAAATTCAAACCGAGTAAGGGGTTACGACAAGGAGATTCTTTGTCTCCTTATTTGTTCTTATTGGTGGTTGAGGTTCTTTCTAAACTGATCAATGATGCAGTAGCGAGAGGATAACTTTCTGGTTTTCAAGTAGTGGATAATCGAACAATTATTTCTCACCTACAATTTGCGGATGATATGCTGATTTTCATTAATGAGAATGTGGAAGAAGTTATGGAGACTCCTAATAACTTTGGCGGTATTCGAAACGATTACTGGTTTGAAGTTAAACTTGGAGAAATCTACTATGATTAGTGTGGGAGCAGATAGTGTTATTGATGTCCTTTCCAGGGAGCTTGGTTGCAAGTCGGAGAAGCTTCCTTTTACTTATCTCGGTATGCCTATAGGGGCACATTGTCGAAGTACTTCAGTTTAGGAGCATGTTTTGGCAAGAATGGAGCAAAAGCTGGCAACATGGAAGACGAGGAAGTTAAATAGAGCAGGTAGACTTGTTCTTATTAAGAGTTGTCTTTCTAGTCTTCCAATTTATATCTTGTCCCTATTTCACTTACCGGTTAGTGTGGAGTAACGAATGGTTAGAATCATGCGTAACTTCTTATGGGGTTCTAGTGAAGGAAGAAGGAAGTTAGTTTGGGTGGATTGGCCAAAAATTTATTTGCCGAAGGATAATGGGGATCTAGGAGTGAGAAACTTAAGGACAATCAATCGGGCGCTGTTGATTAAGTGGATATGGAGATACTCGAGAAGTAAAAATATCTTATGGAAGAAGATTGTGCAGGAGAATTTTAAGAATAATAGTGATATTCTGATGTCGGATGTCGACTCTAGTTCTCAATGTAGGAGTCTTTGGAAGAACGTGGTGAACTTGGTACCTACGGTTCAAAACATGGTTCGGTTTACAGTCAACGACGGTAATGGAATCATATTTTGGAAGGACAAATGGCTTGATGGAGGGTGCTTGAAAGACATTTTCCCGGAGGTTTTCAAGGTAGTGAAATATAAAGATGTTTATGCAGCAGAGATGATTAGAAGTAATCGATGGCAGTGTGTTTTCAAGAGAGTTTTGAATGCCAATGAACAACTTGAATGGGATCTTCTTAGGCATGATGTTCGTATCCCTACTCTCGTGGAGGGTGAATATGAGTTTATTATTATGGAGAATTTTAGTACGACTAAATGTTATGAAACTCTTGCTAGACAGTTAGAGACGTGCAGTTTCTCGAATCATTTATGGAAGAACAATATTCCACATAAGGTTAGTTTTATTCTTTGGGTTTCTTTTCATAATTCTCTTCCAACTAGGAACATGTTAAGGCACAGAGGAGTGGAGATAGAAAGTGATTTATCTGTTTTTGTAATGCCTTTAGAGAAACAAAGGATCATATATTTTTGCATTGTCCTTATTCGTTTGAGATATGGAACTACTTCATCAAAGCTTTCCGGATATCGTGGCCAATTCCGTGATCATTACTTGATTTGTTCGAAGCTTGGATAACGAATGTTTTGAGAGGTAGAGGAAAATCAGTATGGGGGATTATCCACTATGCAATTTGTTTGCGACTGTGGAAGGAAAGGAATGGGAGAGTTTTTGGAGCTAGAAAGAAGGAGGCGACTGATATTATTGATTTAGTTAAACAATTGGTAGTTGTTTGGTCTTGTGACTCCGATACTTTTAAATTTGTTTCTCCTAGTCTTGTTTGGAGCAATTGGGAAGCTCTTATGTCTGTGTAACTCCCTTTACATCATGTAACGGTTCTTTTCTCTTCAATATAACCTTTTTCTTTGGAAAAAAAAAAGCATTTAGTTGTCATTTTTATTTTTTTGGTGGGACTTTTTTTTTTTTAAATGAGTGTGGAAATAGTTATGAGTGTTATAAATGCATATAGCCATAATTGAATTAGGTTACAACTCTTACAACCATCAAATGTAAATGGCTGAGATGAAACTGGATAGTCGGATCATCCGTTTGTCTCTCAAAATGTTATCCGTTCGCCGGTTTACTCAAAAACCCCTTCTACTTTGTATTATAGATATAAATAAAATTTTAACAGAGACTTTATTTGATTCCGGCCAACTAAAAATAAATCATAGGCTTATATTTATTTCTTTCATTTCATGTTTTCTATCAACTTTATTTCACCAAGTCGATAAAACAAAATAGTTAATTATTCAAAATTATAATGATTTATTTGATCGACGAAACTAGAAGAGTTTAGTTGACATAATCCTAATATTAGTGTCGCAGCAGCAACGGTGAGGTCCGGAAGGGTCGGTTGGTAAAGCAAGACAGTCTCTAGGTGGATAATATACCTCCTGACATGGACGAACACAATCGGTCCAATTGTTGCATACATTATCCAACATGTGACAATATTCAAAAGGATCAGGATCATGTCGCACTACTCCATCTGCATACACATAATTCAGTATATTATTAAAACTCAATCAAAAACCAACTGTTATAAATCGATAAAACCAACCGGTAGTAAAATCATTGTGAATTGAAAGCGCGATTTGACTGTAGGAATTTTCATTTATTTTCAGTGATGAAATAGAGGAAATATACACTTGTACCAATCAAAATAGGAAGTATATAAACAAATAAATCACGTTGTGTATTATCGAAAAAAAGAGGGAGAAATAAAAACTAACCAGTTACTCTACCGGCGTTGGCAAATGAGGAAGCCAATATAAAACCAAAAATGAGAGTGATGTGTTTGAGAGAAGCCATTTTGATGAATATTTTCTTTTTAGAATTCCAAAGGACTTGCGAAGTGTGGAATTCTGTTTGTTCTTTTACGGATATTCATAAACAAGAAACGGAAATTCTTTAATATCCAATTAAAATACAAAATCACATTAGATTTTGCATTGATTAGGGGGTTAAAGCTAATTTTTGAGGATAGTTCAGCATTTACACCTTGATTCTAGTACTAATGAGAAATGACCGGGGCCCGTTGAGCATGTGACCATAGACAGGTAATTAGGTGAGGGAATTTAACATTTTACACAAGCGAAGAAACTACTATTTCAGTTGAGGTTGAAAATGGGTCTCGAGCAAAAGTAATGCAATTAGCTAAGGCTGCAAGTATAAACAAGAGGTGTCGTTCAAAAAAACTGGCTGCCGCTATGAATCATGTTATCAGTATCACCGAAAGAAAGAAAGAAAGAAAGAAAGAGAAACAAAACTGACCAGTAACTCTACCGGCATCGGCAAAATGAGGAAGCCAATATAAAACCAAAGATGAGAACAATGAGAGTGATGCGCTTGAGGAAGCCATTTTGATAAATATTTGATTTTTAGAATTTAAAAGGACTTACAAAGTGTGACATTCCGTGTGTTCTTTTCCCAATACTTATAAGAGATATTTTGACTTTGGGTCCCAAAAAAGTGACCAGTGTTACGTTTAGGTCTTAGAAAATTTAAAATTAGAGTTTGGGTCCCAAGACCAGAATTGACCGTCTTGACCGTGAAATAATCTGGTTAAATATTAAAACGGAAAATGTGTCATTTGTCTAAAAAAATTTAAAACACGGTTCAAATGGACGAGTAAAAACTTTTATGGGTGAAATGGACACAAAAAAAATGTGGAAATTTCTGAGGAACCCAAGTTTGGTTCCTCTCTCTTCCATAAACCCATCATTAAGATAGTATATATGCGTAGCCTAAAAAATACTTATAATCTACGGTCAGAATTAATAGTTTTAGTTTAGATTTATAGTTTACATTTTGAGATAGACTAATTTAACCTTAAGTAATTACGTACCAATAATAATTAGTCATGGGCGCATTTTGTGGGGTTTATAATTGGATTTTACCATTTTTACGGTCAATTAATCTCATACCATAATTTCAGGTGATTATGGTTTACTTTTTTCTTCTTCTCTATCTTCTCATTTGCGAATTTACTGATATTAAAGCCACCATTAATTCGGGTACCATTATTTTCGGCAAGTTAGACTTTATTCTCTTATTGTTTCCCAATTCCTATCCTCTTTGTACTCTTTTTCTTCCTCTATCGATTAAACTCTAATTTGCACGAACAGAAGGGAAAAAAAAAAAAAAAAACGACACTAGCTGTCGATCATTTTTAGGTCATCTCTTTCGAAATTTATTTTTCAACTATGTGATTTTTGATTGGTAATCATGGATCAAGGAGAGTGTTATCCTATTTCATTCTTGTTTGTAATATTAGCTAAAGTTGTGAAAATATGAGTTTCCGTCGCAACTGATGAATTACTTTTTGTAACTTTCGTTTAGATGGATATACAAACATGCTTCGTTTTTGATCGCATATAGCCTGTAATGAAGTTGGCTTAGTCAAGCGACAACCACACATGATTGGAAATCATCCAGTTGTTGCAAATAAAAATTTGAAATCTTTCTAGCTCAAAAGCCGATGTAAAAGCACCCTTATGTTCTGTAACGTGTTTGTTTCTTTTGATTCATGTTAAAGCAGTTGCTGATTTGTTACTTTATATTAACGATTCTATTTCATATTCATAACGTTTTTTTTTTTAGAGAAAATGGGTCATTTGTCCAAAAAAAATTAAAACACGGTTCAAATGGACGAGTAAAAAAAAGTATGGGTAAAATAGCCAAAAAAAATAGCAAGGATGAAACTGGATGCATCCTGTGTAAAATAAAAATAAGAAAAAAATATTTGAAAATGGACAGGATGAAACTGGTTACATCCTGCATATTTTTAAATTTTTGTCCATTTAAACATGAGATCTTTTAATTTTTGGCTATTTAAACAGTATCAAAACCTAAGTGTCTTTTTCACCCAGGAATTGTTGATTTTGGTCTTTTTGACCGATTTTGTGTTTTTTTTTATGGATAGTTCGTATCTGATGGGTGATATGGCAGGTAAACCGTGAGGTTGAAACACCCAGAAAAGTGCTTGTTCATGAATAGGGGCTTATGTTTCTAAATGCTGTCTTAGCTCAAATGGTAGAGGCCGTAGAGCACATGGTTTTTAACCATGTGGATGTGGGTTCGACTCCTACGGATGATTACAAGTTGAATGCAAGAGAACTCTATAATTTTTGATTGATATGTATGTTTTTCCCTCAATTTTCACCCTATTATATTTCGGTAAAAATATTAATTCTCACCTATTTTTTTGAGTGAAAATTTGGGTTTACCTGTTAAATTTATTGTGAAAAATTCTTTATTCACTTGGATTTTGATTTGAAAAAAATCAAATCATACCAAAATTGTACTTTCACCTTTTTATATTCATGTGAAAAATGTACTTTCACCCTATAAGGTGAAGTTAAAAATTGCAATTATCACCGATCTCTAAGTTATGAAATCCGAATTTTCATATAATTCGTGAAAGGTTTATTTAAAAAAATCGTGAAAACTAGAATTTTCACAAGCCAATGAAAATGCAGCCAATAAATCCAAGTTTTCTATAATTCATGAAAAGTTGAAAATTTATGAAAACTAAATTTTCACAAGCCAATGAAAATCCAAATTTTCATATAATTCGTGAAAATTTGTAATTTTATAAAAACTAGAATTTTCACAAGCTAATGAAAATCCAAATTCGTAAAAAGTGGAAACTTTTCTAAATCTCTTAAGTGGATCGTATGTTTGAGCTTATTTTTAGGAATTAGTTAAAGTAGTTTCTTACGAAAATTATTATGAGAGAGGTTTTTTTGGAGTAATTTTAGGGACTAATCTAATTTTAATTTTATGGATGTCGTTATTTTAGGAGTGTTTTTTTCCGGAATAATTTTAGGGATAATCATGTATTGTGGCAAAAAAAATATCCAAATTTATTAATTTCTTTAATAAAATAAAAGGACATTTTAGGAATCATATATTATTGTAACTAATTATGGGTTCTTTATATATAGAATCTTAATGATGGATTTTTGATATACAAAATACTTTATTTGGGCTAGAGATAATTTCCCCCCCCCCAAAAAAAAATAGCAAGGATGAAACTGGATGCATCCTGTGTAAATTAAAAATAAGAAAAAGTATTTGAAAATGGGCGGGATATATTAAAATGACCAATATAATATAAGAGTTTGATTTATTTACAAACTCAACCATTATGTTTCTGTTAGACACATGTACGCGTAGTAATCATTCTTGATTGAATGGCTCAGATTAAAACACTTAAAGTACAAAATTGATTGTAAAAATTGTGTGTGAATGATTAATTTTAGTTGATTCAACTGTTATTGTTGCTGTTTTAGAAGACTCTCCAGCTAAAATTGGTGTTTGAGGTGTCGAATTTCTAGAGCAAGGTAAGTAAACAAATTCCCCCAATTTGCACTGTTTAAGTTCTGGTTCTTGGTTTTCTTTTGTCCCCTCTTGATGTTGTCTACTGATCTGTACTCTCTGATGGGAGAAATTTTTTAATCGATAATCTGGTTATAATTTGTTTTTAATTGTGATCATCATCCTTTTCTTTACTCTCTTCTTACATAACTACATGTCTTAGCCATTTCTATAAATTACAGTTAAGTTTCCCTTGGTCCCTCTCGGTCTTTTCCCATGAGCTGATATTTGCAAATCCATTACCAATTGAAACTAATCACCGTTTGACTTTTTCATTAGATGATAAGTGGAATATGATGTCTGATGGCAGTGAGATATATTTGATTGTTCACCATATGTAATAATGCAATTGAGTTGGACTTTAATCAAAAACTAATAGGAAGAATCATTAAGTTAATTTTGTGCTAACTAATGTTTTTTTTTTTTTTTTTTTTACATAATCCGCAGGGTTTAAGGAAAGCCCAGAACCTTACAAACTAAAAGCAAAGAAAACCAAAAAGAAAAATCTACTTCCTATAGTAGATCTTGTGACTACTATCCTCTTCAACTATTTTAACCAACTTACCGTCAAAACTAGAAGGATGCACTTCAACAAAGGAATCACTAGGATGAAAGCTAGCAAGATGATCCACTGCCCTATTAGTCTCTCTATACACTTGAGAATATCTAATGAATTCAAAAATCTATTTTAGGTGAACTATCATTCTCCAAATATGCATCACACTCCAGGCATGCACAACCTTGCTATCAGAAAGCAGTTTATACACCACATGAGAATCAGTACAGATGTGCAGTCTAGTATGCCTTTTAAACTTTGCTAGCTTTAATCCCAGCTCTACTCCCTGCAATTCATGAGCCACAACAGTTGCTGGCACAGACCCACCACAGGCAGCAGACAAAGTAGTACCCAAATGGTCTCTGATTATAGCACCATAGCCTCCAGAATCATCCTTTCTTGACCCATCTATGTTAATCATAACTTCATCCTCAGCAGGGAACAACCAAGAGCAAGCAATCACATGAGGAAGTTTAAACATACACATAATCCCCCAACCATCCAACAACCTTTTAAGCTGAGGTCTGTCCATCTCAGATAACTTAGAAGACATACATTTGAGTCTGATATAATTAATAATCAAGATACTTACCCCATCAGCACTCATACTCTGATTAGTAAACACTCTTCTGTTTCTTTCCTTCCAAATGTGATAAACAAAGCTAGTTAAGCAAAGTTTTCTCAAAGTAGCTACAGCTCCATCACCAGTGAACTCAGAAAGACACCAAAGTAGTTCAGCCTCCCAAGTGCTATGTGGTTCTATGATACACCCCAATTTAAAGAGTAAACCACTCCAGATAGATTTTGAGTAAGGACAACTCATGAAAAGATGGTCTTCATCCTCAGAACCACTGTCACACAACAAACAAGCATCATTTTCAATTTTCAATAAGTTGTAGTTTTTAATCTCCTCAAGCAAGATAGCCAAGTAATAAATGAGTGTCTAGGGATTCTATGTTTGAACCAGATAAGCTTGTACCAAGGAAATTCCTCTCTAGGACCACTCAAAGCAATGTAGGTTTATTTCATAAAAAACTCCCCAGTAATGCTATCTTTCCAAATAAGCAAATCCTTGTCTCTTGCATCAAACTCAACTTCCTGTAGAATAGAGGAAGTGGGGGGCAGTTAACATTATGAGAGGAGAAAGGAAAATTCCACATCCCATCCTCCATAAAGCTATTCAGGTGCATCTGAGGATCATGGCAGATATCCTGACAGCAATCCATAGGGATCCAATCACAGACCCTACCCTTTGGGTGCCAGAAACCATAGAGGCAACTTGTATTCTCACCATTACCAAGACAAACTCCCATAAACTGCTTAGAAAACCTCCTACAATCCAGAGATCTCCTCCAGCTCCAAGAGCAGTCCCTTGGCACAGACATAGACCAGAAATCTTTGCCTTAACTAGATTAGCATGTATCCATTGAGTCCAGATGGTATCCTTCCCAGAAAAGATATCCCATATGTGTCTGAGATTAGCAGTGACATTTGTTAACCCCAAGTCTCTAACTCCAAGACCCTCATCTTTCTCAGAAGTACAAACTTGAGTCCAACCTACAGGGTTGTGCTTTTTGCCCAAGTCAGAGCCTGACCACAAAAATCTTTTGAATATAGTATTCAACTCCTTAATTACCCTCTTAGGCAAGACAAAGCAAGAGAACCAAAAATAAACCATCCCACTAAGAACATGTCTTATTAACATAAGTCTTCCAGTAAAAGCCAGGTGCCTGCCCTTCCAAGACTTAACTCTCTTAGTAACCATCTCAATGAGAGGTAAGCAATCATTATAAGAAAGCTTGGTAGAAATCAAAGGAACACCTAAATAGCTAACTGGTAGAGAACCCCTTGAAAAATTAAGACTATCAATGATCCCCTGAAGAGTTTCCTCCCCTACAGCATAAGAGTAAAGATAAGTCTTCTTACAATTAATAACCAAGCCTGAGAAGTTACTGAAATCCAATAACACTTTACCAAGCACTTGAGCAGCTGGGATGTTACCTTTAAAGAACACTAAAACATCATCTGCAAAGCAAAGATAAGTCAGTTGAGTAAGCTTGCACTTGGGATGAAGACCAAAGGAACCAGAAGTAACTTGTTGCTTCAGCAAAACACTTAGAACTTCCATAACCATAACAAAAAGGTAGGGGGACATAGGGCAGCCTTGTCTAATGCCTCTTTTAGCCCCAAAAAACCCATAAGGAGAGCCATTTACTAGAACAGAGAATCTTGAGAAAGAAATACATTCAAGGATCCAGTTAACAAATAACTCAGGAAAACCAAATTTCTTCATAACAACACTTATAGACTCCCAATTGATAGTGTCATAAGCTTTCTGGAGATCTATCTTTAGAGAGCATCTAGGAGTACCCACAAATTTGTGATAGTTCCTGAAATTTCATGAGCAAGGAGAATGTTATCTTGTATAAGATCTGCCTGAGATGAAGGCAAACTGATTGGAACTGACTAAACCCTTCAAGACAAACTTCATTCTAGAAGAGATGATCTTAGTAATGTACTTGTAAAGGACATTGCAGCAAGAAATTGGCCTAAAATCAAAAATTGAAGAAGGATTCTCACATTTGGCAACCAAAGAAATGAATGTGCTATTAACCTCCTTAAGAAGCTTGCATGACTTGAAGAAATTCTTTATAGCTGCCACAAAGTCATCACCAATAATAGACCAAGAAGATTTGAATAAAAAACTATTATAGCCACCAAGGCCAGGGGCCTTAGAAGAATGTATAGATATATGCAAGGGCCTCCACAATTTCATCTCTAGTAACATGCCTAATGAGATTGCAAGCATCTTCATGAGAGACCAACCTTTCAAAGTGCAAGTCATTAATAATATCTAAGGGAGAACCAGTGGAGGCATCATTAAACAGAGAACTAAAAAAGTCCACACATTCAGTACCAATGTCTCTATCATCCTCCAACCTGATGTTGTCTCTAGAGTTAAGAATAAGGATATTGTTCCTTGATCTTCTTTCCCTCAAACTGGAATGGAAAAATTTAGTATTAACATCACCCATCTCCATCCATTTGACTTTAGATTTTTCCTTAGCCAAAGATTCTTCATATCTTGCAAGCTTTGCATAAGACCTGACAGCTTCCTTTTCTCTTTTTGCAATATCCATATTAAATGGTTGAACCTATAGCTGTTGTTGAAGATCTTGCATATTAGTTTGAGCAGCAACCACTTGGTCAGAGAGCCTCTTAAACCTTTCATTTTTCCAATCTCCCAAAACTTTCTTTAGTTTCTTGAGTTTAGTCACAATAGCTACCATAGGATTACCATGAACATGCTGCTGCCATACACTCTTCACAACATCCAAAAATTCAGGATCCTCAACCCAGAAACTACAAAATCTGTAAGGAGGAGGGCCATGAAATCTGCCTTCAAAAATACTCACAACAGCAGGGCTATGAGCATAAATACCAGGCACAAGAAATTCAGCTCCAGATTCAGCAAAAAATTCAAGCCACTCCAAATTAACCATTACCCTATCAATTTTAGAAGCAAGTCTTGTATCATCCTCATGCTTATTACTCCAAGTATAAAAAAAACCATTATATCTTAAATCAAAGAGATGAGCATCTTGAGTACACTCCCAAAAGTCAGAAAAATGAGCAGAGGTAACCTCAGCACCACCAATCTTATCTTTAACTTCAAGAATAAAATTAAAATCTCCTAAAACCATCCAAGGTTTGTTATTAAAATCACCAAAGGCTTTCAATTCAGCCCATAAAGTTCTTCTTTGAATGATATCATTACTTCCATACACAAAGGTGACAACAAAATTCTTGTTCTGAAAAGTTGTGACATATAGGAAAATAACTTGAGCAGACATATGAAGCACAATAACATACATAATCTCAACATTCCAACCTATACAAATTCTTCCAAAAGAGTCTTGAGAATAATTATCCACAAACTGCCAAGAGTGACAAATCATATTCCTTATTCTATCTTTATTGACTGCTTGGACATGAGTCTCTACTATACCAACAATAGCTAACTTATTAAGTCTAATGAAATTATTAACTTCACTTTGTTTTAAAGGGTCATTGAGACCCCTTATATTCCAGCCACCAATCTTTATCATAGTAAAAGGGAGGGGTTAGGTTTCTTAAACTTTGGATATTTCTTATCTGCAGCCTTAACATTCAACATGGTCTTACCTTGGATAGAATCCTTTGGTAGGAAATGAGCTCTAGCACCTTCATTCTCCTTTTGACCCTCATCCAGCTTTTCAACCTGAGTTAGAAAAAGCCCATTCATAGGATCTCCAATTTCCTTATTCCCCACAGAAGTCTCTGAGATAAGACCAAGAGGTTGAGGATGAACTTGACTACCTCCAGCATTAGTACTACACCCACCAGTATTCAAATCCTGCTTATCCTTTGAGGCATTAGTCATAACTACCTCCATAAATTCCCCAGTGCCTGTCTCAGTTAACTGATGAAAGCTATTATGCACAACAATAGGAATATCCACCATATTTGAAGTACCACTACTAGAGGCTATAGCTGGATCAGTAGTGCCACTTTTTTGTGGACCTAAATTTTTACCCCATCCTCTCTTCAAATTCTTAACTATCCAACCCTCATTACCACCCACAGGCTTCTCCTTGTCCTTACTAGCATCAGTTATTTTCTTAGCAGCAGCAGCTTTAACAGTAACTTTAACTGCAGCAGCAGCAGCAATTGCTGCTGCAATGGCACATTTCTCAGTAGAATGCCCAAAAACTGCACAATAAGAGCATCTTAAAGGCTTCCAAGAGTACTCAACTGGAACCTTGATTTTGGTGTTACCAACCATAGCATCAATATGACTAGGTAAATCAGAGCTAATATTAATTTCCACACAGATTCTAACATAAGTCATTCTAGACCTAGTAGCAGTCTGTTTATCTAATAAAAGAGGAACTCCAATAAAGCTAGCCAACTTACCTAGACCCTTTGCATTCCATAAATGAAGAGGAACATTCCTCAAATTGATCTAGATAGGGATTGTTTTCAGTTCTGCCAGTTCATGCTCAATCAATAATGACCAAGATCTAACAACAAAAGGTTGATTAGAGATAAACAAACAACCATGCTCCAAAGCAGCAGCTCTATCTTCTGCAGAATCAAATTCAAATACAAACACTACATCTCCATGGAGCGTCATCTTCATATCACCTTTGAGTTTCCAAACCCTCTTAACAAAATTCCTAACCATCAAAAAGGGTAATCTCTTCCCTACAAAGCAACCAACCACCAACTTCTCACATCGACGAACCTCATCCTCCACCTCAGCATCAGAAAACACTGTGAGTTTCTCACCCTCAACCATACCAGGGGGTTCATAAGGAAAAGGATCATGAATAGGATCAATCTTCCCTAAACCCAACATATCATACCATCGAATATTACCAGTAACCCTATTTGCAGAACCCCCAAATAATCTGGGAGTATCAGAGCCTTCACCATGTAAATGAGATTCAAATCTCAAATCCATCGATCCACCCATAGTAACAGAAAAAAAAAGAAGAGAGAATCAAGAAAACAAAACAACTCCAATCATTAATCTCGAAGAAGCATAGAACATAAAAAATCTCATAAAAGAATACTCAGATCTTGAAGAAAATAAGAGCTTGACCAGAGTCAACGTCGCAAGAAAATCGCCTCTCCACACCCTTGACTTTCTCTCTCTCTTAAGTTTTGCTAACTAATGTTTGTTTTGTTTTAATTCAGGGCAGTTCATTCATTCTTTGTAATGGCATCAACAAGCCATCTATAACAACCAATGGAAGGGATTTTGAGTTAATTTATGCTGTAAATTTTAGTTGTATGCTTTATGAATGCAAGTTGAAGATTGAATGAAATGGATTTGAGTTAATAATCCATGTGGACATCTATTTATTTTGTGTGAAATGGTCTGCAGGTGTCCGTGAAATGGATTGCAGAAAAATGAGTTTGAAAATATGCCTGAATTTTGTTTTTATACGGGTTTGATGATAAGTTGATTGACTAATAATTTAGACCGTCAGATTCAATCTATTTTAGTTCGTTAGATTGTTTCATTACCAATAGCTTAACAGTAACTGACAGTGTTAAGTAATTATAAATTAATTAATAATTGAAATTACTTTTGTAACGGTCAAGACAGTCAACTTTGGTCCTAGGACCCAAACTCTAATTTGTAACTTTTCAGGACCTAAACGCAACACTGGTCACCTTTTTGGGACCCAAAGTCAAAATATCCCTATTTATAAACAATAAATGAAAATTCTTCAATATCCGATTAAAACACAAAATCACATTAGATTTTGCATTGATTAGGGGGATTAAAGCTAATTTTGAAGGATACTTCAGCATTTTTACACTGTGATTTGATACTAATGAAAAGTGACATGCCCCTTTACGCATGTGAGCATAGAAAGGGGACTAGGTGAGGGAATTTAAACGTTACATAAGCCAAGGAAGAAACTACTCTTTCAGTTGAGGTTGGAAATGGGTCTTGAGCAAAAGGAATGCATGGCCTTAAGTCTGCGGTAGCCATTAACTTGAATGTGGTGATGAAGAACGCAGACCGCGAGTCTAGGGATGGAGAGCTGGGCTACCGGTATAAAAGAGAGGTGTTTCTCCAAAACACTGGCTGCTCCAAATACTTCCAAAACGCTTCGAGTCGTAGTGGTGAAGCGAATCTTCACATAGACACTTTTAATATTTTGTAAATAACTTTTGAGGGGGATTCGAACCCCACACCTGGTACTCACTTTTAATCTAAACCATTGAGCCACGAATAGTTTGTCGATATTAATTAGACTTATATTTCTGTTATAAAAATATTATCTTCTTAAATTTACATTTCATACCTACCTAAGAACAACTAATATTATTTGTACACGGTTCAAACATCAACCATGAAATGACCCTTTACGATTCAGCATTCGCTTCGCTTCTTAAAAATGGAAAACGCTTCACGCTTTAAAAACCTTGGCCGCCACTATAAAACTGATCGACACTTCCGGGTTAACTTGAAGATCTACATTCTCAACTAGATTGGGTTCAACATTCTTTAAGGGTGCACCCCGGTCAGATCAGCTCCCCATTTCATATATATGTTGGTATGTCTATTGTTGTCCTCAGAAAAAGTGGAGTCGGTTAGGAGTGCGGACTACTTCTAAATCAAGGAAGTAGTTGATCCATTTTCAAGTTTCGGCACTATCTGAAAACAACAACACTATTTTATAAAGTTTTACCAAGAAAACCCAATAAACAGATCTATCCAACTGTAGTTCTTATAGCATATGCAAACAGCTCTTCAAAACAAAAGGCTTCAATGGAGAGAGATAACGTTCTATTTCAAATCAAACTAACCATGTCGAATGGCTGCAATTGAAGATGTTTGTAAAAGAAAGACGGTTAAGTTTATACCAATACCAATTTGACATCATACTTTGTTTTGGTACAATACTTTCAAGAACAACTTATACTAGATTTGAATTACTACAACCAGAAAACAAATTTGAACGTCATACATCGAGAATTATTACATATATTAAGAAGCCACTGTCACATTTGGGAAACTGTCAAATGTGCAAGCCAAGATGTCTTGATAGTCTCGGGATATAGTGAAAGAATCATAGACATTTCCATCCATGTTCTTTTTGTACCCGAAAAGATGTTTTCAATGGTCAAAAGCTGTCAGTGAAGCCAAAATCATAATCTTGGACGAAACTCCACTTGGTCTTTAGGGCAGTGAAATTCCCAAGAAAAAAACCTCCACCACCAGCAACAACGTGAATGGTTCCGTTCAAAGGACCCTGATAGTCCGACTTCTCATAAGTGGTGCAAATATTCTGCAAAAGAACTAAGCAGATCAGTTGCCACCCTCATCAAAGCTAAGTTGCACATAGGGGCGAAGCCATAGGTCGGCTAATCCCTCATTCCACTGGTTCGTAATTGTCTACTTTTGTTTGTTCTATTTTCCTTTGAAACCAACCACTAACTTGTCTACTTTTTGAGGAATAAAAGACACTGAACAGACTGCACTACAACGTTGTTCATACTATTTTTTTTTTTGCCAGGAAAGATTAAATATCATTGCATTAACGAGAGTTTACAGTATTTTGAAGAAAGTATGGACAATTGTCCTCATACCATTCTCCTGTTACATTCATAACTCTGCGATGCTTAGATGCTAAATCAGTCACACTATTTAGATCTCTTTTGAGATGTTTGAAACTAAGAATATTAATATCTTATAGAAAGAACAAGCAATCTCTCGTTTATACTGTTTATTTTGTTCTTTCGACATAGTAAATCGGTGCACAGGAACACATTGTGTTTCATTATTGGGGGCACTGCTCTATCCGTTATTGACTGATCAGTTTCACTATCGCGAGTAGTACTTCTTATGCAGTTTATGTACACCTACCAATGCGTAGTATACATATCCGAATTACATTGATTTCATATTTACGTATTGGCCTCTTTTCGGTTTTAACTATTCAGGAAAAAGAAAAAACACATATTTAGTTGTGTCAAAAAAAAAAATTTTTTTTAGCCCCCCTCCCCCTATTTTGAAATCCTGGCTCCGCCACTGGTTTCACATCCCAGGAAGAATTTTTGAAGTAGTATTTTTTTTCAAGCACTAGAGTCGTAGGCATGACATGGAAGGCAAAGTCAGAGAAGCATACAGTCCAGACAAAGTAGGATGCAGCTTGAGTAGTTGAGATTATATTCTAGGTTCTTAGTAACAAAAATATTTCTCTATGAAAGACTAAGAGATAGCTTATGTAAACTCAATATTATACTTGAAGATAAGACGATATGATTGAATTCCTTCTAGAATCAGGGTACGTTTGGTTTCATGGAGTTTGAGATTGACGCAAGGTTAAAGAGAAAGAAGAAGGCTAGGTTTCTCAATCGGGATTAAAAAGATTAAAAAAAATGGAAAGACAATTATATTAGGAAACACAAGTAATGGACATCTCTTCGTCCACTATTAAGAAAACATAGTTATAAGAGGAAACCGATCACTGTTTGTCTCCCATCCAACGTCCCTGGTTGTCTCCCGCCCAACTTTCGATTCACGCCGTGAGATGGCGAAATCGATGATCGGATTTGTCAGGCTATACAGACACCACTTCTTTTTATCATATAAACTAGGTATCTCCTTTGATATTGGAAATTGTTTTTGGTAGCTTCCTCGGATGGTGCACCCAGTTGGATATTAAAAAAAATAATCACTAATAAAAGAGAAGGCAACTCATAGATCGAGTTTTGGCCTCCTCTTCACGTTATCATTAGTAGTTATGTGGAACTTAATCACTTCCATAATACAGTAAACCATATTTTTTTGTAACGTTTTCCCTACAAGCTTTATTGGTGGGAAGTGGGAACACCGAAAACGCGGGGGTACCAAAACACACCACTATTTTTTTTTCCTTAGGCAATCTGTATGGACAAACTCAATACAACTCCGAGAATTAAACTCAATCAAGGAATAATATCTAGAGTTATATCTCTCTCTTTCTTGCGATTAGAACGTTTACAAAATCAAAACCGTGAACCTAATCACAAAGAGATTACTTGGACGGTACTAAAGACCATTGTCCAAGAATCAATCAAGTTGTATCCAACAAACTAGGCCAGATGTATCTACTATGGTTGATCAACGTACAACCTGTAATTTTTCAATCATAAAGATAAACAATATAATGCGGAAAAAGAAATAACACAGACACCAGAAGTTTTGTTAACGAGGAAACCGCAAATGCAGAAAAACCTCGGGACCTAGTCCAGATTGAACACCAAACTGTATTAAGCCGCTAAAGACACTAGCCTACTACCAATTAAATTCGGACTAAAATGTAGTTGAGCCCTAAAAGGTATCCCAACGATTAAGATACAGTCACGCTCCTTACGCCTCTTCAATCCCAGCAGGACTCCGCGCAATTGATTCTCTTAGCTAACGTTACACCAACTAAGAGTTGCTTCAACTTAATTGAAGACTTTAAACCAAATCTTCATCCCATATATTAAGCCTATATATGATTTCCTTTTACAACCAAATAGTTTGATCAAAGGTGATGGAAATCGATAGCAATAGACAAAGTCTAGCTAACCTCAAAATCCGGACTTATGCAACCCGAAGTGCAACCTAGATTATTATTCACCTCACAAGTATAAAACTTGTGGAATCAACAAAGTTTGATACGAAGAGAACTTTTATGATTTCTATCTATCTTGATCGAGTGGGCATCTCAACGATCGATCAAGATTAGGATATCAAGAAAAGATAACTGGACTTGGCTTCACAAATCCCTATGAATTCTTTGTAGTCGCTAAACCCTAAAAGGGTTAGGAAGAAGATGACTCTAGATACAACTAGGACACACCAAAAATTAGTGTCGGGATTCAAAGATCCCAGTTTCTTGAAGTCCCCCTTTTATAGACATTCAAAGCATATGTTGCTTTAGGTTTAAGATAAGATAGTTTTGGAACCAAGCAATCAATATCCACCGTTAGATGAATCTTTGAATCTGATTTACATAAACAAGATATACACTCTGGTTAGGTGAAACCGTAACCGAACCGTGTATAAAGACTATGTTCAAGGTGGTTAGCCGAAAGTAGTCGATTTCTTTTCTTATTACATGTCATGGGTTTTAATTATTTATGTTCACTTAAAGTTGAAGTTGAAACATTATGGGATCAACAATATTGATGACTTGAATTATCGTAAATTGATATCCGTTCTAATCAAATTGCATAATTTCAGGTGTGCCAAGAACGTTGATACATAGATTTGTTAGATCAAAGCCTTGCCAAAGACTATAACAGTAAACCTCTATCTTTTCTAAATGCATCTTATTCTCTCCTGAAGTTTTCTAGTAGCAGAATAAATTGCTACAAATTTAAGATGCCGGATTCTCTCCAGAAATAGTTCAGTTGCAGGAACTTCAGACTACAAGGTTTGTTTCCTCTTCTGCTCCCCCTATTTTGTTTTTCCTGCAACATGTAAAGAACAATATGTAGATGCTCTCAAGGAATTTGTATTGGAAATTTGGATTATGAGTACCGTACATCACACAAGCATTATGTCTCTCTCTAGGTTTTGTTTTTGAGGACAATAATCTTCTCAGAGGAAGTCTAGATGATAATATTCATGATACATATTAAGAAATTAACCAAATCTGTGGTGTACTGATAATTTAATTAGGTGTTTGTTATTCTGTTTATTTTTAATGGGGTTTATCCTTTTGTTGGAGTTAATGCTAATTCCAACACCTTTGTTGTTCTGTTTAATATGTTCTGTTTTCATCTCATTTAGTTTTACGAGTTAGCTTACTTTTGTTCTGTTTTCTATAATACATTAAGCTTTAGAATTTATTTGAGCTACTTCCCATGGGTTGTGTTTTGTTTGAATGTGCTGAAATGTGGATGTGCATAAAAATATGTTGCACACTTGATTCCTGCATAATTAAAACTTGGGATTTCCTGTTTACTACGCAGTTGGACATCGAATTGTTGTTCTATCAAGCAAAACCCATTCAGGTACTATCTATTCTGAGCAGTAAATAGATATTTAAACTTTTAATAATTTGTGTTATTTTTTCTATACTGATGTAGTTTTACAGGTGGTAAGTAGAAGTTCGTTGCTCATACTTTTATGAAGATTGGTTTTAAGATTAATAAAGAAAATATTTTTAAGGAAAAACTAATTTTGTTGACCAAAGAGAGAGAGAGAGAGACTAGGGTTTCAGATTCCAATACTTCTAACGGTTGTAACAATTAATTTCTCTAATTTACTCTCAAAACTACACAAGGAAATTTCGAACCCAATCTCATGCCTTGGAAAATTTATCATTAATAAAATATCAATTCGACTCAAGTCGATAATCTAAGGCCTAATTTTCCTTCGCTTATAAAAGATCGGTACCTAAACTACCCAAAACAGTTATTATGAAGCATATAAAGAAGAGAAAATTTCTAGACAATTAAAACTAATTGGAGAGTAATAATTAAAATAAAATTAAATATCAAAACTTACATGCTAGAAGTAGTTTTTTCCTCCACCCTAGCGGAGAAATTAATCCATTATTACAAAAGAGAAATTAAAACAATGAAATAAAAACTCTACTCTCCGGACCTCCCCTTTTTCTTGTATCCACCGCGTATTTATAGGTTTCAAAAGAATCCACTTTCCTTTTCTATTCACCACTAACACATCATCACCGAATGAGAATACGCCACATGTCAAGAAAATGAAAAATCCTCCAATAAGAATGTGCCACGCGTCAAATAATATAATTCTCATGCATTTATAATTTTCCTTATTTGGGAATTATTTATTCTGTATTAACCCCAACCATAAAGAATAATATACTTTCCATACTCTTTATATATTTAATTCCCATCAATTACTCCATGTAAATTTCTTACTTAACACTTTTATTTTCTTCATTAAAAATAAATATCTCCATATATCTTTTTAATATGATGTCGACATAATGGGTTCCACATTTTCCACACTCCCATATCCATATAATTGGACAAATGAAATAATTCTCCATCTTCTTCCTTTTGGGCCTAGCCCATTAAATTATAAATCACTTCATTTCCTCCATTTTACGAGCGGAATTCCAAATTTTGGTCCATTGAGCTTTATTTCCCCAAAACACCTACAAATACACAAAATAGCAAAATAAGTACAAATTTGAGCACCGACAATATATAAAATTGAGACAAATTAGACACATAAATGCGTCTATCAAATACCCCCAAACTTATTATTTGCTAGTCCTCGAGCAAATCAAAATAAAATCATAACTTACTGTCGCAGGCATCGCGGTTGCACTTAACGTGTGCAACAAGCCTTTAAACCCCTAGGTGGCCCTAGTGGCCGAGTTATAGTCTCGGGAGGGTTTACAAGAGGTGTACCCACAAAACCTTTACTCCAGACCCTAGCTATCTACGTAAAACCTCGAAAAGCACTAAAGAATCTCCTTGGTTGACATACTCTCATTGAGTACAGGAGGAAGTACCCTGATACGAAATTCCAATTGTTGTACACGAGTTTGCACTCAAGCATACTAAAATTCATATATAAGTGACAGAGCTCTACTCATATAGTCTCACTATGGACATCATATCCGGAGTCAACAAATCACATGGATAGATTAAGAAGATGGATTTAGAGAAAAACGTAGTTGGTTTTGATGTTGACTAAGGTGAACGGTGTTTCCCATATCTGTCTGAAGGTCACTACCAAAATGAACCTATCCTAATGGACTGAGATACTAGTCTAACTAATATCAACACAACTGGCATATACAAGGAAATCAGTGGTCGATAATCCTAACTCTTGGTCAACACAACTGCATATACAAGGGTACTAGTGGTCGACTTTATTGAATTTATTCCGGTCGGTCTGGTGGTCTGGTCTCAATTTTTTTTTTTTTTTTTTTTAACTGCATGATTTGATCTTTTGGATCCAAGCGCATGCTTCTTGTCAGCAGATTACATGATAGTTCCCATGGATCCCGCGTTCCACGCTTGTTTTGGCGACGGAGACAGGGAAAACACACACGTATTGCTATCCAAGTGTTAATAAAAAAAATTTTATTGTTTTTTTATATTAATTTTTAAATGGTATCTCAATCACTCTATTTCACCCTAGCAGTGGTAACAACTTGATTCATGAGCCCCACCTAATCACTTAGAGAAACATATTTTTAAAAAGAAAACAAAATAAAAACATAAGTGAAAAGGACTCAACGAGATATGGCGAAACTACCATGTTATTTCTAACACCCGAGCTCCGTGCTTTTATGAATAGACTCTTTAGATGTTTCCATCTACTCGGATTGGTTCCTCAACTCCTACAATCAAGATGCTTCCATCCACTTAGATTGGTTAGTGCCATCCTTAATAGGCATAAATTTCTAGGCTCTGGAGTTTAAATTTTTTTTTTTAATATATATTTATTATTAAAAACTAACTCAAAGTTTTTCCCTCACCCCCAAACTTAAATCTAACATTGTCCTCAAAATGAAATTCAAAATGAAAGTGCAATACCCAAAATATAAGTAACAAGAGGAAACAGTAAAGAGATAAGTCAGAAAGATAGTACCTGGATGAAGCGTAGCAATCCTTCAATGGGGAATAATACAAAAATAAAAGCAAAAACAAAACTAATGTACAACAACAGCAGGGTCCTCCAGAGGGACCTTAATATCACCATGTATGGGTTGCCTCCCAACAATGCTAAGTTTAGTGTCTTCAACCAGACTTCAGTAAAATTATTAGTCACCACATAAAATCATAAAGTAGTAGTCGGAACATATGTGGGTCATCAAAACCAAATAAAGCTACCACAAAAAGAATAAAACTGCAGCAGACCAAGAAAGTAAACCAACCAAATGCACCCTTACCAAGTTTTCTATTTAAGACAACTATATCTACTTGTGGTTCGGGTTCGGGTTCGGGTTCTATAAAAGGGTCTAGATAAAATATTTTCATTGACTGCGTTTCCTCATAGACAGGATCAGGAGGATCAGGTTGTAGAGTCTGGAAAATTCCAAATAAAAATTTAGAAGCACATAATAATAACGTGAATAATTGCGGATCCTCGAAGTCAATCAGATTTGACTTACACAGTTGACCATAATGGTGGTCATTCTTCAGAAAATGTGTCGACGATTCTAATTTCCTAAAATAATTAGGTATATTTCTAAAAACTATATAATGACACATTTCAAATTGAGATACTCCCACATTTGATAAATAAAATCTTGGTGGGACAACAAAGTCAATTATGGTATCATGGACCGGACTAACGACATCAACCAGAGGATGGGTTTCTATCAACTGAGTTTCTTTCTGGACATAACTAGGTTCAGGAAAACGTGTATGAAGATGGTCTCTTAAGATGGTAGAGGCACATACGTCAAGTCCCAAATTAGGGACCTTTACAAGAGTCAAAGGTAAACCACATGGAGAATGATATTCACCCCCAAACTTAGAGTTGTCAATATCCTTAGATAAACTAGTCACAATTTCCTTAATTTCTAAATTATCAGATTTAGGAAAATGGTCTTTTATTTCTTCTAGGTTGTAATCGTGTGGTTCTACATTTCTATAATCCTCATAAGGGACTATTGTTTCCGAATCACTAGACTCTAAAACCCTAGTATCAGGATAAACTCTTTCCTCTAAGCCATCCTCGGCTTCATAATCACAATGATATACTCCATCCTCGGCTTCATAATCCCTAGTCAAATCCTCATCCTTTTGAATAGGTGAATAATTATCAACATTATTAGGATTTGAACTTGGAAACAACATTATAATCATAAGGCTCAATTGGTGTAACAATTTCCTCGTCACTATGACTATATATTTCATATTCTTCATCGACACTATCCTCATCATCATAACAATACAAAGATGGTTTAAATGGTTGAACCTTGTCTAAACATGCAGTGTTTTCAGTTCTACCCTCATCCTCTAAATTAGGTGAATAATTATATGTATTATCATGGGTAAGACTAGATACACTATTTTGGAATTCAAGTTCATTATGAGCAATAGTCTTAGGTGCATTTTGGTTCTCCTGCTTATTAAGATTCTCACACAGTTTATCCATGATTATTTCAGATTCACATATAGATTTATTGAACTTCTTAAGTGATTCCTATAAAGACAGACTTGTCAATTGAAACAGTTAGAGTGCATATTCTATGGAATGAGTTTTATATTCATCAGGAACTGGTGGCAATTGTTTGATTAAATCCTCTAAAGATGTAGAACTCTCATTTTTTTTCATTATAATATTGCTCATTCTCCCATTCGTATGATTGGTGGACGTGCGAATAGTAATTGGGATCAACATGGTATGAACCATAACCTTCAGAAGGTCGGTTGTGGTCCCAAGTACTATCCACACTATGGGCATAGTACGGATATTGTCCAATTTGAAATTTAGGTCGATATTCATTGTATTGGTCTTCATAATACCAGTTCGACATAATTTGTGCACATGCAAATGCTGGGTTCACTAATTTAGGTAAGCTTGGGTTACCTTTTGCAATATATACCTACAGTCAAAGACTGGTCAATGGTACGAGGCTAAGGCTTGTGGTGTTTCGGATGGTAACGCCTAGAAGGTTCACCGTACTAAACCACGAGTTTTCCTAAAATCGGTTTCGGGAGATGCAATTGGTGTGTGCACGTGTATTCTTTTTTTTTTTCTAAATAAAAAATAAAATATTTACAAAAAAATAAAAAGAATCCTAAAATGACTATGTACAAAGAAATAAAATAAAAATCTACCAAATATCAATATTTAAAGAAAAAGAAAAAAAAATGGAATATCTTTACTTACCTTTTTTGTTGTCCGGTTTTATTCTCCAATAAATGTCAAATTAAACCTTCACACAAAAGCTAAAAACATACCCAACGTAAAATCAAAGATAATTAAATAAAATAAATTCTAAACTACCAAAATATTTAGAAAAAGAAATCTAAAACCTAACCTAAATACAAGTCCCCGGCAGCGGCGCCAAAAACTGATGTAGTTTTACAGGTTGTAAGTAGAAGTTCGTAGCTCAGACTTTCATGAAGATTGGTTTTAAGATTAATAAATAAAATATTTTTAAGGAAAAACTAATTTGTTTACCAAAGAGAGAGAGAGAGACTAGGGTTTCGGATTCCACTACTTCTAACGGTTGTAACAATTAATTTCTCTAATTTACTCTCAAAACTACACAAGGCAATTTTGAACCCAATCTCATGCCTTGGAAAATTTATCATTAATAAAATATCAATTCGACTCAAGTCGATAATCTAGGGCCTAATTTTCCTTCGCTTATAAAAGATCGGTACCTAAACTACCCAAAACAGTTATTATGAAGCATATAAACAAGAGAAAATTTCTAGACAATTAAAACTAATTGGAGAGTAATAATTAAAAGAAAATTAAATATCAAAACTTACATGCTAGAAGTAATAGAAAACTTGGTTCTATTTTTTCAGTTGATAGTATTTTGATCTGTGGAGTGCAGAATTGGATTTTGGGTAATTGAAATACAGATACGTTAGACAATTCTAAGGATTATGGTTCCTACACCTTAATGGCCTCCTTTGGTATCTCTACCACCTTTCTCTCCTCCTGTTGGGGTGTCTATCTATATGGGTAGAAGTGGCTTATGGGTTCTGAAAGCCATGATTCTAATATTTTTTGGATGGCATTGTGTACTACTGTATCACAAATATTTTCTTCATGCTCTGGGGTTTTGGTTAAACCTTCTTATGAACTGTGCTATTCGTCAGTTTTGGTTTTTTTAATCAGACTTCGGTGCTTTTTAGGGTCAAGCAGTCAAGTTCAAGATAGCTATTTTTGATAAGGAAGTTGTATATGAACCTACGCTTATTGCAGACTTACCTCTGGAGCCTTTGATCACAGAAGAAGAATTTGAAAATGAAGTTAAACTCATGATGGTGGACCCATTTGACTCTATGGATGCTGAGCCTGCCTCTGCTCATAACCTTGTAAGTTTTCTTGGAATTTTTATCTAGTACGCTTTCATTTGTTAAAAATATACTTGTTGTTCTATTTGTTAAAAATCTCCTTTTACCTACAATTAAAATCTAGTCTATTTATTTTTGCATCTTAAGTCTCTTCTTTTTTACTTTCTATCATGAAGTTTATATGTTGGAATATGAATGGGTGATGTTCTGAAAAAAAAATGGTTGCATCTTTTAAATTTATATAGAAAACATAGGCCACATGCTATTTGTATCATGGAAACTATGGTAGATAATGATAATGTTAAGAAATTCAGTCACCATTTACCTTTTGATTCTTGGTTTGTTGTACCGGCTATTGGAAAATCTGGTGGTTTAGATTTAGGATACTTTGCTAGGTCAAATATAGAAGTAATAAGTAGTTCTCTTAATATGATACATGTCTTATGTGATATTACGCCTACTATCAAGAATTGTATGGTTTCCTTTGTTTATGGTTCTTTAAACAATACTGGAATGAAAAATCAGTGGAATTTCTTGAATAATATGAATGAAGATGAGGTTAGACCTTGGTTACTTTTATGGGATTTTAATTTTATCCTTCATAGTTCTGAAAATCAGGGTGGGAATTCTGATTCTTCTTTGGCTCTTGAATTTATTAGAAATAAGATTGTAGAGTTGAGATTGAACGAAATCTTTTCTTATGGTAACCCTTTTACTTGGTGTAATAGAAGATTTAAAAATCCTTATAACCTGATTTTTGAGAAATTAGATAGAGGATTTATGATAGATGATTGGGTTTCTGCTCTTCCTCAAACTCGTATTACTAATCTTGCAAGAGTTTTTTCTGATCATTGTCCAATACTTCTCAAGTGTTTTCATCAAGATCAAAATCTTTACATTCCTTATAAGTTTTTCAAGTGCTGGCAATTAAGTCCAGATTTCAAGGATGTTCTTCAAACTTCTTGGGATAAGAGAGTCAATGGGTCTCCTAGTTTTATTGTTGTTGGAAAACTCAAAAATGTTAAGTCTGATCTTAGTAAGTGGAACATTGAATCTTTTGGTCATGTTAAAAACACCATCATTAAGCTAAATGTGGAAATTGAGAAATTACAAATGCTGCCTTACTCTCCGGATATTGGTGGCTACATTTTGAACTACTCAAAACAGTTAGATTATTGGTATAAAATAGAAAACTCTTTCTATAAACAAAAATCTAGGATTGATTATTTTTACTCATTATGACAAGAATACTCAGTTCTTTCATAATACAGTAAAGCTTCGAAATATGTATAACACTATTCAGACTATCAGGGATGATCAAGGAAACTGGTTAGAAAATAGAGATCAAGTTGTTGCTCTTCTTTCTAACCATTTCAAGAACATCTATACTTCTTCGAAACCAAATAATATTGATATTGAGGAAGCTCTTAAAAATGTTAAACCTATGATTACTGATGACATGAATACTCTTTTGGTGGCCATCCATCCTGCTGAAGAAATTCATGCTACAGTTAATGACATGGCTCCTTGGAAATCACCAGGACCTGACGGTTTCCCTGCTAGTTTCTTTAGGGACAATTGGCAGATTATTTCAAAAGAAGTCACGGATCATGTTCAAAACTTTTTTCGAAATTTTTTTCTCCTGAAGCAGCTTAATCATTCTTTTATAGCTCGAATACCTAAGGTAAATAATCCCTCTTCGCCGCATGATTTTAGGCCTATTAGTCTATCTAATACTGTTTATAAAATTATTTTGAAATTCTTACCAATCGTCTAAAGCCTTTGTTGGATTCTCTTATTTCGCCTTTTTAGTCGGCTTTTATCGCCAATAGACAAATTCATGATAATATTATTATTAGTCATGAAATTTTACACTTTTTAAAAAGAAAAAAGAAAAATTCTAAAAATGGCTTCATGGCTATTAAACTTGACCTTTCCAAAGCCTTTGATAGGCTGAAATGGTCTTTTATTCTTGTTGTTTTTAAAACACTAGGTTTTTCAAAAGATTGGTGCCAGATTTTACATCAATGTATTAGTACAGTGTCTTATTCGGTGTTGGTTAATGGTTCACCTGGTGAAATGTTTTTTCCTTCTAGAGGTATTCGGCAAGGTGACTGTCTATCGCCGTACATCTTTATAATTTGTATGGAAGTCTTATCTCAACTTCTTTTGAAAGGAGAAGAAGATAATTTGATACAAGGTTTCAAATTAAGAAAAGATAGCCCAACTATCTCGCATTTATTTTTTGCTAACGACAGCATGCTTTTTCCTAAAGTCTCTTTGTTGTATGCTAGAAATCTGATGAAAATTATTAGTGTTTTTGCAAGGGCTTCTGGGCAAGCTATTAACTATGAAAAATCAGGTTTTTTCTCTAGTTCAAAAATGCATCATAAACATAAAAAGCTTCTCTCTAAAGCTCTTGGGATCAAATTCATGAGCACTTATGAGAAGTATTTAGGAACTCCCCTTTTTGTTAACAGGGATAAAACTAAATCTTTCCAATTTTTGATAGAAATTTTTTACTCTAGATTAGGAAATTCAAAAAAATCTAGTCTTAATGGTGCTGGCAGAACTGTAGTTACGAAACATGTGCTTTCTAGTCTTGTTGTCTATCATATGTCTTGTTTTCCTTTTCCTAAAAAGATTACTTCTAAGATTGATAAAATTCAGAGAACTTTCTGGTGGTCTAAGAAAGATCCAAAACATGCTGCCTATTTTCGTTCGTGGGGTGATATTAGTAAGGATAAAAGATGTGGTGGGCTTGGTATTAGAAATACTTATGCTACTAATATAGTCTTGATAGCTAAACTTGGTTGGAGAATCTATCAAAATCCCGAGCTTTTGATTTCAAAATTTTTTAAAGATAAGTACTTCATTAATCAGAATTTGTTGGAAATTGATAAAGCAGCTGATTCTGCTTCTTGGGTTTGGAAAGGTATTGTCAATAGTTTATCTTTCTTAAGATCTAATATAGTTTTTAAGATAAATGATGGTAGATCGACAAAAATTTGGGAATCTGTTTGGTTACCGGGTCTTTCTACTCCTCCTTCTTCTATAGTTTCTAATTATAATGATTATACTTATGTTAATGATCTTATTGATATGAATATGGGTACTTGGAATGAGGTTCTGTTAAACTCTTTGTTTTCCCCTGATGACATTATTAGAATAAAAACGATTAAGGTTAAGTTTCACTGTAGGGATCAGGTTAAGTTGGCTCATACTAGGGATGGAAATTATACTACAAAATCTGCCTATAGAGTTTTTAGGAATGAAGTCAGTAATGGAGAAGCGGCTTCTTTTTGTAAAAAAGTTTGGTCACTGGATTGTTTGCCTAAAATTAAGTTTTTCAGGTGGAATATCTTTGCGCAGATGCTTCCAATTAACACTTTACTTCATCATTATAATCCCGATGTTGATACTTCCTGTCCTCTTTGTAAGAATGATATTGAAACCGTTATGCATCTTTTCTTTCACTGTCCTGTTGCTGCTCACATGTGGTTTGGTTTGTCACTTCAGCACTTAGTTAACTCTGATCTGGATTGTGTTGATGAATTATTCTTAGAATGGTTTGAAGATAGATTTGGTCAATCTCCTTTTGTTGTTAATTGGCCAAGTATTGGTGCAATTGTTATGTGGAGTATTTGGAAATGCAGATGCGATGTGGTTTTTAATAAAGTCACTATAAATATAGAAAAAATCATTCTAGATTCAAAAAGAACAATAAACACATATATAGCTCCTCCTTTGAAGATTCAGAAGGAATTTATGCAAGTTAGAATCCATATAGAGCTTGTGGATCATTGTATTTTTGTTGATGGTTCTTTCAAGAATTATAATATGGGAGTGGGTCTAATTCTTTGTGACAATGCAGGAACAGTGATTCGTTCGCGTTCGGACTTTGGTTTGGTTTCTGAAGCACTTGGAGCGGAAGCAACTGCTCTTTTTTTGGCTATCTCTTGGGCAATGGAGATAAAACTAACCAAAGTTATGTTCATCAATGACTGCCTTCAAGTTGTAGATTTTTTCAATGAAGGCATCGACAATGTTGAGTGGAGATGCAAGGATATCTTGGTGGATTGCAGATCTCTTCTCTTAAGTTGTAATAGTTATAGGGTTATTTATATTAATCGTTCTAAAAATAAAGTAGCGGATCGACTTGCATGTCGAGCTAGGAAGTATTGTATTAAGGATGTATGGGTCTCTTTTCCTTCTTTTTTGGACAATTTGGTGAGGAGGGAACCTTTGTTGAATGCTTGTACATCGCTTCTAAGTTAATATAGTTAGGGTGTTTTCTTAGCAAAAAAAAAAAAACATGCTAGAAGTAGTTTCTTCCTCCACCCTAGCGGAGAAATTATTCCATTATTACAAAAGAGAAATTAAAACAATGAAATAAAAACTCTACTCTCCGGACCTCCCCTTTTTCTTATATCCACCGCGTATTTATAGCTTTCAAAAGAATCCACTTTCCTTTTCTATTCACCACTACCAACTCATCACCGAATCAGAATGCGCCAAATGTCAAGACAATGAAAAACCCTCCAATAAGAATGTGCCACGCGTCAAATAATATAATTCTCATGCATTTACAATTTTCCTTATTTGGGAATTATTTATTCTGTATTAACTCCAACGATCAAGAATAATATTCTTTCCATACTCTTTATATATTTAATTCCCATCAATTACTCCATGTAGATTTCTTACTTAACACTTTTACTTTCTTCATTAAAAATAAATATCTCCATATATCTTTTTAATATGATGTCGACATAATGGGCTCCATATTTTCCACACTCCCATATCCATATAATTGGACAAATGAAATAATTCTCCATCTTTTTCCTTTTGGGCCTAACCAATTAAATTATAAATCACTTCATTTCCTCCATTTTACGAGCTGAATACCACATTTTGGTCCATTGAGCTTTATTTCCCAAAAACACCTACAAATACACAAAGTAGAAAAATAAGTACAAATTTGAGCACCGACAATATATAAAATTGAGACAAATTAGACACATAAATGCGTCTATCATATACCATGAAGTGTTGCTCTTGCCTTCAAGGCAGGTTGTCATTCAATTGTTAATTAATTTTTTTATTTAGCACGAGTTTGTTTTAAAATTATCGGAGGAGGATAAAGGTTTTCTTATTTCTCTCAGCTATTATCTGAATTTTTAATCATTATGCATATTTTATCTGGACTCAAGGCATAGGAAGATCTATCTTTGGTAAGATGTAGATGATCAACCAAGTCATGTTCTTTAATTTGAAAGTGATTGAAGTAGTATAAATCAGCAAAGTGCAACTAGGTGTTGTACTCTGGGTTGCATGGACTCGGATGCGGCGACGGGGACACGACACGACGCTGACGCGGACACGACCAAATACTGAAAATACTAGGACACAGACACGTATATATAAATATAAATACAAAAGATTATAAATGCATATGTGTATAAATTTCATGTATAAAAAATAAATAATATGCAAATTTTATGCAAATCAAAATTAGGATTTGATGAAATTCAATAATTAGTGAATATAATGTCAAGATAGAATAAATATAATAAATTTTAAATAATATAAAAAACAATTAAAAACAAATCTTTCGAACCGTTCGTTCAAATTTCCAAAATTTATATATTCGCTCTTTCCGAGAGCTACCCATATGACTATATAATTCTCATTTTTAAAAATCTTAGTTTACATTGCGTTGTACATGTCTACAAAAATCCAAAAAATCAAAAGACAAAATAAGGTAAACCACTTTGTACACCAACATAGCAAAAGTAGACTGCAGCTGAATCTCATACGATAACAAGTTAGCTAGGTGATACATGCCCAAGGGTTTACCGCATGGAAATGATGTATTTATACTTGTTCATCTATACATACAATGACGAAGAGGACAAAGTGGTCAGCACAGAGATCAAACTATTGTTTCATGAAGTTTTTAACTGACAAGGAATCTAATAAAACAACAAAATAATTATACAATGGGAGCTATATATTGGTGACTCGTAAGCTAAAATACATTGTAGCACCGCTTTCTAACTTCTTATTCACCTAGGCCTATATAATTGAGTAATCACTTTGACATGAATACCGGGTAACACATTGATAAACCATCCAGTTCTTACAGATGCTGACAAATCGGAAAAAATGATTATACTAACTTACAAGTATGAGCTTAAATCTATTCATCTGTCATCTGTCACAGAGATTATTTTAATAAAACTGTTCGAAAATGGAACCAAGATGCAACAAATATACTAGAATGTACATTATCTTTTCCTAAGAGATGTTACAAGGATCTAAATTTCTAATCGAATTTTGATGGTATAAGAAAGAGATGCATAGATAACACAATAGTGTACAACTTTGTTCTATAGAAAACCCAACACCTGTACAATTAGTGCTTTCCCTAATTTTTGGTTTGTATACATAAATATAGTCCTACAAGTGTACAACTATTTACACCTAAATAATCAACATTTGGACTACTATGCACGCCTAAACAACATAATATGTGTGTACAACTATGTACACATTAGTGCTTTCCCTAATTTCTTAGACTTCAAAATGAATAACATGTGTACAACTATGTACACTTTAATAATCAACACGTGTAAATGAAAATGAAAATGAAACCACCAAACAAGGAGAATTTAATTGGTTGAATCGGAACAGCTAGATTGCTAAGTGATAAAAGACAATTCTTCGATATACAAACAAAACGGATGATGGGCATATGGTATGTGTATTTAAGAACAACAAGCTTTTAGTAATTCTTCAAGTAGTTTTATGAAAAAAACTAATTATGGGCATTAAGTATGTGTAACAAGCTTTTTGCAAACCTTCATATAGTTTCTGACATGAGCCAAGTTCTCTGGAACTCCAGCTCGAGGTGGTAAAACTTTGGCGCCAAATTTAAATTAACGGCTGGGACTTTCTCTCCATTGACAAAAGGATCCTGAAACAAATAGAATACAATCACAAGTTATCAACAATACAGCTATAATCGAACAAAAAAAAATCAACAGAGAACTAAGTACATGTAAAACAGAACAAGCACATATAAACAGAGAGAAACACATACAATAGGTGTACAATTATGTACACATTAAAAATCAACATGTGCACAATTATGTACACCTTAGTTACTACTCTATGAATTGCTGGTGGGAAGCCATTTAGATGAGGACATAACAAACACATGTGCCACATCTAAATTACAGCCCTCAAATTTACAGCCCTCAAATTTTTTAACAAACACATTATGTTCTTAGATTTACAGTACAAGAAATGATGAGTAACATTATGTTCATTAAGGTGCACTATTATGTACACATGTACAGTACAACAATGTACACTTATATTATAGGTGTACTAATACGTACACATGTAATTTCTGTCATAACCAACGATCAGTTACTCAAAGCACATCATTGATCCGACATCCAAGAAATGAAAGAAGATTGTTCACTAAAATTTGATTAAGAGTCCTAGAGTGGACTATTATTTACACATGTAATTTTTGTCACATGTGTACAACAATATATATACACTTATATTACAGGTGTACCAATATGTACACATGTAATTTCTGTGACAACAATCAGTCAGCGACTTTCAATAGCAGTTGAGCACTAATTCAGGTACACATGATTTGCTAAACCAATTCAAGTGTCCCTTTATTTGTTGTTAACACATACAAAAGCTTAGGTACATGATTAGCGAAATGGTAGCCGTGATCCAATTTTCCCCGTCATCTGAAAGCAACCGATACTATCATCAATATAACTGAAACAAAATATAAGCAAGGATATTTAATAGAGGTTGTTTTAATTAATACTACTCTAAAGAAGCTAAATGAAATTGGAATCATATTAATAATCAACATGTGTACAACTATTTACACATTAACGATCAACATGTGTACATTTATGTACACATTAGTAATCAACATGTATACAACTATGTACACATTAACTAAAAGGGCATGAAAGTTATGTTGAACCCTTATGCTATACTTAAACTTGTGAAATTATTATATGTTGGTTTACATAGTCTCCCCATGGGCTAAAAAAAATCTTGCTAAAGACAGGGTAACTAAAACAAGTACCCTGAGCCTGTCAGTTAATATTGTCCTATAATAATGATAACGCAGACTACAATGAAAAGGAAGAAGAAAGTCCATGTCGATAATAATGCACAATATGACAAACTATTTGGAGATTACAGGAAGCTAGCACTACGCAAAACATTCTTTTTTTCATAAAATTATGCACTCCTAACACCCTTAGATACACAACTGGGAAAATGAGCATCCTCTATAATATATGCAAGAATAATCATTTATCTGGAACCATAAGAAAGGTATCAACAGTGCCAACTCAACAACCCTGATGTTCAAATCCCAACTTGTACATAAGTCCAACATCTTCATGTTTTATAAATGAATTTTATGATGATGTATATAGGTTATGCCACCAGGAATAAGGATCCTTGAACACGGTTTCTCAATAAAGGGCAGTAACAAGCTAAACTAAAGAGTCATAAATAATTCTTATACTGCATTTCATAATGTAAAATGAAAACGTAGAATAAAGAGATATTTATACCTTACCATTATTAATGTTGCATAACCATTTCACAAACATAACAAACATATTCGTTAGCTACTATACAAAATAAGAACTGACCGGTTTTTCATATTAGTTTGATGAGGGATATTGCTTGCTGCGGGCAACCACTTTGCTCTCGTTGTACAGCAAAAGCTTTATTGCAGAGTCACAAAGGGAGAGAAGTAGGGAGACAAAGATAGAGTGAGATAACCAGATCCACATCCACTTCCATATCCAGGCATTTCAAGGCCATAATAATCAAAGCCAACATCACCTGGTGTTCCCTGTGCATGAAACTATTCTAGATGTGATCTTTTTAGCAAAGCAATTTAACATGATATGCGGACGCTTTACATTTTAATATACTAATCTCTAGTAACACGATGACACCTAAAAGCAAAAACATGATCCACAAGCAATTTAAGATGATTGCAGACGCTTTCATAGCAGAACAATACAATACTATAATGCCAACATTCCACTTAGTTGTAATATCAATAAACGAAACTGTGAATTAATGTGCACTCCCGTAGCTCCATTAAGTCCACTGATTAGCTAATCCCACTAGAAGTCCATGCTAATTCCCCACTATCTCCCACGTACTCTATGTTATGAAAGCTTAGTATACAATCCAAGCTATCACTTGAAATTACCACTTCCACTTCCGTTTCCAGTGATCTTTACCTAACCAAGATCATCCTTTATTAATTATCTAATTAAGTCTTAGCTCAACAGGTAGGTAATGTGCATGGCTTTTAGTAATCATGAGGTTGTGATCAATCTATCTCTAACAACAACAAAATAATCAATGTCTTAGAAATTATACACAAAATTTTCTCTCTACAAATTATTACGTCAATGATCGACTCCCTCTAACAACAAAAAATTAAATAACCACTTACCGAATCACAGTGATTGAATCATTGCTTTTGGGATTCCCATCTATTACAGATCAGTGGTAGGCACTAACCGAGTCTTAACTAAAACTCGAGTGGAATCTTTTCCTGTTGCTCCCTCATAAGCAGCAAGCATCTCAGCAACTAAGTCATTGGGAATTCCTAGCTCTACTGAGATCGTAATGACCGAAAATCATCATGAATGCACCAGTTCCAAATCCGCATATTAGTAGCTATCCCCGACATTTATGAGACAGCAGTCGCAGCACTCAGGCTGCGTTATATACATTGTTAGAAGAAGTTTATTACGGCCAGTGCGTAGCAGGGCACAAATCTAGTATAATTTGATACCATGGATGAATTGGTAGACTAAGACCTAATTGTCTTTAGAATTGGTGAAAGCTATATAAAGAGAGGAAGCTAGCAAAGCTACACACTAAGCTAAGAGAAACTAAGTCCACTTGTTATCCCGTCCTTGTCTAAAACCCACGCAAACTTTTCATTACGATAAAGTTAGCTCGTCTTTGTTTCCTTTGAAAAAGCTACAAGAGTTTCTCTTCTAGAAGTCGTAGCTTCTTCTTGATCCAGGAAAGGGTGTTTCTAATCAAGAAGCTAAATGAACTAATATTTCCTTCCAGTTAATCAACAATTGCTGGTGTTTATAGCAAAGTTTGGTCATTCGGAAACAAAGACACATGAGCTTTATCTTTTTCTTTCAAGCCAAGCAACAGCCCTTGGTGTTTGAAGATTAAGCGAGCAAAGGTACACACTCTCTAACCCTCTTTTGATATAATTAATGTCTATGCAATTGAATATTGGGTTTTGGTAAGAAATTGAAAACATCAATTCGGCTACATTTTTTGACCAATTCCCAACACTATGCTATGCAACTAGGTAGCTAAAGTAACAGGTGCACAACTGTCGATTGTGCAAGCAAGAACGTCCATGTATTCTCTTGTGATTGTGAACGAGTCGTAGACATTCCCATCGCTGCTCTTCTTGTATTCAAAAAGGAGAGATGTGTGGTTGAATGCAGTCATTTTCACGAACCCAAAATCGAAATCTTTGTATAAACTCCATTTCGTCTTTAGGTTTGTGAATTTTGCTAGCTCGCTTCCTCCTCCTCCAACAACTACGTGAATGGTTCCGTTCCATAGTCCTGAGAAGTGCGTCGTAGCTGAGTTCACACAAATATTCTGCATTACCACATTGTGGACAAGATTAGTATCAGTTCAGGTATTACTTTGATCGAGTTGATGTAACTGTAAGTGTGAAGGGTAACATCTTAAGAAAATTGAAGGTCTACCTCGTACATTGGGCAAGTTCTCTCATAACTGTGAACATGGCCATAGTAAGCAATATCAACTCTGTATTTCTGCCATAGTTTCTGTAGACTACTTCTTCCCATGGGTTCTTCGAATGAACCTTGTTGAGCATACCAGTTATTGGATGAATAGCCAAGAACTCGATGAGTGGCGAAAATAAGCCATGGTTGTTTTTGCCTGTCTGCTGTCGCAAAACATTTCTCGATGAATTTGTACTGCTCAGTCCCCTCTCTCCAGTCATGTTCAGAGTCACCAATGCAAAAGCGGAACATACCATAGTCGACAGAGTACCTAAGATACATATAAGCATTTTTAGTTAGCACAACCTAAAACGTTAACATATTGAGATAGACATTAAAAAAGAATACCAGTAATTTGCACGATTTTCGGCTGGTACGTAAAACATTGTTTCTGCAGGTACACCACATTCTCCACCAGAGTCTTGTGTGGCATAAAAGGATCCTGAATTTGGCCAATCTCGCTCGTGGTTTCCACTAAAATAGAAATTTTTAGAAACAAAAGGAGCAAATTAAGACTCATTGATCAAAAAATAGTCCATATGTAGTTGTGAATTGAGGCCTTTAACATACCTAGCAACCATGTAAGGTACAGCAGAGGCGATGGGTTCAATCATTTCCGTGAATTGATCCCATTGAGAGAGGAAACCGCTTGCGTAAGACAAGTCACCTATGTGAAAGACTATATCATAGTTTGCTACATCCTTGGCTAGTGTATCTGTTGTATTAAGAGATCCTGGCTGGAAATCCATATACTCATTTGAACCATCTCGTTCTGCTTTTCCAGTGTCTCCAAAGATAATAACACGCTGTAAAGAATTCTGTCCAGGATACGGTGGTGCAGTGAATGAGTAGAGTTTACTCCAAACATATGTACCATCCGTCAATTTATGCCCCAATTTGTATGTATACCTGTGACACGGGCATTTGTTTGGATTACATATCTGAAACTTTATCGATCCTAAGCAACAAACTGTACGAGCTCTTAATGGATGATGGACTTACTTCTGATTTGGCCACAAGTTCTTTAAGAAACTTGTATGGAAGAAGCCAGGTTCTCTCCAGCCAGCAGTTCTTGCAGGTGTACCTGATCCAAACGATGTTTTCAAGTCACGCAATGGAAATTCGTGTTCTCACAATTGCACACGATTTAGGAATTGGAAACGCTATGTTTAAGTCATACCACACATGCTGGTTTGAGTGAACGTTAATGTCCCAGCTGGTGAACGAGTCTGCGATTCACCAGCAAGGCCCCATTGAACGAAAGGAATTGCCTCGTTTATGTCGTAATCACTTGTCCAAGTTACAGTCATCTGTGTAAAACAATACCAACTTTACTATGCAAGTTACAGTCGTATAATTTTAAGAACAAAAAATTGAAAAAGATCGTAAACTTACTTCGTCCCAAGCCTTTCCAAGTGCAAGACGAGGATAAAGAGGTGCCTTTGGGTTAGCAAAAGAGATTTTGTTTGAAGTAGCTATCAACTTGGGCTACAACAGTAGAAGAAAATCAGAATAAGGGCTGTCAATGGATAAATATCCGCCGGATATTGGCCATACCGATAAGGTTAAGGTTAAGGGTTATCGGGGTTATCGGATATCCGATATCCGATAATATCCGGCGGATATCAAAAAGTCCAATTCGATAAGGTTAAGGTTAAGCTATCGGATATCGGATTTTTATCCATTAAAATCCGATAGGCACAACACACCACTTAGAATCAAGATACCACACTCAATGTGATCCCCGGCTCAATGCTTCATAATCTCTAGAGCTTGCTTTTGCTATTTCAGAGAGACTCAGAAATAAAAGGCTTCGAAGATTAGCAAACCAAACCGTTCTCCAAAGTCAGAACTAAACAACGTTCTGATTCTTCTGCTGCTTATAGCGAAATCTTCACATCTAATCCAATAATCTTTTTTTTTTTTCAATTCGTACAACGTATGTACCTTTGGCAAGTTTTCTTCACAGATGCTTGATCTTTTTCTCACTGAATCGCTCGTTTGTAATTGTAGGAACAAGAAGAATTTGTGATGTTATCTTTTTTCTCACTGTTGACGGCCAATTTGCCTGAATAAATGTTATTATAATATATCAGAAGCTTGTTTCAGCAGAAACTTCATCTTTAAGGCATCACCATGTTACGAGTATCTCATGAATTCCTTGAAACCAGCTCCAAGTTATATTACTTAAACCAAATCTTTTGCTGACTTCATCGTCTACGCATAACTTGATAGAGGTGCAATATGCTCGAAAACCGGACATTATCTTCCACCAAAACTTCCAAGAGAGACGAAGCTGTAGAGGCTTTGAAGGTAATAATGGAAATGGTTTTTCAATTTCTAAACCGTCGATAGAGAGACTAAAGAATGGAGATTCAGTGAGAGTATTAGGTTGTCCCGAAAGTGATAGATAATACGTGGGGTAGGAAATTACAAGTACACCCCTAGGCTATCGGATGTCGGATATTAATCTAACGGAAGCAGCCTAATCCGATTCCGATATCGTTAAGAGGTAAAATCCGATAGAGTATCCGATTCCGATATCCGATATGTCGGATTAAATCCTATAGGATGTCGGATTTTCGGAAACGGATCTCGGATATCGGCTATCCATTATACGATTTAAAATTAATACGATTTAAAATTGTCATCCATATTATAAATTCGATTGAGCTATTAATCCCAAAATTTTACCTTGGCAAGTCCCCCGGAAAATAATCCAAATGCAAAATCATATCTTTGATTGATTAGACGGAATTTCAACGATCCAAATCCCGTGTTTATGTAATCAGGGTTCGACTTATTCGCCCATTTGTACTGAATAAATCATTTATGTATAATGGATTAATTAACACTCATTCACGCACAAAATTTTCTTTAACAGCTCGACCAGGCTCATAAAGTGAAGTAATAAAGGTGGAAAATAGGAACCTTAATTGGGGCAGTAACCAATAATGGACTTAAGTACTTTGGATCAAAAGTAGGCAGTTTAGGCTTGTAAGTTGAAGCACTGCACATATCAAAATCATCATTAGACAATTCTCAAGAGAATATGAGAATATGTAAGTAGGACAATGCAGCACTAGCAGATGAAATCTTACTTGAATGTAGCAGGAGAGAAAACTGCGACCCAGTCATCTGCAGTGGGATGGGGGTGTTTAAATGTCACGGTTATCCATTCACTACTTTGTCCCTGTGAATTCGGAGAAATTAAGTAACTTTATTGTCATGTCAATTATCTAGCAAGTTTTGAGTCCATGAACCCATCACGTTTACTAGACCCGGAAAGGATCCGGAAAAAATCTAATCTCGCTCACCGGATGGTAGGAAATGTTCAGATTTTTGAAAATGATAGACTAGTTGGACAGCAATGGAACCACCAAAAAACCACTCAAACAATTAAAGTCGGACAAGAAAATGACATACCAACAAGCAAGCAGCAAACGTGAAATCATATCTTGGAGAACAGAATAGGAGTCAGAAGAGAAGTTTTGATTCTAAAGAGGGAGAGAAGAAGATACAGAATATAAACTAGGAGTGGAAGAATAAACCAGACTACTCTGGCTGGTTTGGAACTTAATTAATTTAGCTACAATCTGTTGTAAATGGCTTAAATATGCTTCAAAAAGAAAGAAAAAAAATCTTCCCAAACCAAAATATTCCAAGGAACTAATCAAGTCTCAGATTTACATACATTCAATCCGAGAAGACGAGGAGTTGCATTAACTGAGGCTTCTGCATGAACTTCTAGTTCAATTTCATGCATAGAAATCTTTGAAAGAGGTTGTACACCCATCATTTCCTGGTGATTTGTATAATAATCTACATAAACCTTCTCGCTCTCAACAACATAACCACCAATAAAAAAACATAGCAAAAGAGAAAAAAAAACATAGCAAAAGAGAAGCCAACACCATCCTAAATGTGATGATCTCCATGGGTTAAATTTGTTTCTAAACAATGGTATTCTAATGGTCGCTAGATCTCTCAACTGAAGCTTGAACAAAATTTATGACCAGTGTTTTAGATCCTTAATATTATCACTGTGGAATTTATTATATGCATGATTATTATCATGCCCATATAATATGACAATACTCACACTCTTCTAGAACCTAGTACCCCATTGTTATCTCCGTTCAGGATGTTGACAGGCAACAGAAATTACTATCTTCGTTTAAACTTTATGAATCACAAGCTTCCTCCTCCCTAAAACAGAAAAAGTGAAAGTGAGGTGTAACACCCACTACAGGAGAACTAAATGAATTTGGGTCCATCTGGTGTGTAAAAGGAATAGAAACACAAAAATTCTTCGCAGACCCCAGTTTTGAACTCCCTAAGCTCTAAGAACCGTGATACAGACAAATACTAAAACGGGACCCTGTTTTTTTTTCCATGAGGCGGGGCCCATAATTTCCGTGTCTTTAGCGTTTTAGAGTGATTCGGCAAGCTATTTTTTGCATTTGGTAATGTTGTTATATGGCAAAAGGATCTAATGGCACCATGGGTATTAAGATTGATATGGCAAAAGCTTTTGATAAGGTAAACTGGGAGTTTCTTCTCAAAATTATGACTTAAATGGGATTCAGCACACAATGGTGCAACTTGATCCACCAACCTTGCTGTCTTAATCAATGGTTCTCCTGGAGACTTCTTCAAACCAACAAGAGGTATCAGACAAGGAGATCCCCTTTCTCCTTATTTATTCTTATTCTGCATGGAGGCTCTCTCTAGATATCTAACTTATGCAGAATCCCATAACCTTATACATGGAACAAAAATCTGCAATGAAGCTCCTGCCATTAATCACCTCCTCTTTGCAGATGACTGCATGATATTCTGCAAAGCCAATATAGAAGAATGTCACAATCTCATCAAGATTTTCCAAGATTTTGGTCAATCCTATGGACAGCTGATCAACTTTGCTAAATCAGGAACCTTCTTCATCAAAAACACTGCACCAGACATTGCAGACAACATTATTGAAGTCATGCATGTTCAAAGAATCAGCAGCTCGGATAAATACTTGGGATCTCCACTCTTCACTAATAGAAGCAAAATACAAGCTTTCAAGCCCCGTGTGGATAAATTAAAACACAGACTGGCTGGTTGGAAAACTAACCTATCAATAGTAGGGAAAGTTACTATGATACAAACTGTCACCTCAACTTCCAGCATATATCAAATGAACTGCTTTAAGATCCCAAAAGGAACTTGTAAAGAGATAAATGCTATACAAATGGATTTCTTCTGGAACAATGTGCAAGATAAATCTAAAGGATTATTCTACATAGATGTTGTCAATAAACCAAAGGATCTAGGGGGATTTGGATTCAAAAATATGGAATACTTCAATCTAGCTATGATATCAAAAATTGCTTGGAGATTAATTGAGGAACCAGATTTTTCTATGGAGCAGCACTATGAAGGCAACTCACTATCCAAACCAAGAAATTATCAGAATGGATACCAAGCCAAAAAACACTGATTCTTGGATAAGGAAAGGAATTCTGGAAGGCAATTCTTGCATACATAAGTACTACATTTGGAAGATAGGGGATGACACACACATTCACATTTGGGAGGACAAATGGATTGATAATCTACCTGACATAATTAAAAAACCTCCCCACTTCCCTTCAAACCTCAAAATAGTTAACCAACTTTTCAATACCCATGGAGAGTGGGTCACTGAGATCCCAGCCCTCTAGTTTACTCAAGATATCCAAAACCTCATTATCCAAACCCAACATAACCCCAATACTGAAGACTCTATAAGATGGAGCCTAACTCATACAAGGAAATTCTCTGTCAAATCCGTATATGATATAAGCAAATTAATGATAAATATGCTAATGACACTCTCACAACACCTTGGAAGAAAATATGGAAACTTGACACTACTCCAGATATCCATCTCTTCACTTGGAAATGTGCTCATGGCATTCTTTCAACAAATGCTAAATCAGCTAGCATCTTGAATTACATTGATCCTATTTGCACCTTTTGCAAGAATGCTCCTGAGGATATTACTTATGTTCTATTGGCTTGTCCAGCTGCCTCTGATGTTTGGGCAAAACTTTTTGGGGAAAATCATCAACTTTTCTCTTCTCACAATTCCTTCCATGACTGGTTCAACAGTTGGTTTCCCCATGACAATTCATTTGCTAGCTAGAATGCTACTTTTGCAACAATCTGTTGGTTCATCTGGAAAGCTAGATGTGATTGGGTCTTCAGAAATATAAGCCCTACTGCTGCTGCCAATGCTCTGAAGATTACCCAACATTTATGTACCTTTAATAGAGTGAATCATAACCCAGGGCATATTCTCAATAACCTCTACTACCAGGAAAACCACAATGATTAGAACCTAAGACTTAGAAGTCTGATCGGCAACAATAGAGGAAAATTTGGAATCACTATTAGCATACACATCCTGGAAATAACAAATAACATGGCTAATAGTGATATATCATCTTATACTAACTATGCTTTTTTAGCCATGTCTTTCACAAGTGAATGTGTGGGAGCAAGGAATATCAAAGACTTTGCAAATGAACTCAACAAAGCAAGCAGAGGAGCACATCTAGCACTGATCTGGGCCAAGGAAATTCATCACACAAACATAGAATTTGCAGCAGAAGAGGAAGAAATACTACAAGCAATTCAGGCAGGTTACCAAACACAAGTTCAGGAAAGATTTCAAGGAAGCTACACTCAAAGTGAATACAAGGTTTTTGAAGCAATTGATTTTGTTTTAGGCAAGATTATCAAGTTTGTTCCACAGCAAACCACTACTGCTGCCAACTTAGTTAGACTCTCTAGCCACTCCCCTTTAGTTCAAAACTTTAATTGGAAAGGTCCAAATCTCCATTTACTTTGGACAACTTTATAGTTTACTCCAAATCATGCACTTATGGATAATTGTAATAACTCTAATTTACTTTTGAGGAGACATCTTGGTGCTAGGATTAGACCAGATGATCACCATGTTGTTACCATCAAGTAGGTAGCTCAGTTGAGCTTCTCTTCTCTTTTATTATTAAAAAAATAAAGTAATGTTGTTGTATACGTTAAAACGAAAAATCGTAAATAACCGATAAAAATGGACATTATAAAAATAGATCCACACAAATTATGGACCCCTGCTAGTCTATGTGGGCATACGTGGGGCTTACCAACTTTATGTTGTGAGTGACGTATTTAAAAATATCCACTTTTATCGGTCCTCGTAGAACAGCTCATGCTAAAATGTATCCCTCGATCATATTTTATCTTCCTACCATCACTTCACACAAAATTAAGATAATCTCATGAGTTGGCAAGATACTTTTGTACATTTAGTAATGTGGTGTGATTGTCCATAAGGTTGTTTAGATGAATTTCGGGTAAAAAATTGAATATGTTGTGGGTGTCACCATGTTGTTTAGATGAATTTCAGATAAAAAAAATTGAGTAACTATCATTTGTCACATTGAATTTTCAATGGTTAAATATGTATTATGCCGTTGTATAATTCGGAAAGGGACATAAGTTCATTGACATATAAGGCTAATGTCTATTGGTATAAATTTATTAGTGTAAAGGGACATAATTTATTAGCATAAGTTTATAATGGTATAAATTTGAAGTTCATTGAGGGTGTACCAGAATTCATATAAGGCTAAACATCCCTTACCTACAAATAGTACACCACCAACAAAATTGGTATCCTCTATTAGAAATGTTGTTATATATTATATTGGCTAGCGTGACGTGTCTTATGTGATGTGTAATATATGTTGTGCTTATCCTTTTGGAGGATCGCCTATCAATAAACATTTCTTATATAAATGTAGAGTTCATTTTCTGATTGAGTAATTCAACACTATCTGAATTTCAAAACAAAGTTTAAAATGTCAATGACCGAATATCCCAATAGTGAATATTAACTAACATTTTTCGGTGCTAGAAAACATAATCTTTGTAGAAAATAAGGTACCACGTATTTGGGCGCCCGAAATTATTTTCTAGCAAGATTAATTTTATTATAACAAATATTTCACATAAATACATGAAAAAAAAATAATCTTTTCAATATATATATATATATATATATTTGATAAGAGAAGAAAACTACAGAGACACACACTAGAGATGGAAGCAACCTTCCATGACCCAAACAATCAGATCATTAAGAGGTCTTCCTCAACTAGACAAAATATTCAAGTTTTTTTTGGTTTTTGGATTTAAAATCCTTACATATAATATTACCGAAATTAGCAAATAAAAGTAAAAGCTTGTCCATAGCCTGATTGGACCTCTAGTTTGTAGTTTTGTTGTGCTCTTGTATTGTTCTCCTGGCTTTAGCATTGTTTCCTAGTAAATTAAGCTCCTTGCAGTTGAGGTGAGCGGCCCATTCTAGAGTCTGGATAGCACCTATGCAGTCCCCTTCTTCCTTGCTATGAACTCTAATAGAGTTGCTTCGTCTTCCAATAGTTTTTCTTGTATGGTCATATGACGATAGAGCCAATTCAAATGAGATCAATAATGCTTTCATGGTAAGTGGTATAAGCAAATGATGCCCAGACGAGGTTTAACAAAGGTTGTCTATGGAAATGAGAAGGACTGACTTCCTGAGGTTGGATGAGGTTGTTGTTAGTAGTCATCTGCAGGTGGTTCAATATTTGGGTTCCTGTTGTGGAAGGGTTATGAATTGTTCCTTGAAAAATTCAGACACATCTGGATTTCCATACAAACTAAGTGTTGATGGTGGTTTTTAGTTCAAGGCTAAAATTGTAAAACCAGTATTTAATGCGATGGAAGGGTTATTTGAAAGTTGTTCCTTGGAAAATGCATATGAAATTCACTCGAGAATGGTGTGATTTCCATCTCATTTCCATTTTATTGACATGAATCAATGTATGATTTACCTAGTTTTTCATGTTGTCTCTCTATCATCATTGACATGACATGATCATTAATCTCCATAGTAGCATGAATATCCCGCCCAATATTAAGATACACATGAAATACCCATACAGGCTACATCACTCTCTGACAAAGAGAATTTCGAATCGACGCTCTTTTAATTAAAGACAGTTCGATCGAACATGTTTAAATTCCTTAAGGAAAATCTAGACTGTCCATATCAGTCTCAGAAACGATCACGGCCACACAAGTTGGCCGCGCAATTTAACAAGCCTATCCAAATCTTGGAAGGAATAGGCAATTATCGTGATGACCACCGGCGGGCCCACTTATGCCCTAGCCGGTCGAACATCACCATACATCTCCAGCGCCACAAACTCCAACCCTAAGTAGGGTGTCCGCGGCGCTTGGGAGAAGCTCGAACGAGCTTGAACTCTCAAAATCCAAGACAGTCTCAAAATCATCGCAACTGTCCAACTTCGCCTGCTTGCTTGGACGGGTTAGATGATCCCATGAACAATTGGGGAAACGCTGACATGCACACCGGCGGACCCACTTCCTCCTTGCTCGAACGACTTTCCCATGGTGGGACCATTGAGCAATAAAATGCTCGCCCAAACCATGGCAAGCGTGATGTTTCCAAACCTTAAATTGGGTCGCGGAAATACACTAGCGTCTCATTGCTAAATGGTCCCACCATGGGCAAGTCGTTCGAGTAAGGAGGAAGTGGGTCCGCCGATGTGCAGGTCAGCGTTTCCCCAATTGCTCATGGGATCATCTAACCCGTCCAAGCAAGCAGCCGAAGTTGGACGGTTGCGATGATTTTGAGACTATCTTGGACAGTTCAAGCTCGTTCGAGCTTCTCCCAAGCAGCGCGACACCCTACTTAGGGTTTGCGTTGACTGAGATGTATGGTGATGTTCGACCATCTAAGGCATAAGTGGGCCAATTTTGCTAATTTTGTGGTCATCAAGATAATTGCATATTCCTGCCAAGATTTGGCTAGGCTTGTTAAATTGCGCGTCCAACTTGTGTGGCCGTGATCGTTTCTGAGACTGATATGGACAGTCTAGATTTTCCTTAAGGAATTTAAACATGTTCGATCGAGCTGTCTTTAATTAAAAGCGCGTCGATTCGAAATTCTCTTTGTCAAAGAGTGATGTAGCCTGTGTGGGTATTTCATGCGTATCTCAATATTGGCACTTCAGGAGATTCATGCTACTCTGCTGAGAGTGAACACTTAATCGTCATGTCATGTCAATGATGAGAGTTCGGCTGAGAACATAACATGGAAAATACTAGGTAAATCATGCATTGATTAATAATGCTGGTATAAAATGGAAATCACAAAATATTTGGGATTGCTACTACGCACACCATTCTGAGTGAATTTCATATGCATTGAATTGCTCAATGAGTGAGGAGGTTTTTTGCACTCGTCACCTTTCAAATGGATTTACCCTGCAGGGTGACAGCGCATTAAATACTGGTTTTACAATTTTAGCCTTGAACTAAAAACCACCATAAACATAAAGTCCCCTACTTAGCACGTAATAGTTACACTATTGCGGGGTAAGCACTAGATGGTGACAAATAAAGATAAAACTTATGAGACAAAGTTAGATGTTACCAGGAGAGATGGGTCATCCTGTCTTTGGAACATGTCACATTCAAGAGGCGTCCAGGTGAGCGTTCCCCTAGCATGATGTCGGTTGGCCTCAGGTAGATTAGGCATATGGTTGGTTGGGATCTCAAACTATTCATGACGATGTCATAATCCTCGACTCTGATGTGGATGAGCATTATCATGAGGAATATCCTTAAAAGGTTGTTGTAGCAATTTCTGAAAAAGTTGTTGAAGCAGCTCCCAAAGAGAACGTTGATGCAGCTTCCGAGAAGGGCGTCGAAGCGTCTTCTGGAGAGGATGTTAAAGCAGCTCCTGGAGAGGACTCTAGTGAAGGCACCATTGGCCCTGGCGTTGACGACACTTCTTTGATGTTTAGTAGTCTTTGCTTCATGCGGGTGGAGACAGGGATTGATCGAATAATAATCTCTCATTCATGTTGTAACTTCCATTTGTTATATCACGTGTGTTGTGCTTCCGTGAACAGGATATCCAGGAGTCGAATTTGTTAGGTGCGGAGGCTCTATCTCCGATTAATAGCGCGTGTGATGTGATTGGACACGTCTGAAGAAGTAATCGCAATCTGGGAGTACCGCGTGAACTAGATCGCTGCTTCCTGATTCCGTGAAGGGATTTCCCAAAATATGAAAATTACAGATGGCGAAACTTCTTTCTGGGATCTAGGCACAATGACATGGTGATTGAGAGGTTGTTTCGTCATTGAAGCAGCTTCACTTCAGGGTACGAATGATGCTTGCCCTAAGAAGCATGTATTGGCTGCTTGATGATTTCTTTCAGTCATCTTGTCCCCATTTTTGCATCTCTCAGTTTTTTTTTGGTGTCCAATTGTTTTTTTGTTTTTTTTTTGTTTTTGTAAATAAGGCATTGTATTGAAAAACTAGGACTCTGAATGAGTCATGGTTACAAAAGAAGTAGAGCCATCTAATATGGGATTTATGGGACTCCCAATTAGATTTATCTACTAAGAGTTATTTTTTACTACAAATTATTGGGATCTTTTCCCGTTCAAAGGAGTTGGTTATATTTTTAGCAAATTTGACTATACTATCAGCCACTTGATTTCCTATTCTAGGCACAAAGATAAAACCCAAAAATTTGTTACAAAAATAAGCTAATCTGTGAGCTTCTTGCATATAAGCTTTAGCTCTACAAGATATGTCTGCATTTTGACCATTAATGTAATTAAAAATACTTTCACAATCACCATCAATATTGAAGTTCTTTATTTGCTTCTCATTGGCCCAAACTGTTGTTTGCCATACTCCTATAGCTTCTGCTTCTTGTGGGTCGAGGCCTGCTGCAAGTCCTGCCTTTCCTCCTTCACAATTCCCTGATTCATTTATCAGAATAAAAGCATAAATAGATGGTAAAGATTCATAAATCCAAGTAGCATCAACATTAAACTTCAGGTTTCCCTTGTTGGGTGCTTTCCATTTAAAGTTGTTTTTCTTTTTCTGCTTAGATCTCAAGGTATTGCCTTTTTTTGTGGACTAGAATTCAATATGTCTAAGTATTTTTAAGTTTAAGACATAGTTATCCTTACTTTTAGCTTCAAAGATTCTATCACATCTTTCCTTCCAAATGAACCACATTTTTGTGAGTAAAGTTTCCAAGGGGATGTCTTTCCTAGTGCTTTTCAACCAAGTTTTACAAAGATCTAAAATTGTGTTAGACTGATCTAAGTTCAAAGATACAGGGTTAGGGGCAGAGTTCCAAATAGAAGCAGCATAGTGACAATGAAAGAGAAGGTGTTATGTGGTTTCAATATCATTCTTACACATAGTACAAAGAGGAGAGAGATCTTTAACTTTACCGTAAAGTTTAGCATTAGTGGGCGGGGCATCCTGTAAGCATTTCCATAGAAAGAGTTTAATTCTGTCAGAGACATTAAGACTCCAAAGAGATTTCCAGGAGAATTCAGGAAGAGATAGACTAGTAATATCCGAACCATTTTCATTTAGCTTTTCATACATTGACTTAACTGTAAATTCTCCTGATTTAGTTAGAGTCCATCTTAATTGGTCTTTCCTAAGGGTATGATTAGAATCCCTAAAGAGATGTATTTTCTTAATTTTATTAGCAATGTTACTAGGGAAAAGAGAACAGAGAAGAGCAGATTTCCAAGTGGCAGTTTCAGGGTTAATCATATCAGATACTCTAACAAGGTGATTATTATTATAATTTTTGAGGTACAGTAAAGTTTGGTTTAAACCATGGATCCAGTTATCTTCCCAAATATTGATATCTTGGCCATTACCTACTTCCCAAATACTATATTTATGTACTAAGTCTAGACCTTGCTTTATGCATTTCCAAGTCCAAGAACTTCTAGAGTTAACTTTAGTCCTAAAGGGGGATTTATTCCTGAAGTATTTTGGTCCTAGAGTTTTGACCCATAAGGCATTAGGTTATTTTAATAACCTCCAAGCTACTTTTGACCCATAGCTAGATTAAATTTTCTTGCATCCCTAAATCCAAGCCCTCCCTTAAGAATAGGTTTGCAAAGATTTGGCCAAGCTTTAGGGTAGAAACCTTTTTCCTCCAGCCTCTTTTCCCCACCAAAAGTCTCTCTGTATAGCATTTATCTTACTAGTTATTGTTTTTGGTAGTACAAAGCAGCCCATTAAGTAAGATGGAATACTTCAAAGCACTGCTCTAAGAAAAGATCTACAAGGTTGAGCAAGAACAAGATTCTTCCAGCCTTTGGATTTAGATTCCATTCTTTCCAGAATAGGAGTGAAAGTTTTTATTTTGGATTTATCCATAAACAGAGGAGCTCCTAAATAAGGGTCTTTTAGATTGATATGTTTCATTTTTAGGAGCTTGGATATCATCCTTTGATGTTTAGGCTAAACTTTCTTACTAAAGAAAACTTCTGATTTCTCAAAGTTGATAACTTGACCTGAGACCTTACTAAAAGTTTCTATTGTGTCTAAAAGATTCCTACATTCCACTAGGTCAGCTTTGACAAAGAGGAGGCAATCATCAACAAAAAACAAGTGAGATAAAGGCTCACTTTTAGGAGTTATTTTAACTCCATGAAGGATTTTATTTTGTTCCTGTTTAAGCAGGAGTCTAGAAAATATTTCCATGCAAATAATAAATAGATAAGGGGATAAAGGGTCACCCTGTCGTAATCCTCTAAATGGTTTAAAGATTTCTCAAAGACTACCATTTAACAACACAACAATAAAAGTAGTTAAAATATATTGCTCTATTAGTTTACACACCTCATCATTGAAACCAAAAGTTTTTAAAGCATTTAAAAGGAAACTCCAATTAACCCTATCAAAGGCTTTAGACATATCAATTTTAATACCTAGACCTCTAGTTTTAACTTTTTTCTTTTTGAAGGAGTGAATGATCTCATGAGCAACAATGATATTTTCTGAGATTTGTCTAGAGGATAGAAAAGCATGTTGAAAGGGAGATATAATTTTTTCTACGGTTGGTTTGATTTTATTTGCTAATAATTTGGCTATGACTTTGTAGATAGTATTGCATAGTCCTATAGGTATGAACTGGCTAGGTTTTTTATTTTAGGGATCAGAAAGAGGTGAGTTATATTTAAGTCAGGGTTCATAATTTTGTTTTTAAAGAAGTTTTGGATAGTTTCAGTGACTTGTGTACTTACCAGATGCCAGTTTTGGATAAAAAAAACTAACCGGGAAGCCATCAGGACCTGGGGATTTATTAAGTTTCATATTTTTAAGGACCAACAAGATTTCCTCATTAGATGGGATAGCTAGAATTCTATCATTATCAGAAGTAGAAACAGATGCTTGAATATCAGAAAAAATTAGGTTTGATAGCTCTACTTCTGATGTAGTTTCACAAAAAATAGATTGAAAATAGGAAGTTAAAGTGCTGTGAATTTCCTTTCTATCCTTAGTTATTTGATTTTGATCATTAGTGATACTTTGTATAGTGTTCCATTTCCTTCTTTTCAAAGTGATTGTATGAAAATATTTGGTATTTCTTTCTTCTAAATTGATTATGTTGTCCCTAGATTGTTGCTTAGCTATGGCCTCATGGGTGTCATAAAGGACTTCTAGTTCTATTAACTTATCTTTAATTTTATTATGTTGATGTAGTGTAACTCTCTGGGATTGTAATCTTTGAATCTCTTTAAGAAGCTTATTTATTTTTTTAAAGGGTAGGCCAAAGATGTTTTTTTTCCAGTAAGTGATAAGTGCATATTTCACATATATTTGGTGCTAATTCCATGCTAGTAATTGTTGATTTTCTTGCAAATTATTGTATATTACGCTTGTTTTCTTTTATTTGTGTTTTATTAGATGAATCATCCAAAATAAGTGGAAATGGCTACAAAAGTGAAGTCACAAGTGAAGAAGGGCCAAAGAGCAAGTGGAACTCGTTCAAATATAGGAGTTCTTGATGTCATATCGAAGATGACGAACAGGAGAAGCCGACGGCGAAAGAATGAGCTCATTCCGACATCGTATGAAGAAGATATAGGCGAAATAACAAATTAGGCTTGTCAGTTCCCCAGAACTGACAACTTACCAAGAATGAAGCAGGAATTGTTAAGGGCACCAGGCTTAATTACTCAAGGCAGCCACGGAATGGGAGCTGAACTGTCAGTCTTGCAAGACTGACAGTTGATTACAACGTTAATGGAACATGCATGATTTGCATGACAGAAAACCAATCAGGGATGATTAGAGAAGCTTGCTTGTTGGCGAGAACTGCATCTAGGTCGAGTGTTCCCTGATGCTTTCTGACAGTAATGGAGAACGGTGTTGCTCGCAAGAATGAACGAATGAAGAGATGGTGTTGTTGATTATCTAATGAAGCTGCGAGACGAGTTTGGAGCCGTGTTTAATCCTGACAGCGAGATTGATTCTTGGCAGTGAAGCTGATGAAGCTAAGCAACCTCAGAGAAGAAAAGAGAGTTCGCTGCTGGTGATTGATACGAATGAAGAAGTTGTTGGTTGAACTGTGATTGATGGATTTGATGCCATAATGACAGAGAAGATGGGTCCTGTTGCCGTTAACATGATGGTTACGATGCTGCCATTTCTCTTTTATCAATGACTGAATGGAGCTATGGTGGAAGAGTTGAAGCAAGAAGGAATCCAGGGAGTTGGTAATACTGTTTTGACGTCGATGGAGCTTGGCAGAGGTGCTCGTAATGGATGCTAATGGTGGTCAGTGGTGACGAGTTCGATGGAAGATATACTCGAGCTGCGATTTACGAAAACAGGGAAGATGTGTTCTAGGCTGTAGTTTGGTAGCATCAGTTAATGGTAGTTAAAGGAGAAGTGGTCTGCTGCCAGTATAGAAAGATGGTTGAGGCTGTAGAATGATGTTGGGTTTCCGCTGACAATGGAGATGGTGTTGTTGTTCACGGACAATGGTGAACTGGTGTTGCATTATCGAGTACTCAAGGTACTCAATCGGCCACTATTGATGATCATTGTTTGACCGAATGGAAGGAGTTGAGCTTTTGATGAAGAGAATGTCGTCGATGGAGAGGAAGGCGGGGTCTTGTTACAGGCGAGATGGATGTTTTTGTGGTTGAAGTGCGATGATGATATCGGAAAGTGTTGAGAACTCGATCCGTGGTGATTATGAAGCTCTCGCCAATGTCGGTGATGAGACCGAATGACAAGTTAATGGAGAAGCTATAGTCGGGGTATGAGAGAAAGATGGGACAGTGGTAATGCTCGGTGATGGAGCAGTTGAGAAGAGCCTGGCAGAATGTTGTTGCCATTGACTGACCTCGGTGACAGAGCTTGGTAAGGAAGGTGCTGGTACGGGTTTGCAAGGGAGATGAATGATGGGAGTTGGCATTTGCCTGAGTTCGAGTTTGAGAAGTTAAGACGGCTGGGGTTTGTTTCTACACGGAAAATTGAGAGAAAATACAGGCATTCCGATAAGTTTCAGGAGTAATCGAACATCCACCGAGTGGTGCCTTTACCGTCGAATTATAAGATGAATGGTGGAGATTCAAGACGCGTTTATGTGTTTAGGTCGGCCAGGGATGAATGGGTGTTTATCAGATTCGAATTTGGAGGAGTAAAAGTATATAAATAGAGGCGCAGAAATACCTACAGGACAGTTCCAAAACCCGAGTTCATACACACAACCTGTTCGACAGAATTCCTGAAAGAGAAAAGAGGTGTTCTACATCAAAAGAAGAGAAGAAGCTAGGAGCAAGGAATTAGGGTTTACCCCTTAGGGGGAAACCTTGGTATTTTGTAACGTATTTTCTCCTCATATTTCATATATTTTTCATGGGTTTTAGTAAACTCATGTGTAACTAATTTCTATTGATTGAGGATGAATTCAATGTTCTAACGTGAAGCTTTATTAGTTATATAAATCTATTCGAAGTTTTATCATCTCATCGATTGTCTTTTCTATAATTAGGGTTCATGATTGATTTCTAGATTGTTCAAGTGTACAATTGGATTATTCTATTGATCATTCTATTGCTAGTAGAGAGTTGGAGCGATCCGTAATTGTCGTGCATCTCCTACACAAGTAGAGAACGTGAGACCATGCGAGAGGGATTACGTGAAGCAATCATGTGTGAAGACAACACCCGATAAGTGAACCGAGCGCGTCTTTGAGTTTAACTCGCTGGGATCAAACCTAAATTCACAAAGCCTAAGCGTTCGGTTGAGTTACACCTTGTAAGCGTACCTCAAGGCGGCTCAGTTGGATAGAATCCGGTGGCTAAGCGTACCTGTTATCCGGTGATATGAGGAGTTTTGGGGATAGCTAAGCGTACCTGCAATCCTACGGTTGGTGATGAATGGTTCTGGCGAAAGATAGATAAGTATGCTATGAGAGTCAACGTTTGGTAACGGCGAAGGACTCCTTGATCATCTCTTTGTTTTATTTGTTATTCTTTTTATTTCACTTTAAAACAATCCCCCTTTGTGTTTTATCTTATTTGTTGAACTCAATTACACAGCTCTCTGTGGGAACGATCCTTACTACCGCTATATTATTTATTTAATTAGTGGGAAATATCTTGATTAATTTGTTGTGGTTACGACACGCATCAGTAAGCAAGATTTATCCCTACTTGTTTTAGATTATGAACAAGACTAGTTGATGCATCTAACTCAGTGTGGTCACTCCAGGAACCTTGAATTACCTGAAGGCAAGATAAGTCTTTTAACCAAGTATCATAAAATTTAAAGACCCATTCAGTTTTTGAGATTTTAGAATCTAAGGTAAGTAGAATGAGCCAATGATCAGAACCTACTGCTATTAAATGTGAAAGGGAATAGTTTAATACTTTATTAAAGCAAAAAAACATAATTCTTGTAATTACGAGGAAGGCTCAAGGCCCCCACCCCCATAAACCAAAGGGGTTAAAAAAAACGTAATAACATCTCTTTGACTCTCACTGTTATCACCTTCTACTGTGATGATCACAGTAGGAGCCTACATATATCTCCGGTTGACATTTTTATACATTGTGAAATTTTGTTCAGACTACTTTAAAATTAGTCTCCGGCACCACTATAGAGTTTGGTATACCCGCCCCTTTCTTTCGCAACTATGTTCTTTATAACGCTACCATGAAAAGAAATGTGTTGGCGCTGTCAAAAATTTTGCCCGAAAAAATCACTCATCCCTCCTGTGCACCGGATGTTACCACCCTAGCACGTGGAGCAGGATACTAATTTTGTGTACCAAGAACTCTCCACTTTCCCACCCTCTCGTGTTTTTGGAAGGTCCTTTCCCTCCCTTTTCTAAAATCAAAAGTCAAATTATCCAAAAAAAAAATTATTGGTTCGGAACAAAAAATTTCAGTAGCTGAGAGAGTATTTTTTTTTTCCCTGATGAAGCGACTAATAGAGTATAGAGAAATTCATTTTCGAGAGAAAGAAAATGTCAGGAAGGGGGAAAGGAGGAAAGGGAGGCAAAGAGACATATAAAAGTATTGAGAGATAATATCCAAGGTATTACCAAACCAGCTATTAGAAGATTAGCAAGAAGAGGTGGTGTTAATTGTACAAGTGGTCTAATCTATCAAGAAATTAGAGGCGTTCTTAAGATATTTCTTGAGAATGTTATTCGTGATGTTGTAACCTACACTGAGCACGCTAGAAGGAAGACTGTCACTGCTATGAATGTTGTCTTTGCTCTTAAGATACAAGGAAGAACTCTCTAAGGATTTTTTTTTTTTTTTTTTTTTTTTTTTGGAAAAGAAATTGAAACTAGGATTAGGCCGAACTTAGAATATGAGGTCCTCAAAATCAAATGTATCTGATTAATATCCTGATTACCATAATGAAATGTTTTGAATGGTAATGGAAAATTGAAATGTTATTGTTTGCTGCTTATCATTTTTTTCCTGATTAAAGAAACATAGGCCTAATGATAAGGTTTTTGTCAAATATATAAGTTTCTTTCAAGTTATGAATTCAATGAGAACAATTTTTTTTTCTTTAATCTCAAATAATAAGTATATAAATTACATACTACTTGTGCTATTCTTATTATAACAATAAAAAAGTTAATGCGGAAAAGGAAAAAAACACAAGACACCATAAATTTTGTTTACGAGGAAAACTGCATTTGTAGAAAAACTCTGGGACCTCGTCCCGCTCTAAACACCACAATGTATTAAACCGTTACAGATACTAGCTTACTATCAGACTTTGGAACGGGATGTAGTTGAGACCGAATTAACCCTCCAAGCAATTCAGCTCCAGTCGTGTTCCTTATGTCTCTTGAACCTCGCAAGATTCTACGCACTTGATTCCCTTAGCTGAAGTCCTTTACAACTTAAGAGTTGCTTCAACCTCAGTGAAGACTTTTGATACCTATCTGCCTCTAACAGACAAGCCAATTTGATTCCCACTTTTATATGTTTCAATTTAGGTTTGGAAATCTGTTTGCAATAGATAAAGTCCAGTAGAACTCACAAATCCGGAACACCAACACTTTGTTAGCAGAGAAGCCTGGATTAATAATTAACCACCTCTCAAAAACAATCACAACAAATTAAAGAAGAGTTTTATTTATTGATAATCACACCATAAGTATTTTATTCCATAAAAGAAACGTCACATGATGGTTTTCAAGAAAAACAAGTGCATAAATAAAATGAAACAAATACAAGTAAGATGTGACACGCAAATAAATCGCAAACGGAAAGAGCGATCTACAACGGCAACGCCCAATTCTTGTACATAGAGGTTGGAGAAGGAATAATACTCGAAATTATAAATTCGACTATTTTGATTTGTTTTCTTCTTTATAATTCTTTCTACGTACCGAGTAACCCGGAAACCCTAGATCAATTTTTCGATGAAGAACTTGATCTTGGCCGCATTTAATCGTCGATGCACTTGTATCCAAGATAACGAATCACGAACAAATATAAAGAAAGAAACACTATAAAAGTGCAGATATAATCGCCTAATAGTGAAGAAAGAATCTCTCTGATAGCGAAGAAATTTATTATAATCAACAAAATAACTTCCAAATCACGATTAACTATATAAAAACTAATCAAAAGCAAATAATCTTTGCTCAGATCCGGTCCCTAAGGAAAGAAGAAAAAAGATGAAAGTTTTTTTTTCTAAGGTTTTTTAGAAGGATGAGAGAGAAGAGAGAGAGGATCTTTTTGGGAAAATTCTAAGGAATCATAAAGTCTGAGACGAAGAGAACTTTGTTATTTCTATCTATCTTGTTCATGATCTAAAGCTTATGAACTTCAATAACCAGTAGAACAAGATCTAGATTCAAGAACAATCGGCTGGCTTCAAGAATCCTTAAGTGAAGTTTTCAAAGTCGTAACCTAGCTAGAATATAATACTATGAAGAACCTAGGTTATAGAGGATGACTATATCTTTGCAACTAGGACACAAGAGTGCAAGGGATAAATCATGTTGCAAGAGTCTTTATATTTATATATTTTCAAGACTCCATGTAGTTTTGAATTCAAACTAGGTTAACATGAGATCCAAGCAAACACTTTCCCAGTTTATATGAAAGTCTTATTAGGAATTCTTGTAAGCATGTGAAAAGTCCTCCTTGAAATTACACAGAAGAATGTGTATTATGGTCCAGGTTTCTGGAGCCGTGCTCACTGATAGTTCATAGTGGCAAGTATGTGTTTTAACTTACAAACACTAGCGGTGTTCAATAACACTCAAAACTAAACAATAATCCATAAGCCCAAAGTTTTTTTGTGAATAAAGTCTTATAAATGTCCATGAGAGTAGTAGCAAAAGCGAGCACAATTATACAAAGTATTTCGTGAACTTCTTCTAATCATGAAATCGGTTTGCAAACCTTGACAGCTCGCAAATTCAGGTTACAGTCTGACTTCGAAAACTGCCAAGGTTTACCAACTCGGTTTGCAAACCCCTATGGGTTTGTAAACCTACCCCATTTCCAAACTCAAATGTAAGGGGTTCGCGAAATTAAACTGATTAGGTAATACATACAAGTATGTGTACCTTGAGCCAAGCAGTTCAAAATCTCTCATAATTTAGTTTGAAAAATTACCAATAGCCATAGACAGTGTGACTGTTGCTTAAGCAATTTTTAAATGATCATCTTGAAACAAAAATAGTTTGTTAACAATAAATTGTTCAAACTATGATCGCTAAGGATCTACGAACATCTATTGCTTGAATCATATTTCAAGGGTTCGACCAAGACAAGCTTGAACTCGAAATTTATTCTTTGCAATATCAAATACACTAAAATCATATGTGTTAGAGCATTGCTCGGTCGAAGTCACAAGTGTTGCTATCTCAAGCTTGTTGTCAAATTTAGTTGATCAAAACTGTAGTTTTATTTCTAGTCTACATTTAGTCAAGTCTCGGATTATGATAGAAGTGTGTAGTTGAGTACCAGACATCACTGCATTCTACCGTTTGAAGGCGAAGATCAACTGAAGCTTTTGGAGAACTTCATTAACAAAAGGTAAGTGAGGATTGAACCACCTATTACTCAAGTTTTCACCTTTCTATCTATGAGACTATGTCGCATGACTAAAGAATACTTTACATGCACATCAAAAATTTCGAGTCAAGTTTATCATGATTAATTATTCTCTAAATATGTTGACTAAGCTTAAGAACGTGTGTTCATACTTGATGAATTTGGTTAAATTTTTGTTATTTTTTATGAGCTAAATTATGGTTCAAGATTATCATTTGAAAATTGCCTGGAACTGTGATATGTATCATTGATGTTATTCGAGAATGTTTCAAATTGATTTTTAGAGAGATATAGAACTACTGTAAATATAGATACAAGACATTACACGTACCAGCTTACATACTTGTGCAAACTATTATAGGCCCGGAACCGCAGTACATTTACCCAGTACACATACCGGCGTAGCTATAGTTCGGAAACGAATTTTGGGTAAACATACCCAGTATGCGAACCCAAAAAGTTCCGTGACCCGTGAACTCAGGTTAGTACACATACCTAGTATGCATACCAAAAAAGTTCTGTGAACTTCTGAACTATTTTTTGTCTTAAGGGTAAACAAACCTGGTACACGTACCATGACAAAATAACTCACGAAATGGAAGTATGTACATCTACCAAGTAAGCGTACTTACCCTGTTCAATATTTTCAGATGCATCAAAATTATTTCTATGAGATAATCGGCATTTGAACAACTCTCTATAAAAACACATCTAGACATATTTGATCACATTAAAACCTATGGTTGTGACTCAAGATTAAGTCTTAAAATGTTATATGAAAATGATTAGGATTATAGTTCGCCTGTCTAGTTTCGGCTAACCTTTCATGAAATTGTACACGGTTTGGTTATGGTTCATGCTAACCAGAGTGTATATTTTGTTGTGTTAACCTCAAATCAAAGATTCACCTAATGGTGGATATTGATTGATTGATTCCAAAGCTACCTTAACTTAAATCTAAAGCAACCTTTGTATTGGAAGTATATATAAGGAGAAACTCAAGCAATTGGAACTTTTGAATCCCCGACACTTTTCTTTTGTGTCCTAGTTATAAAATAGTATCATCCTATCATTTAAACCTTTTTAGGTTTAGCGACTAAAAAGACTTTGCTTAGAGATTCATGAAGCCAGGTCCGACCATCTTTATCTTGATAGTTTGTGTATCCTGATCTTTCTACTGATTGTTGAGTCTCACTCCGATCAGGCAAGATGGATAGAAATCGCAAAGTTTCTTCTTGTCAGACTTTGTGATTCCACATGTATATTCCTCTATAACGATTCTTTATTGAAATCAGAGTAGGTTTTACTTGTGAGGTGAATAGTAATCTAGGCTGCTCTTCGGGAGTCGTAAGTACCGGATTTTGAGGTTTTCTAGATTTTGTCTATTGTAAACGATTTTCTATCTCACCTTGATCTTTGATCAAAATGGAAATCAAATATAGGCTTATCGGTGGGAGGAAGATTGGTTTAAAGTCTTCAATTGAGTTGAAATAACTCTTAGGCTGTAAAGGACGTCGACTTAGGGAATCAATTGCGCAGAGTCTTGTGAGATTCAAGAGGCGTAAGGAGGGAAACTATAACTCAATCAATGTGACGGTAGATTCAGTCTCAGCTACATTCCAGTCCGAAGGTTTGATAGTAGGCTAGAGTCTGTAGCGGCTTAATACAGTTTGATGTTCAAATCTGGAAAGGTCCTGGGTTTTTTTCTGCATTTGCAGTTTTCTCATTAACAAAATTTCTGGTGTCTGTGTTATTTGTTTTTCCGAATTATATTTTTTATCTTTATAATTGAAATATCACGGGTTGTACGTAAATCAATCAAAGTATATACGTTCATCGTAATTGTTGGATATGACTTGAGTGATCTTGGATATTTATCTTTGGAATCATCCAAGTACTCTCACGGTATATTCAGATTCACAGACTTGTCTCCGTTACATATTGATTGTGAAAGAAAGAGATAATAACTCTTCTTATAATTTCTGATTGAGATTCATTAAGTTGTAACTCTCGGAATTGTAATTGAGTTTAGTCCATATAGGTTGCATATTAAAAAGTTGGTGGTGTATTTTGGTACCCCCCATTTTCAATATGATATAATATAATCTCATAAGTCGAGAGTAAATAGGATAAGTTAGTCTTCACATACCTCTTTGTTGATGAAGTTCTCGCACATGTCTTCATTTGTTCTTTAGTTTTCAATCTTCGAGGGTTATTCAATGATGTCTGATAGTCAACTACCAACTTTCTAAACCTAGTCCGAGACTTGCTTTTAGTAGACTAGAAATCAAGATATAATTTTGTACATTTAACATTGACAACAAGCTTGAGATAGAAAAATTTGTAAGTTCGACCGAGTGATGCGCTGTCAAATAGAATTGATCTCATACAACTTTTTCACATTGCCTAAGAATTGAATTCCACCATAAAACTTGCTTTAAGGCTAAGTATTATGGACAAAAATAATGGGAATGATGTGATGTAAGCTAATCAAAACCATTGTTCCTTTTCTCTCTCCTTGAAAGTGGGGAGGTTTTGAGGGAAACAAAACTTAGGCGAGACTCGAGAGACTTGCAAAAGTTGAAAAACGAGAAACCATATCCCGCCTTTATACTTTTTTCAATTTAAACTTAATATAAACCTGATAGCAGGAAACACTTTATGTATTTCATAATTACTAAATCCTAAAAATGAGGAATAATACTTGCTTCTTTCCATTTCAGATGAGGTTTTTCGAGTTTTCACACAGATTAGGGGAAACGAAAGAGAGTAACTTTTTTCCAGATCTATCGTTAAAAAGACATGCTTAAAACATTTAATCCTCCTATCTTTGGTTACAAAATTGTTTTAGTTGTGAAGATGAAAAATGTTTTAGAAATATATAGTGGAGTATTTTAGAACCTGGCTTGATTGGGGTATACTCAAACTAATTGGGGTATACCCAATTTTAAAGGGACTCTTTTTTAAGAGCAAAGGGGGAGGTCTATGGGTAAAGTTACAAAATAACCCTTTCCCATTATAACTCTAATTACTACCTAAATCAGTTTTCATTCTCTTCATTTCATCTTCTTCTCTTCTTCTTCTCCTCAACCTCTACCTTACCGGCTCCATCACCCCCACCACCACCAAAACTCGTCGATCAATTCGTTAAAATCGTCGATTCAAAAACTCCGATTAGTCTTCATCAATGGATCCACCACGGAAGAAGGCAACTCGTATGAAAGAAACTAATCAAAAACCCAATGAATATAACCCTGGAATTGCAAGTTTGGTTGCTAAGAAAGTGAAGAAAAAAACGGTTGAAGAAGAAGTAATTGAACCCGCTGAAACACGTGAAATGGTGCGCTTAAGAAAATAAGGGCTTGTTTAAACTCACTCTAGTACTTCGATTTTATGTTTGCATGTCAAATTAGGTCGAGAAAATTCGAATTTGTGAATTGGCGATTCTGACGCCGGCAAGGTTTTTGTTATCGACCTTTACGGGATTTCATAGTTAGGGTTTGGCCGGGAGGGTATAAGGTTGAAGAACTTGCCGGCTGTAAGTTTCTGTAACTGCTACTAGCAGGGACGGCAGGTTATTCATCTGTATACCTTTCCGGCGTAAGTTTTTTTTTAATAAAGCCGGCATCTTATTATTGTTTACCCTTCCGGCTACTTGTTTAGAATGTTTCCTGATGCCTAGAATTTTTTCGTCCGGAAGGGTATTTATATAAAACCATTCCGGATGTTTGTCATCCGGCGATGTGTGGGAAATGGACCTTTCCGACCAGTTTAGTGAAAAATCCTATATTTTTTGTGCGCCGGAAGGCTATTTTGATGATACACTACCGGCTTTGTCTTAGCCGGCACTCATCTTTTGGTCGACCTTTCCGGCCATTTTTCCGCCGGATATGTTGTATCTGTCTAACACTTGGCACTGTAATATTTTTTTTTCCGAATTGTTCTTGTTCGATTGCGAATGGCAAAGAAGAAAGCAGCTCTCTTAATCCTCCTTCAAACCCTCATCATGTTGGTGATAAACTCTTGTCTTCAAAACATCGAGGGGTATATGTTGTGCCGGAACGACAAAGGTCTTAGAACCACTATCCGAACCCAATGATTCGAGACGAGACTCCGTGATGAAGACCAATCAATTCCATCTGGGTAGAAGAGGTGATGATGATGATGTTGATGAAACCAATCCTGCTGCTGGAGGAGGTAACAATGATGATGATGATGGTGATCAAGACATGCCTGAGGCTGGAGGAGGTAATGATGATGGTAATGGAGATAAAGGTAAGAATATCATCGAAGATGAAATTATTGAAGAGGAAGAGGAACAAGAAGAAGAAGGAGATGGAGATGGAGATGGAGATGGAGAAGGAGAACAAACTCTAGCTATTTTTCAAGCCACCGAAGCTTCGGCTTCAACTTCAACCGGAACGAAGAAGAGGGTGATCACTAAACCGGCTGATTCTAACATGCCTCCCAAACACTTGATGGTTGCACTGAAAGAAGGTGAGCCTCCAAAAGGGACCCCAACAGATGGTGGAGATGTTATTTTTGGATACAAAGACTCATGGGCATGTACGGTCCATAATACTATCGTAAGTAATCTTAATCCGTCTCTATCTTAATTGAATTTGCATCAAGTGTTTGTATTTCTTTTCATTTTGTTTTTTTTTGGTATTTAGGATCACAAGCATGCCATCCGTCTCATGAGGCGCCAAGCTTCGTGTTCAGTGACGCATACTTGGAATCTTGACTTGGAATGTGAGGAGGTGAAAGTGATTGTGAGGAACTCCGGGTTGTTGCCTGCGGTGGAGAGTTCGAATATTAATCATGATAAAGTTACCGTCTCTGCATTCTCAGAGAGGTTTTACGGAGAGACTGATACTATGTTATTCCCATTCGGTGAGATGGCGATAACTCTCGATGATGCTCAACAAATTCTAGGCCTCGAGGTTGATGGAAAAGCAGTCAGTGAGGGATTCGATAATGCCATTTCTTTTGGGAAGATTTACGAATTGAGCAAGAAATTGTTCGGTTGGAGTCAGGTTCATACGGATGATGTTCTTGACAAGAAGGATGGTCGACTAACCAAGAAGTTTAATGTGAAGAAGTTGAGGGACGGATTATGGAAGACTCTGGAAATCCTTGATAGGGAAGGAATGGTGCACCCGGTGCGAATCAATGCTACCGCGGCCGCTTATTTGCTATACACCCTGGGCAAATGTATCTTCCCCGACAGTTCCGGAAACCAAGTCGTGGCCAGTTACTTGCAACTATTGGATCCCTTACATGAGATGCGTGGGTATTCTTGGGGTACTGCGGTGGTCGCCTTCTTGAACAATGAGTTGACAAAATGTTCTAGGGCACTCACTAAGCAAGTTAACGGAAACACATGTCTCTTCCAGGTAATTTTATTGTCTAGAACATTTATATTCGCAAAATTCTCGTAAGATAAGGTTCTTACTAAAAAAAAATTCTTTTTGCATAGGTTTGGATATATGAGCACTTCCCTTCTTTGTTCAAAGACAACTCTTACGTCAAAGTGGATAACAGTGTTCCGGTTCATTTGCCAAGAGCCCAAAAGTACAGTTTTAAGGGTACTCAAGATAAGGAAATGCCGCAAAATCTTATGCAACTCCGAGATGCCATCGAAAAATTGACTGCGGAAGAGGTGATATTTGATCCATATCGAGAGGATAGAAATCAAGGTTTAATCCAAAGGAGAAATGAAGTTGTTGCATTATACTATGGACCCTTGATGACTGTGTTTGAAGGATTTTCAATGTACGATCCACATCGGGTAATGCGACAATTGGGTTACGTCCAAGAAGAACCTCATTTCGATGAAGAAAAGCCGTTCTTTACTGTGAACCGGGATGACTGCACAACCTCCCAAAAAACTATTAACGTATCTTACGATCCAGCGCCAACTCAACAACATTGGGACGATAGACCGGGCCGTAACATCGATGTGAGTCTTTTGGACGAGGTGACCACCGGTCATGAAGCTACTGATAAATACATGGCGTGGTACTTGGGTTGGGCTCGTCCCTCGTGATTAGGCCAATGACTCACCAAGAACCGGCTCGTAAGAAGAAGATCGAATCGAAAGACCCAGCAACATTGCTTAAGATATTTGTAAGTATTTTAGAGTTGCTCTTACTATTTTAAGATTGATTGCATTACCGAATCATTATATTAATTGTTTGTTGTTTAATTGAATATAGAAGGATCAGTTGAAGACCTTTGTGAGGGTATTTTGTTGCGCGAAAGACAGAGGAGAACCTGTGCAAAGCAAGCACATTGACTATGCTTGCAATGTTGACAATGAGGATGCCCAGCTATTGTCCAAGCAACTTCAGGCTGAAGTAAAGGCGGAAGAAAAAGCTATAAAGGAAGCACAAGCCAAGATAAAGGCTGATAAAAAGAGGACTCGTAGTGCTCGTGGTGGTGAAGGTAGCAAGAAAGTGGTCCTGGTGGTGAAGGTAGCAGCAGTGGTCGTGGTGGTGAAGGTAGTGTTCCAAAACGGGGCCTTGGTCGTCGTGGTCGTGGTCGTGGCCAATGAATGCTTTCCTAGTTCATTTCTTTATGTTGTGGTGGACAAATGTTTAAGTTAATGGTGTGGAAAAATGTTTTTACCAGGTTTTTTTACCATTTATGGGACATGTTTTAGTATTTTGGACAAAAAATGTTGGATTTCTAGTTGTTGAATGAATGGTTTGTTTAGCTATATAAAGTGCCAATACATTTGCCGGCATGCTTTTTTTAAGCTACCCTGTCGACTGTCCTAGGGCCGGCAAGGTTGTGAAATGTCGATGCCTACCCTCCAACAAAAAATCAGTAGTTACCAGGGCCTGCAAGGTAATACGATTCCTACCAAGCCGACATTTTTGTAGCCGGAAGGGTACGAAATTAGAGACCCTGCCGGCCATATCTTGAAAAAAAAAACTATTCTTCTGATGCCTAAAATCATGTAAGGTCGGGAGGGAAACAAAATTAGAAAATGCCGGCGGTATTTTGGCCGGCATGCTAATGAACCCATACATTTCCGGCCGTTTTGAGACCCCGGCATTTTTGAATTTTTGACCCCGCCGGCGGGTTCAAAATTCAAATTTTTGCAAGTACAATTGCATTGATTCACTTGTACTTGGACACTATAACGGCCAAATTTGGGCACCATCCTATAAATGCACTACTTATCTCCACAAAACAACACACAACTATTTGCATATACTCTCCAAAGCTCATATCATCACACACTCCATCTAACTCACCCAATAGCTCTCTACACACAAGAAATGGCTTCATTTGATTCTAATGAAGATTTGGCAATCACCAAAGCTTGGTATGCGGAGACTAGAGTTCGAAGGCAGTCCTCCGTAAGGGTGGATTCCACAACCTTTTGGGCTAGGGTTCACAACACTTTTACCCAAGAGTGTGGGAATCCTAACTCAAGAAGTGTTCAACAAGTGCACGATAGGCACATAGTCATTGAAAATGCGATACTTGCTTATTTAGCTATCCAAAAACCAATTTTCAACGCTCCCCACTTTAACTTGTCCATTGAACAATTTGTAAGTTTTTTTGTGGTTTATTTTACGTGATCAATGTTATTTGATCTTCCTACTAAACACCACTAACAAAGTAAGTTTGTGGAATGTTTTTGTAGCATGAAGTCGCCAAAGCGCGCTACTTGGAGGAAAAGGGGGAAGCATTCGCATTCGATGCAAGCTATCAATTCATAGAATCCAAAATCCCGGAGTATGCCCCGGAGATGATGGAAGGTGTATCGTCCTCGGACGAAGATTGATGGCTTTAGAAGTTTTTGTATAAGTTTTGTGGGTAGACCTCTATGTAAACCCTCACGAGACTATAACTCGTCCACTAGGGTCGCCTAGGGGTTCAAAGGCTTGATGCACATGCTAAGTGCATTCGTTTTTTTCCGTCGACAAGGATTAGGTTTTATGTTTCAATCAATGTAGTAACCAAAATTGAATGAATAAAGGATTAGGTTTTATGTCAGCCGGCAATGTTGTTTTTTTTTTTGCATGCCGAGTTTAATATAGCCGGAAGGGTAGGAAATATTTACATGCCGACCGTAAGATTGTTACCCAATATAGTCGGCGTATTCTTCATCCGAGGACCATTCCGGCGGATATATGGTCGGCAGCTTATTCAAAGTTGACCCTGCCGGCGTAAAAGCGATCGGCAGCTTATTCAAAGTTGACCATTCCGGCGGATGTATGGTCGGAAGCTTATTAAAACCACGACCTTGCCGGCTTTATGCATTTTCAAAACCAAAATTTTTGGATCGAAATCGAACTCATAAGATGGATCAAAAGGTTAATCTACTGAATTCATAATTTGAAAATTTTAATCTAAACTCAATTAATTAACCTAATCAGAATTTTAGTGTTAATTAACCAAGGCCATATTAGCCATTTAGAAAAAACAAGGTTAAGGGGTGGCTTGGTTTTACTTCAAAATGACCCGATTTTGTCTTATTGGGTATACCCCAATTAGTTTGAGTATACCCCAATCTTGCCAGGTTTTAGAAAACCATTTCAAAAAGTATTTAAAATAGAGCCTATATCGAAAAAAATATGAAAATGCTTTTTTTCTCATTGTACGACTCATTCTTTCTCCCCCTCACCTGATTTCTCCCCTTTACGGTCATCCTTCTATCCGTTACTCTGGCTTCTAGTGGTGTAACAGCTAGTTTCTTTCGGCTTTTGATAAGCACGAAAGTGCGATGCTTTTTCACCCATAATTATAATAGATGTGACTCATTATTTGTCTAATAAACTTGTTTTAGTTATTTTTGGAAGAATAAGCTCTTGTGGAGAATTGGCTCGGAAAAATGTTAGTTGCACCTGGAGGACACGTGTTATTCGGACTCTCAATGTTGGTTAAGGGGCACCTCAATACTAAGGGGCGCCCAGTTGCTAAGGGGCAACTTCTTTACTATTTGGAACCTATGGCTATTTGTACCCCAATACAGGATAAGGGGAAGTCATCTTCTAAAATTTAAATTTCAAAATTCGCGGGAAAACATGGGAGTTTCAGGCAGATTTAGGGTTCGGACATTGGACACGATTTAACGAGATTCAATCGCTGATATTTATGGAATGGATCTGCTATGGATATACAAGGATGTTTTCGGCGTTTTATTGGGCTGGATTTGGTTAGAAACTCGAGTTGAAGTGAATCAGGGAAGGAAAATACTCGGAGTTGGTTGGAAGATTTTGTGATAATTTTGGGAAGATTTTGTGCGAATATGGATTGGATGAATCGTATGTATCCAAACAGGATAGGTAATGTGCTTGAAATCGAAAGGGGGATATCTCGTGAAAACACAAGAAATCATGGAAGAAGACAATTCTCGGGATTTTGTTCTCGGGCTATATTTGGAAGCTCTACGTGTGGAAGAAGCATACTTCACATGAAGTCAACATGTTGAACGAAGTTGTGTTGTTAGCAGACGTGTGGAAGAGTTAAAAAGAGAAGGAAATCTCGGTGATTTCCATGGGAGTAAAGAGAAAATATTTTTTGCATTCAATCAAGAAGATTTGGAGTTATGACGGGATATTTTTACTCTTGTTGGCTATATAAAGTGTTTACGGGACTCAGAGACGGATATGGAGAATTAGGGGGAAGAAACAGAGTGAGAAAAATAGAGTTGCAGAGCAACTCTTCTGCTGCTGCAACAAGATGAACATGAAGAACATAATACTGTGAAGGACAGTCGTTTTCAGCTTCTTATATTCTGTAGTTCTGTAACAGTCCATTAGCAACGTTTAGCTTCAGTTCACAACACCTGTTTTGTGCAGCGAGTCTATAACGTCCAAAAAGCGTTGCAAACTTGCTTCTTTGATTATTTTCTCCAATTTCACCATTGTAAGCACTTTTTGGTCAATAAAAAAATATTTTAAGAGCGTTTACTATATGAGGAGTTAAACCCCTATACTGGGTCGACGGATGAATCCGAATTTCATACATGGGTAAATTTATTTTATTCTTTTTATGACTTTTGCATTTATTTTAAATTGATTTATGATTTGAATTAATTAGTTATTATTTTATTTGATGGGTCATGCTTGCTTAAATGTTTGATGTCCCATGCTTACGATTTATAACTAATATTTTGAGAATCTACCTTGGAAAAATAAGAGTCGGTGTTATTTTATTTATTGAGCGATAATTGCTGAAGAATAAATAATTAAACCTTATGATATGAAGTCGGTGAAATCCTAGTCCCAGTAACTCTCGCTTTTATTTATTGTTTTCATTAAATCTTTAAATTTAATCTTCACAAGTCTTAGAGTTCGAATCTTATTTACTACAACAACTTTGAAATACTATCAATTTTTGGCGCCGCCGACGCAGACTTGTTTTTAGATTAATTTTTAGGTTTATTTTTTTATTTTGTACAGTATTTTCATCTAATTTTAGATTTTCTTTTTCCTTTTTCCTTTTTATGCGTTTCTGTTTGTATTTCTTTTTAGGAACTTTTTGAGGATGATGACTCTTTCTCAGGAGACGTCACCTAAGATGACACTTGCAGAATATAAGCGTAGAAATTCAAATTATCAGGCAACCTCATCTGGGATGACGCTTGGTGAATATATGCATAGGCAACGGTATGGTGTTTTTGCTCCACAAATGGTAAGTGAAGAATTACCTCTATCTATATATGAGAAGTATTACAAACACACACCACTTAGTTTGGAACAAAAGTTGAGAGTTCTGGAATGCCAAAAATTATATGATGATGATGATGATGATCAGTCTTGTAGTGACTCTCTGTTCCAGACAGAACATATAGATGACCCTGTGGATGATTGTGTAGATGATTTTCCTAATTCCATAGATGAATCTATCTCGCAAAATCATTTATTCGACTTAGAGGTTGTTTCTAGACCCCTAGACTTCCAAAAGTTACCTAATTTAGGGTTAGAATTGTATGCTTCTAAAATTTTGTTGGATCACTTTGCATTCAAATACCCATAGGACTTGCTTGTTTCTAATACCATGCATGAGCCAATTGACAATTTCTCAGTCCCTACAGTATCCCCATATTATGTTCTTTATGCACTTCCTTGTGAAGTAAAAACCAGGTTTGGGGGTAACTTTTTCTTTTTGATAGTTTTACCTTCTTCAAGGTATCATAACATAAGTTTGAAGCTGTCATTTGTAAATACTGTATTTTTGGTTGATGTCCAAATTTTCAGGTTATTAGTGTATGGGGATCCTTTTTTTGTACATTCCAGTAGGGTTTATGTATTTATTTTTATTTTTATTTTATTTTCGTTTACTTTTTGCATATTATGAATTTCCCATCTTAATTTTTAAGTTGGATGACTCAATTACATTGAGGACAATGTAATGTTTAAGTGTGGGGACTTTTTACTTTATTTTTTCAGGAATTTCCTTGGAAATCATGATCCGATGTTGAGCGGGTCTATTGTTGATTTGTAGGTATATTATGACCAGCTGTATATATCTAAAAAAAAAATTAATTAAAAAGAAAAAATAAAAATAAATAAATAAAAATATATTATGATTGTTAGAGTTATGACCAGCTGTGTAGCGGGTCTTTTTCGTTTTTCTTGCATGTTATGACCGTTGTTGAGTGGGTCTAAAAAAAAAAAAAATAAAATAAAAAATGATATGACTAGCTGTGTAGCGGGTCTCTCTCTCCCTCTCTTATTATATGACCAGCTGTGTATCGGGTCTTATGTATGGTATTTGTCATGACCAGCTATGTAGCGGGTCTAACTATCTCTTATGATATGACCAGCTGTGTAGCGGTTCTTCTTCTGTTTTGCTCGAGGACTAGCAAAATGTAAGTGTGGGGGATTTGATAAGCACAAAAGTGCGATGCTTTTTCACCCATAATTATAATAGTTGTGACTCATTATTTGTCTAATAAACTTGTTTTAGTTGTTTTTGGAAGAATAAGCTCTTGTGGAGAATTGACTCGGAAAAATGTTATTTGCACCTGGAGGACACGTGTTATTCGGACTCTCAATGTTGGTTAAGGGGCACCTCAATTACTAAGGGGCGCCCAGTTGCTAAGGGGAAACTTCTTTACTATTTGGAACCTATGGCTATTCGCACCCTTGTACAGGATAAGGGGAAGTCATCTTCTAAAATTTAAATTTCAAAATTCGCGGGAAAACATGGGAGTTTCAGGCAGATTTAGGGTTCGGACATTGGACACGATTTAACGAGATTCAATCGCCGATATTTATGGAATGGATCTGTTATGGATATACAAGGATGTTTTGGGCGTTTTATTGGGCTGGATTTGGTTAGAAACTCGAGTTGAAGTGAATCAGGGAAGGAAAATACTCGGAGTTGGTTGGAAGATTTTGTGATAATTTTGGGAAGATTTTGTGTGAATATGGATTGGTATGAATCGTATGTATCCAAACAGGATAGGTAATGTGCTTGAAATCGAAAGGGGGATATCTCGTGAAAACACAAGAAATCATGGAAGAAGATAATTCTCGGGGTTTGTTCTCGGGCTATATTTGGAAGCTCTGCGTGTGGAAGAAGCATGCTTCACATGAAGTCAACATGTTGAACGAAGTTGTGTTGTTAGCAGACGTGTGGAAGAGTTAAAAAGAGAAGGAAATCTCGGTGATTCCCATGGGAGTAAAGAGAAAATATTTTTTGCATTCAATCAAGAAGATTTGGAGTTATGACGGGATATTTTTACTTCTGTTGGCTATATAAAGAGTTTAATGGACTCAGAGACGGATATGGAGAGTTAGGGGGAAGAAACAGAGTGAGAAAATTAGAGTTGCAGAGCAACTCTTCTGCTGCTGCAACAAGATGAACATGAAGAACATAATACCGTGAAAGACAATCATTTTCAGCGTCCAAAAAGCGTTGCAAACTTGCTGCTTTGATTATTTTCTCCAATTTCACCATTGTAAGCACTTTTTGGTCAATAAAAAAATATTTTAAGAGCGTTTACAATATGAGGAGTTAAACCCCTACACTGGGTCGACGGATGAATCCGAATTTCATACATGGGTAAATTTATTTTATTCTTTTTATGACTTTTGCATTTATTTTAAATTGATTTATGATTTGAATTAATTAGTTATTATTTTATTTGATGGGTCATGCTTGCTTAAATGTTTGATGTCCCATGCTTACGATTTATAACTAATATTTTGAGAATCTACCTTGGAAAAATAAGAGTCGGTGTTATTTTATTTATTGAGCGATAATTGCCGAAGAATAAATAATTAAACCTTATGATATGAAGTCGGTGAAATCCTAGTCCCAGTAACTCTCGCTTTTATTTATTATTTTCATTAAATCTTTAAATTTAATCTTCACAAGTCTTAGAGTTCGAATCTTATTTACGACCATCTTTGCTCCTGCAACTGCATCAATACTACTCATAAGGAAACTAGCAGAAACAACAACAACAACGACAATAACAACAACTACAACCCCAACATCGACCTTCGTAGTCACAATTATATCAGCTACTCCAAATCCAAGCAATGGCTAGATAGTAATCACAATCTCAAAGAAATAACTACTACCAACATCATCAATGGCAAGAAAAGATTAACACTGAAACCTCTATCTCCGGTAAATGCAAGACCAACTACACTTCCAACTATTTTCCCAGTAATAAATTTCTTCAAAATTTAACCAATCTCAAAACCCAATCCATACCCTATTTCACTATAATGATACCTCCATTCACCAACGAAACCTTCTTAGAGAAAACCCCTTTATCGTCCTCTCTCCTGAACAACCTCTCCCATACACCTCTCAACACCCTTTCTCCATCAACCGGGCTATCACTGAATTAAGCACAACAAACCTTCTATATTCTTTCAACTATACCCAACATTCTAAACCATTAATTCCAAAACCCATTGTAATCCCTCCATCTAATTTTTATCCCTGAGATATCTAATTTTCCCTACAACATAATCTCTAGTAGCCCTAACAATCAAAGGACTAAAGCTCTTGGGTATGCTTTTCTAAATACTGACTCTTTCAATGTTATTCCTAATTTTATCATACATAATTCTGATAATCTTAATCTCATGAATTCTAATACTATTAGCCGGGATAGACATTCTGAGTACCCTATTTACATTTTGCTATATAATCAATTGATTTTCTGTAAAATTAACAAATTTAAAAGTACCCATTCTCATTATAGTACCAGACCAAAATATCATATCATAATGTGTACTAAAACAAACTCCATAAGTTTTAAAGACCCAAAAACCAACCATAAGAACAAATTGTTTCTACCCACTACCAAAAAAACTAGTAATCCACCCCCACCCCCCTCGTACCTCTTTTAGCCATCCCAATTACATGTCTAGGCAGAATTTGGTCTGTTTGGATCCCCATATCGCATTTACTGGCCCCTCCGCATCTCCTGCCTTCTAGTGGCTTGCCCTGGTCATGCAGGTGTATAGATTCGCATGTTAATTTATTTCCCTTGTAGGAGAATAGGCTGGATCTAGAACTGCTGTCACTGGTTCTGGATTACCTTGATTTGGAGGACGGACTGCTTGGTCCTGCTCAGGCGAATTCACTTCTCCATTGTGAATATCAATATTCTGCGGAGCACGTGTCACAGTCTCAGTGGTCGCATGCAAGATAATTAACTGTGTAGACCTCGCTACACAGAGGAACCCGAGTAGCAGAAGACGCATTCGCAGATCTACTTTATCTTACCCAAGAAGAGACACTTCGACGGTCAAGATAGAAAAGTAAATTCTAGTCTAGAGAGAGGCAGCTGGCGAAGGGACAGAGGTAGATGACATGTCTAATCAGCATTAAATGCACAAATCTCTTATCTAAACGCTTAATCAAAGCACATGGAGAGAGATGATGTGGCAGAGTCTGACTGGCAAAGGTTAGCGGTGAACGAAGGTACAATCTGTAATGAGGCTGGGAAGTTCCCGAAGGAACGTGGGTCAGCTGAGGTGGCAGAGTCCGAATGGAGAAAGCACGCGGTGAACGAATGTACCATTTGTACGGAAGGTATATCAGGGAACGATGGATCCAAAGACAACAAAGATATACCTAGAGCAGAAGGGGCTATAAATACCAAGCTTCACCAACAAACCAAGGGAATTCAATATCTAGGAGAAGAAGATCTAGTCTTAAGCTTACACCTCTTTAATGTTTATAACTTAAGTATTAACTTCGACTTGAGTTCTCTCTATTACTTTGGGAAGCATTTAAGATCTTTGTAACTACCATAACTTAATACAAACAATCACTCATTACCCCGTGGACATAGACAAAAGTCGAACCACGTAATCTCTTGTGTCTCATGATAACTTAGTAGCATTTGCATTATATTTGTTTTCTTCGTTATTATTGTGATCTTTGTTATCTTTTATTACTTAGCATCATCAGTTCAACAGAGATATCAATACTACTTAGTATCTGATTCTCTGAGCTGTATACATTACGTAGACTATGGGAAAATTAGTAGTCACAGTTTGGCGCTAGAAGGTTTTGCTCACCATCTTGAGTTTTTATGATTCCTTTATTTTTTAACTTACGCATCTTCTTTAACGAAGAGATCTGAGTTCTACGACGATGAATCCCACTCTCTAGTGATTTGTTCATCTGTTTTTTATGCAAGTTCTTTGATTTCTTAGACTCTAAAGACTTGCAATCTCACAGATCTACAATTTTTTTTGCAAAAACACACTCACAAAACGTTAAAACTTTTGTTTTGTACTAAATTTTTTTTTTCCGACAGAAGATCCTTTGGATCTGAGTACCTCTGAGCACTAAGGAATCTCGGTGACAATTTTAGAGAGAATAAAATCCTACAAAGCATTTAATGACCCCTTTTTCTTGGCAGATCTGACACCTTTTTTTTTAAATAAATAAAATTGTTTTCAACATTTAAGGTTGTTTTTTCCAAGGGTGTCATAAGAAATTAAATACCCATCATTTTAGACGTCATTCTATTACTTTTTCTGAAAAAGCTGCTTAGTCGTCTTCTGTGTCATAGCATTAATTGTTACTTTTGAAGAAGGCACCCAAGTAGCCGATCTCACACTTTTTCTGTGACACCAGGTTAACCAAAGACCGAAAACATGCAGAAACCAAGTGACGTACCAACAAGCTCACGACCAGCAATTATGAGAGGAAGACCTCAAAATCCATCTCAAGCGAATCAAAGAACTGAAGCATAGGATGGGCAAAGCGAAATAGCAATAAGAACGGCTACCAACAAACCACATACCCCTGCTGAAGGGATGGGGCAAACATCGGGAGCACAACCACTTTACAACATGTCGTTACCGGAGTATCCCAATGTTACGAAGCCACCTGCGGCCAACACAGGGTTACCCAGAACCTTAGCTTATACGGGACGAGGGTTGGGAAACCTAACTCCAATCCAGCTAGACCCCGACGCTCCGGTCATAGAAGAAGGAGTGGATGACTCTGAGGATCCGGCCGACAGCACTCATCAGGGTGGTGGAATCCACAATGAAGATCAAATGGCAACACAAGTAGCAGCTTTGCTACTCCGTAACAAGGAGCATGAGGATGCAATGCACGTGCTGTCCCAGGAGAACCAAAACCTAAAAGATATGCTGGATGTACGGATCGAAGGTTCCCAAACTCACCCTCAGTTAAAGAGGCGTGAGAACGGAGCTATCTCAGGAAGACGAAGGGTGGATCTTAACCCACCAAAGGCTAACCCACCAGGGGGAGCCAAAAAGACACGCCACGATCCAGATGAGACAGATCCAACCTACAAACCCTCTCAGTCCTACTATGATGAGGCATTTTCCAGGGATGCTCACAATGTGAGCATGGTCATGGAGCAAATGGAGAAGATGCGGAAAGAAATACAAGGACTAAAAACCGGCCACACAGGCCCAAGGATGGAAGAAGTACTCCAAGAAGCGACAACATCTCAGTTGTCTTTTCGCATTTTGAGGGAGCCTATCCCTCCGAAATGCCCAGTACCTACGTTTCAGGCATACAATGTTACCTCAGATCCCGCAGCCCACCTACGATACTACACTCGTATCCTTGCCCATTGGGAAAGAGATGAGGTAGTACTTTCTATGTACTTTCCTGCAAGATTGACGGGATCAACATTGGAATAGTATGATAATTTACCAGCAAACTCAAATGACTCTTTTGAGCAATTGTCTACGGTGTTCTTGGAGACATACATGTACAACAAGTCCACAAAGGAAGGGTTAGATAGGCTATTTGCTTTAGCTATCGGACCTCGGGAAACATTGATGCAATACACAGATATGTGGCAGAAGACATGCCAAGCAATCGGGAAAGTCAATCCAGAAATTAGCATTAATTGTTATAAGTACGGACTTGATAGAACCTCGGCTATCTTCGTGGAGCTTCACAACCGAGCCCTTGATTCCGAAGGAGAGCTTAGGGTTGTCCAGGATCGCTACATCAGAATTGAAGAAATCCAGAAGGACAATCCCAGGGCGCAAACAAAGAAAACAACAGCTCCGCAACGAACCAACTCTCTGGAACCAATTCCGAAGGTACCTAAGAGGAAAAACGAAGCTGGGGGCAGAACCAGCTCTCGAGATAAAAGATCAAAATACGGAGATGGCAAAGACAAAGGAAAAGGAAGAGAAGAGTTCGTAGATAAAATATACACAAATCTAAACACAACGTTCTCCCACATTCGAAGTAAAGAAGGAGTGAAACCGGGTTTTCCTTACCCGAATACTAGGGGAAAACATCCAGATAAAACAAAGGAGGCTAAGGAAAAATGTGAGTACCACCAGTACTACGGGCACACAACTAACACATGCTATCACCTACGGAACACGATCCAGAGATTCATAGATGAAGGCAAATTCATGGAGTACGTGCAGATACAACCGGCCGATACTGAGGTTGCCCCCAAGAAAAGGGTAGAACTACCTCAGGACGGCAAATACATCAACATGATCACCTTCTCCAGCGGAGGCCAGGAGGAGCTAGTCGAAGACATCCGCGAGTTGGCTCGGAACAGAAGAAAGCTAGAAGCCCACGAGGTGTTCAAGCTAAGTGGACCACCTACTAGCACTTGGGAAGAATGGATGGCTACGCCATTAACATTCTCAACAAGAGACGTCAACTAGGAAGTCGAGATGCACAACGATCCACTTGTGATCACCCTTCCAATACATGGATGGAATGTTACGAAGGTCCTCATTGATGGGGGCAGCTCGTTAAATGTATTGTTCTACGAACCCTACTTACGTATGGGTTTGACAGCTGAGCAAATGGATTCATCCACTTGCACAATATACGGTTTCAATGGAGCAGTCTCTATACCAAAAGGAGAATTTTCTTGCAGGTACGCGCAGGACCCTTAGTAACTAACACAAGGTTCTGTGTTGTGGAAGCACCTTCGCCCTACAACGTCATTATGGGACTACTATGGGTCCATTGATTACGAGGAACAACTTCGACATATCATCAGTACCTTCGATTCCCTACACCCATGGGTGAAATGGAAATCAAAGGTGATCAATAAGACGCAAGGCTATGCAATCTAGCAGAGGTCATACTCAACGAAGAAAGAGCTGCTGTACAACAACACGAAAGGAAAGACGAAGGGCGAACGCCAACGAAGTAAATGAGGGAGGTTTCATAGTTACCGAAGCCCCCTTAGCCCAGAAAGCAAGCACTTCCGCCACTCCGGTAGGGGACACTTCTGCTAAATGACAATTAAAGAAATGCACTCTTCTACAACTTCAGAAACCAATTTTCACCGGTGAAACCAACAAAGAAAATCAACATCGGAACGGAGACGGAGCCAAAGATGATCAACATCGTAACTTTACTAGAAGAGGACGAGGAGATGCAACTACAAAGGCTACATAGGGATTACGTAGATGTCTTCGCATGGTCAATGGAGGACATGCCTGGAAGTGACCCGAATTTGGTCTCCCACCACCTTCGGCTCAAACCAGAAATGACACCATTCAAACAATGCATCCGCAAGGTGGAAAATGTCTACCACGAAGCAGTGGAGAAGGAGTTGCAAAAACTCATAGCAGCAGGATTCATACGAGAAGTCAAGTATCCCACGTGGATATCCAACATGGTGATTGTACCTAAGAAGAACGGAGGCGTTCGCATTTGCATCGACTTTAGCAATCTCAACAAAGCGTGCCCCAAGGACAGCTACCTGCTGCCAAATATTGACCAACTAGTCAATGTAACCGAAGGTCACCAGAGGCTATCCTTCATGGATGGCTACTCCGGCTACAACCAAATCGCCCTTGCAGAAGAAAACCAGGAGCATACTGCGTTCTTTACCCCACGAGGCTTGTATTGTTATACAAGGATGCCATTTGGACTAAAGAACGCGGGGGAAACATACCAGCGATTGGTAGAAAAAATCTTTAAGCCATGGATAGGCAAGATACTAGAGGTCTACGTGGACGACATGCTTGTCAAAAGCAAAGAGGCAAAAAACCACTTATGAGACCTAAGGGAGATATTCGAAGCCATGAGAAACTTTCACATGAAAGTAAATCCGGAGAAGTGTACGTTCGGAGTAACCTCAGGAAAATTCCTAGGGTACTTGGTAACTAAGCGAGGAATAGAAGTAGACCCCGAAAGGGTCAGAGCAATAATGGAGATGCCATCTCCTAAAACGCTAAAAGGAATACAAAAACTAAATGGAATCTTATCCTCCATGGGAAGATTCATAGCAAGGTCATCGGACAAATGCAAAGCATTTTTCGATACACTAAGGAAAGGAAGCATGTTCATATGGACCACGGAATGCGAGCAAGCTTTCCAAAAAATCAAGGAGTACTTGGCATCAGTACCTATCTTACAGAAGCCAGAGCCAGGTGAAATACTCACTCTATACTTAGCAGCAACAAGCTACGATGTGAGCGCAGTATTGGTACGAGACCAAAGGCAAGGAGAAAAACCCATCTATTACATCAGAAAAACACTCAGTTCAGCGGAGTGTAACTACACCAAGGTGGAGCAGCTTATATATGCCTTAGTAGTGGCAACACAAAAACTAAGGATATATTTTGACGCACATACCATCCGAGTCTTCAAGAAGGCTCAGATAGGTCAAATCCTCGATAGCACAGACAAAATTGGAAGGGTGGCAAAATGGAATGCCATGATCAAACAGTTCCACATAATCTTTGAAACTAGGAAGGCTGAGAAATCACAAATCTTAGCAGACTTTCTGGCTGACCTACCTCTCAGCGACGAGGCGGAGATAGACGACATCCCAGGAATGAAGGAAGACAAGCAAGAACCAGAAGATCCGCTAGAACCTCAGAATTCACGAAGATGGGAGATATTCGTAGACGGCTCCTCCAATGGAGAAGGCACTTGCATAGGGATTATAATAACAACCCCCACCGGAGACCGACTCATCTACGCATTCAGGTTAGAATTCGAACAATACACAAATAATATCACAGAATATGAGGCGGTCATACATGGTCTATGCTTGGCGCGAGAGCTAGGCTTATCAGATGTTCGGTTGACTAGTGACTCACAGTTAGTCATTAGACAAATCGAACTCAAATACCAAACTTTAGATCCAGTGCTATCTTCGTACCTAAAGCTAGCTCAGGAACATGCGTCAAATATCAACAACGTAACATTCAGGCATGTATGTCGAAAAGACAACAGACACGCAGATGCCTTTGCATTCATATCCTCTATGCTAAAAGACAAAAATACCACCGCCGTACAAATTGGAAGGATATACGAACCTTCGATAGACATCTCAGGCGCTGAGGAAGCTTTGGCCTTTAAAACTCGGTCCATGAGAGAAGCAGACAAAGGAGAAAAAAATAAAAGAATCAGATGACGAAGCTGAAGAATCTGACAGAGACCAATCCATGTCAGACAAAGACAACGAAGACGAAGCAGAAGATGATTGGAGGATTCCAATCCACCAATACCTTGACAAAGGTACCTTACCAGCCGATGTTAAGGAAGCTCGGAAGCTCGAATCAAAAGTAGCAATGTACAGCCTTCGTGATGGAATACTGTATATGAGGTCATTTCTCGGACCTCTAATGTGGTGCCTCTCACGAACCGAATGGAGGAAAATACTCCACGATATACACAACGGAGATGCCGGCAACCATAGCGGAAGAATATCCTTGGCGGTCAAAGCCAAAATGCAAGGGTACTACTGGCTAAGCATGGACGAAAATTCAAAGAACATGGCTAAGCGGTGTGAAAGATGCCAACGCTTCGCCAGGAAGATCAAAGCACCAACAACGGAGCTCAACTCAGTCACAATCCCTTGACCATTTGTCAAATGGGGGATTGATATTGTCGGACCCTTGATATAGGGAACCTTGAAAAGAAAATACCTTATTGTGGCTACAGATTACTTCACCAAGTGGGTGGAAGCAAAGCCTTTGGCAAGAATTAGGGACACAAATGTCTTTAAGTTCTTGTTTGAGCAAATCATATGCAGGTTCGGAATATGAGCTTCCATAGTCTCATACAACGACAAGCAGTTGCAAGGAAAGAACATTGACATGTTGTTTGATACCTTCAACATTCAGAAGAACAAGTCCACTCCTATATACCCTAAGAGCAATGGACAAGCGGAGGCAACCAACAAAACCATAGCAATGAACTTGAAGAAGAAGCTAGGAGCATACAAGAATAGGTCGTGTGAACAAATGCACAACGTCCTATGGGCCTATCGAACTACAAGGAGGTCAGCTACGGGAAAACTCCATTCTTGTTGACCTACGGAGCCGAAGCAGTCATCCCAACGGAGATAATACTCCCAACGACGAAAACGGAGGCATGAGAGAAGAATCTAACAACAGACTTGATGTTAGAAAAGCTGGATGACCTTGAAGAAAGAAGGGAAGTAGATTTGCAAAATATGGTAATCTATCAACGAAAGCTAGCTCGGGAATAGAACAAGTGGGCCATTCCTCGAAACTTTGTGGTCGAAGAATACGTACTACGTCAGATACCGCCATATCAAAGAAAGAAGGAGTGGGGAAAGCTAGCTCCAACATGGGACGGGCCCTACATCATACACGACATTGACGGAAAAGGGTTTTATTACCTAAGGACCCACAAAGGTGAAGTATTACAACATCCCTGGAATGCAGTGTACCTAAAAAAGTATTACTCGTAAGAGAATGGTGATTACTCAGGAGAAGAAATGAACAGGCAATAGCCTACCATGTTCTATCCCTGATCAAAGGTATTATAAACCTTACCAATCAATGAAAGAAACTTTTTTACTAAAAAATTAGTTTTGATTAATGAATTGGGTTAGAATAGACACCCTCCGTCAGGATTGACGATAAGGCAAGGCAAGTCATAAATGCGCATATGTCAATCTCGGATCCTCGGGGCGAAGGCTCCTTTCATGAGGCATAAGAAAAAATAAGATATCCCTTATAAAGATACCTTGTCGAAGTAAAGCAGTTCTCGCGCTGAACGCGTAGGGTTACAAGAAAACTATTTCCCACGTAGGAACCCTCGCCACCACGGTACCTTCTGGCCAAAGGATACTTAGGTAGGACGATGAATGTTCCACCAAAGGTTAAGCATACCTTAGCACCTTGTGTAACTTGATTGTGCGATCAATTAGACACGATACATCTAAAAACAAAATATTCATGCAATAACATAAGTGAAATAATAATTTTACCAAAATATGTTTGACATATCTTAAAAGTTGCAGATAACAAGGGTTCAAACCGTCACAAAGCATTGTTTCAAAGAAGGGAGACATCACAAAGGCACCTCAACTGAGGGCATAAAACAACAAAGAGTCTGGTTAAACAAAGCTGGATACGACAGAATCAAGGATATGGAAGACGAGGAAAGACAACTCCGTTAGATTGGCGTTTAGCTTCCGCAAAGGCATCATTGATGTAATCAATGACCGAGCACTCGAACTGCACCTTCATTTTGGAAGCCCGAGTCTCTAAATCATAAGCCGACTTTCGACGAAGCTCCATCACCTGGGCACTGAGTTGGTCATTAGCCTGCTGAAGTGACTCGGCTTTGAACTTCGCAGCAGCATCAAATTGGCGAGCTATCTCTAACGAAGATACTTGACCCTCAATATGCTTAATCTTGGCATTTGCGCCTACAAGCTGCTCCTGAAGACCTGCGGATACGAGAAGGATAAGCAACGGGCAAATAAAACAAGGGGCACAAAGAATGCTGCGGAATAAAAGAAGCCCTAAGATACCTCCAGCATGGATAAGGGACTCTTCTAAACTATGTCGGGATTCGGAAAGATCCACCTCAGCAGCATCAAGATCCTCCACAAGGGTGTCTCGTTCGGTCCGGAGATCCTCAACATCAATCCGGAGCGAAGCATTCTTAGAGGATAAAACCTGGCAAGCATTCTCTAACTCTTCTAATCTCTTAACCAAAGATGCATGGGACATGGAGGAAGGAACGTAACTAGCCTCAATAATTTTGTTCTTAAGGGAACAGACCTCAGAAGACAAAACGTTACGTTCTGCAGTAACCTTAGCTAAGGAAGCGCATGAATCTTCGAAATCCGCATGGTACTTTTTACGGATGATCTCTTGAGCTGAGAAGCGTTTCTCAACTAAGGAAATATCCTCCTTTTGCTTTAAAATGAGACCCTCTCTCCACTTAAAGGCTTTGTCACATTCTTTATGGAGCAAAGCCATCTGCTTCACGAGATCTGCGTTATGAGCAGATTCAAGAGAAATTTGGGCCTCGTTATGAACAATCACGTTTATCAACTTGTCAGACTTCTTGTGATAATACCAAACATCGAAGGTCAACTTGGCCACCTGCTCCCGGAGATGTCTAAGCTCACTAGGGCTACCAGCTGACAGGCGTAGGTTGTCTTAGGACTATACTACCAAACAAAAAAAGAGACAGATCTAAGGAAAATAAGAAACAAACCTATGGCTTTGGAGGATTCAGCAGCCAAAGCGGAATCAGCGGCCTTACGACCATCCTCAAAAACTTTTACGGTGTTATTTGCTCTCTCAAGGGCCAAAAAGCAAGCCTTTAGGGACCTCTGAGTTTTCCTCATATCGCTCTCTAACAAAGATATCTTAGCCGCAGAATCAGCATCACTGGAAGAAGGTTGTTGTGCGCTAGCAAGGGCATGATCCTAACGGGTACGCTCCAGCAGAGCACTCAAGTGAGTGCACTTAGCCCTATAAAACTTTAACAAGGTGCAGCCAACGTCGATTTGTTTGCAAAGCTGCAAACAACGGAGCATAAGAACAGACGGAGGTTCAAAACATTGCATAAGACAATAAGGTAAGGATCACTTACTGAGAACAATGAGAGATGAGGAAGGAAATCAACGTAGGTGTCCATAAAGGCCTCCATCTCTTGGATGCTACCCCTGCGGATTTCACCAAAGCTCTTGCTAGAGCGAAGGCATTCCGGATCAAAGAATAGATCCTTGGCCACACGATTCTGAGCAGACAAAACATATAACTCTGAAGCAACCTCCAAAGAACCAGCCAATTGATGACGATCAACCTCAGTAGAAAAGGGACCCTTTGAATCCCGTAGTATGGCTTCAAGAATGGCATCTTCAGAATTCCCAAGGCTCAAGTTCTCAGGTAACTTACCCTTTCCAAGATCCGTAAGCACCTAACCAATCACCTGAGAACGAGCATGGGGCACAAGTACTGAATCCTCACCACGACGAAGAGACGACATGGTGGATGAGCTAGGAATGGAGGAGAACCCATGAGTAGAAGTACCACCTAATTCCATATCACCAGCAGAAGGAAGATTGCCCAGTACGGTCCAATCTGGTGACGAAGGTGGAGGTCCAACAACCTTAGCAGCAGGGGCAGTAGAAACAGGCTGAGCGCTTCCCAAAGAAGTAGGAGTAGCATTGAAGGAGAAGCTAGCAAGTGAAATCACAACCTTTTTCTTCGGCTAAAAGTCTGAGCTACTAACCCTCACCACAGGAATAACACCCTTCGCAAACGAACCACTAGAATGAAGCGAAGTAACAGGAGAAGATGGAAGACTCTTGGAGGATATCACCACGGTACTAGTTGTAGCCAAAGCAACGAGATGCAAAGCACTAGGAGCAGAAAACACAGGTACCTTCGATAGCGGAACATGAGTTGCAACTTGGGCACTAACTGGGTTCACCAATGGAGAGCTGCCATCACCTTGAAGGTTATCACCTTCCACAGAACCATCACGGATGGGACTAGGGCTATTTTTGCCAAAATCCTCCTCGATATCATCTAAGTGATGACTGTTCGCAGTATCATCAACATCCTCCATATCCTCATCATCTTGCTCTTCCGCGACAGCCTTAGGATCCTCATTGGATTCCTCAACATCAATCACAACCTTAAACTTGCCTTTCCTCTTGGAAGACTGTATAAGAACACATGCGCCAGCTAAGGATCAGGGGCAAAATACTAGAAACCTACGGGCACAAAGGTATGGATATAATCCTTACCTCCGCAGGTGTTTGTGTAGCTGCTTCAACCAAAGCCTTTCTCTTCCTACTCCTGGTAGCTACGGAGTTACCAGCGGACCCCGGAGCAGCCCCAGCAGCAGAGCCCGGAGCGATCCCAGCAGAATAAGAAGGGGCAGGCTGCAAAGGATCCATCAAAAATACTAAGCAAAGGCTACAAAAGATGAAAAGTGAAAAACCCCTGTAGAAAACGAAGGTTACCTCGTGAGAAGCAACATGGTTGAAAACCCAAGGCTGATATCCATCATACTTAGCAAGCAGAGAGAAAGTTGTACGAGGGACGCTGGGATCTGCGGTAGTAAAACCATAGGCACAGGGACCCACCACACGAAGAGGAGTATGCGCCCAGCGATCATCATGATCAAGACGGATGCGGTCAGGCTTCGACAAGAAAAGATTAGCAGAGTAAGGAATGACATTCAGGCCAGTCTTGTCAATCTCCTCCAACAGACGAAGGTTGTTGCCCTCCCTAATCTGCTTAGCAGCAACATGAATACGACGGGGACCAATGCTCCAAGGAAGAAGGTTACTCTTCTGAATGGCATCAATATAGGTAGCATTGAAGTTGGCTGGGGTATAATCCTCTTGATTAGACCTCCCAGGAGCAAAAGGGTCATAAGAATTCAAAGTAGACTTACCCTTGCTACGGTAAAAACAATCACGAAGGGCACGCCAGAAGTTACCAGTATACTGCATGATCCCTCGGACTTGAGTTTTGTTCACCGGATCATCTCTGGTAGACAAATCATCATAGTAGAAAGGATCCTTCCTACTAAACAAAGGCAGAAGCATACCTGCGGCCAACTGACCAACACTAATCAAGAGGTTATTCTCATCATAAGGGAAGCTTCGAATCATGGATTCAGTGAGAACATCAGGGCCTTCAACAAAAGAGATCTCAAATTTATGCAGACGGAAGGACTTAGAGATCTCAGTCATAGACAAGTTAGTATAACTATCTTTGTCACGAAGCTGCAACCTTTGGGGTTCAAATTGAGGTGGAGGGGGAGGAAGATCCTCAACAGCAACCTCATCTACCTCAGTCCCCTTAGGTATCTCAGTATCCTCAGACAGTGGAGAGGGCGTAGCATCAGGATGATCCATTCGCGGAGGTGGCTCAGTAGACGATCTAGGCTTCGGATCCCTGCGCACAGGCTTCTTCGAGAGTCCCATGGTCCCTAACACCAACAACAAGAACATCACATCAACAATGACGGACCAAAATTGAAGTCGTCTCAAAAACATGATTGGGGCAAAAGTGACAGTACTTTGGGCATGGGTTTAATAAAACCAACCAAAGGAAATGACTTCAACCTCCCAAAAAGTGAAACGGAATATGACTGATTACCACATTCAGAAATTTGCAGGAAAAAAGCAATCATGATACATTCATGGTGAAAACACAAAACAGAGACAAACCCAAGTTCTCATATAACATGGAGAGACAAAGAAGAATCGAAATTCTAACATGCAAACACAACAATACCAAAGGAAGAACAACAGAACCGATCATGGAAGATATGAAAAGCTACCTCAAAATCAGAAGGCGAGAATGTGCTAACCTGTTAGATGAAGAACGAGCAAGAGATTTGGAAGACAAATAGCAAACCAACAGTTGGCAGAAAAGGGAACGAAAAATCTATGAGAAATGAATAAAGAGCGACAGTTCGAAAGAGAAAGAATGAGTGAATGAAATTCCTTCTTTATTCTCCTCTTATAAAGGCAGCTAGAGAATCCAAAAGCTTGGATGTCCCTAAATTCAATGGGAAGTTATTGCATGAAAGGACACATGGGGACCACCCAACCGGTACGTGCAAAAATGGCGGCGTTACGGAAGTTTTTTCTTCCAATCCTACCAAACGGTAGAATATGAAAGAAAATGGGCAAACTGTGAATATCAATATTCTGCGGAGCACGTGTCACGGTCTTAGTGGTCGTATGCAAGATAAATGTGTAGCTCTCGCTGTTCACGACTAAGTTACTCTATGAGGAACCTAGAATTCCGTGAAGTAGCGGAAGACGCCTTGCCTAATGGAGCGGTGGCAAGTACACGTCGATCTACTTTATCTTATCCAAAGAAGAGACACTTCGACGGTCAAGATATAAAAGTAAAGTCTAGTCTAGAGAGAGGCAGCTGGCGAAGGGACAAAGGTAGATGACATGTCTAATCAGCATTAAATACACAAATCTCTTATCTACATGCTTAATCAAATCACGTGGAGAGAGATGATGTGGCAGAGTCTGACTGGCAAAGGTTGGCGGTGAACGAAGGTACAATCATGGATTATGGGCTTTGCGATGTCTTGTAAATGGCCGGGAAGTTCCCGAAGGAACGTGGGTTAGGATAATAATACGAGATTACGAGGTGGCGATTCCTCAAGTGAGACTGGAGAAATCACGCGGTGAACGAAGATACCATTTGTACGGAAGGTATATCAGGGAACGATGGATCCAAAGACAACAAAGATATACATGTAGTCTTGATTTCACAAACTTCATTAATTCTCATCCTTATTTTCTTTTCTTTTCTTTGAAGGGGCTATAAATACCAAGCTTCACCAACAAACCATGGGCATTCAATATCTAGGAGAAGAAGATCTAGTCTTAAGCTTATACCTCTTTAATGTTTAGAACTTAAGTATTAACTTCGACTTGAGTTCTCTCTATTACTTTGGGAAGCATTTAAGATCTTTGTAACCACCATAACTTAATACAAACACTCACTAATTACCCCGTGGACGTAGACAAAAGTCGAACCACATAATCTCTTGTGTCTCATGATAACTTAATAGCATTTGCATTATATTTGTGTTCTTCGTTATTATTGTGATCTTTGATATCTTTAATTACTTAGCATCATCAAATCAACAGAGATATCAATACTACTTAGTATCCGATTCTCTGAGCTGTATACATTACGTAGACTATGGGAAAATTAGTAGTCACATCCATAACCAGCATTTGCAATGGCTGTTACTTCAGCTGAAATCCTGCGAATCTCATAACGTACAGGTGCTGGCATGAAATTGGCATAAAATCCTTGGCGCACTCCACCAGTCACAACATAAATATCCCCAACAAGAACTACACCCTCATTCACAACGAACTGACCAAATCAATAATGAGTTGCATACACCACCCAACCCTCTGCAGATATCCATGCATGACCACCTTCACAACTTACAGACTCTGGTATGGCTCATTGTTCTACACTTGTAGTAGGTACAATAACACTATCAATACTACCGCCATCTTCACCTTCAATATTAGATCCACTGTCCTAAAAAGGAACTATGGCTCTGTTACCACCACCACTCCCACTTCCCTCCTCATAAATACTATTCCAAAACATTCTCCGACCTGCAATCCCAGAACCATCTTGACTCTGGAAAATTACATAATAGATATTTCAGTTCAATTACAAAAAATTTCTTCTGTTATCTAATAGTGGAAAACTACTTTGAATTTCATTACCTGATACTGAGTCGGCATGCTAACTCTTGGTTGCATTATAACTACACCGCAACATGGTGGGATCCAAGCATACATTTGTTCCATCTTCACCCTGCGATTATATCGCAAGTTCTCCCAATGCCAGTTGAAATTTCGAGTATAGTTGATTGCTTCACGACCATTTGGAAAAACAATTCCATAAGGAAAGCTAGAGATGGGTTAATTGGGATTATACCAATTCAAAGTACGCTCCTCCATTATCTCGGGTGTCTCCTCAAAAAATCCCACCTTCACTATAAAACACTCGAGGCATGATTACAAGAAATAAATTCAAGAGAAAAGCTTTGCATTTAGGCTATTCTCTGAGATGAAGGAAAAATGGACAATGAAGAGACTGCTCTTCAAATGTAATTTTATATTAGAGGGGAGAGTAATAAACTCTCTTTTCCTACCTTCGATAGTGAATGAATACCTTCTCTCCTGTTATCCTCTCTCTTTAAGGCATTATAGTCAGACGTCTCTCCATTTAGTCACATCATTAGACTGTAATGTCCATAATTATGCCTATTACTTAACGCTGAAAGGATGCATTGTGTGGGTTGAAACATTTGGCATACATGTTCTGAATGTGCCCCTTTGCACAACCGTCTACATTAACTACCTTGGCACACGATTTTCTCAGGCGTTCCTAAACCTCTGGCACCACAATAAAATTCCCAAACTCAATACCTATACTTTAAAATTTCGGATAGTGGGCCGGTTAACAATGGTTTCCTGCTCTCTCTTAATTATCTCGTCCCTAAATCGGGTCAATGAAACATCAATGATATATCACTATTTAATCTCAAGGATAAGGTACATACCTCATCCTTTTTACTATAAAACCAAAATATTGATCAAACTCAATACCTCCTCAATGACAAACGCAGGTTTGAGAGTACTATAAGCCATCTTTTTAAGCATTTATGCAGATTTGAGAGTACTATAAGTAATCTTTTTAAACACTTGTCTTATAAATTCTTTTACTTCTATATAGTTTCATGTGCTGGGTTGAACAATATTACAGTGATACTTCACGGGAGAACCAAACCTTTTAAATTAATTATATATTTGTTTTCTTTGATCATAGTCAAGTGATTCTCACAAGACATGCTAGTAGTCAATCACAACAATAGTTCAAACAAGAAGAACAACTATACTCTCTCAGATATCACATGAGACTTGTACCTTGAAGTTTGTTGGCATTGGCTTATTGGTTCCAACATCCTCATGCTGGTTGGGTGCAGTCACGAGCCCTTCGCTAAAGCCAATTTTACAATTCAAATTAAATTTCTTACCACTCACTCTGGCCTATTCCATACCCTCACCACCATTACCACCTTCAACCATTCCATTCACCCCCACAACCCAAATTTCATGTCTTCTACCTCTGGCACTAAATCTAATGATTCCGTGGATAACCTTGTTGATCAAATGAATTCTGCATTAAATATCCCAGAAGACCTCTTCCCTAAAGTTTTTATTAACTCTGAAAACATCCTTCATAAGAAGGAAATAAGCTGGAAATGGTTTTCATTGGAAGAATCTGTAGAAAAATCCCTCATGAAACAAGAATTATCACTAGATTCATCAACAACAACTAAGAGCTCAGAAGGGATGCTGAAGTTTCTCTCTGGAAGAAAAGAAAAAATGACTACTCCATTAGACTTGGCAGCGTAGAGGACTATAGAGTCTTTAGACAAGGAGGTATAAGAGGGATCTTCAACAAACTCATTGTTCTCACTGAAGTCCATTTATAGGTCCTAATTATATTGATGAAGCAAACTTCTACTCAGTAAAAATATGGGTTTTTGTGAAGAGAATCCCCAAACACATTATTCCTGACATCAAGAATATTCTCAGGCATGCTGGTATTTTTCAAGATGCTAAAAAGGCTTATGGCAGAGATGAAGATGAGAAAAACATGGAAGTGCTCCTAAACATTGATTTCACTAGAGCTATGAAATATGTCATTAATGCCTATGAAACACCCACCATCTCTCATTGGCTATAATTTTCTTATGCTCTCACTGGCATTGAATTTTGCAAGGTGTGTAGGATACTTGATCATCCAGGACCTCTTTGTGAAGAAAAAGAAGAGAACAACTTCCATGGGAATCACAACAACAAATCACCCACACAAAAAGCCTCAACTACCCCAACCAAATCACCCATCCCAACCATTAAGAAGAGATCATATTCTGAGGATGCATCAGAAGAATTTGCTATCAAAATGAGGTTGGCTCAAAGACAAATAGCTCTCAAAAATAGCAATGAAGAACGTGATGGTCTCGAGGAGGTCATAACCTTCAAAGTTGGTTTGCAAGGACCTATAATTGGTGATATACCAACCATTAATCCTAAGGTCTTATCCTGCCAGAAGAAGCACAAAAAGATCATAGAAACCATAAAATTAAGAACCAAAGCCAAAAAATGAGAGGTATCAACATCAAACATGCTGCTAGGATGCAAAACAACAACATTAGCACTCATGCAGAGGACATACATCCTGACTCTATCTTTCCAAAAATTCCTCTTTATAGTCCCAATCCTAACAGCTCTATACCTTCCATTGCTGATATTCAGAACCAAATTAATGAAGAATTCAATGTGCATAAGAAGCTATTATGGGAAATAAGAAGGACTGAGCTTAGAAACAAACCAAACACAATCAATACCAGTACATCCACTTTGGAAACAAAAAGGAAAAACCTCATGCTCACTTGCAATACTGACCATCCTTTATCCAATTTGGAACCAATGCTGCCAACCAAGAAGAGTAGCAACAAAGATAAAGATCTGGAAATGAAACACCTGACAGATATGACTACTAGTAGTCTTGTGGGAACCAATCCTTTCTTGAAGAATGAGGTAACTTTCATCTCTTTTCTCCTTATTTTACACATCAACCACAACTTGCCTCGTAAAAAATTCATCATTATTTTCATATGGATTACTGGCACAATCTACAATACTTACACACAATTCCATAACTTGCACACAACTCATACTTACACCACCATATGCACTTGCATTAATGATAGCATCACTTATGTCATTTTCATATTCATTTATACTATGATCTTTTATTTTTGGCAATTTTTTACAATCATGACATGGAATTTTCAAGGTATATGAGAACATAACACTAGTAGAAATTTGAATAACATTCTAAATAAGCAAAACCCTGAGTTAGTCTTTCTTTCGGAGACAAAGCAACAATCGACACACCTTAAACCTATTTTAAATAACATAGGTATCACCAATGCCTTATCTCCAACTTATTTTTGCATCTGTTCAACGACTTCTTCCTCTCCCTGTTTTTCAGACTTTCACAGCGTTTTTACGTCAAATTCGGAAGGAAAGTATTTTTCTGATCCCATGGCGAGCAGTGCTGTCCCACGCAGCTGCGCATGACAGCTCAATAAGCAAGCAACTTATTATCCGTTAGATTTTATTTTCCATCGTTGATCAATTTGTTTTAAAAATAGTACAGCTGGAAAATATAGGAATTTAGAAATACCCCCTTTTAATTGATTTCTATTTCATCCTATGTCCTTTTATCTTATTTTGACGTCTTGTTTATATTTACATTTACATTCTTCTTTCTTCTGGTACATTCCACCATTATCGTTAATCTGAATTTAGGGCTATTTTGCGTTTCCTCCTCTTCCAAGATCGCTAATTAGCATTTCCTCCCCAAAAAGATTGAAATTAGTGTTTCCTCCCATCGTTAGCTTTTCCATCCACTGCTCGGTTAGCTGAGTCAGCACCTGTGCATGCGTGGCATAAATTATACACGTGTTGTATGATCGTCCCAAAATACCCTCGACTAACTCATTCTTGATTGTATACTGCCCTCAAATTCTCAAGAACAGATCGAGATGAATAATGAAATTGAGCATAGAAGCTAGGGTTCCTGAAATTTATGAAATGAATTTAAGATTGAATCGATTGCTGATGCTGTTAAAATCAAAAGATGGAAGATGGGTTTCTGGAATAGGGATGATTGAGTAGTGAGAGTTGATTTCAGCAAACGAAGAATAACAAGGAAATAGAGTTCATGTCGGTAATATTAAAACTGACTGATTTCCTTCCATGGGTTCAGGTGACGTAAGAAGATGGATTCAAAGATACGAAGAATTGGTCTTGTGGGATTATTGCTCCAATTTTGAAGCTTGAGATTAAGAAGCCATGGAACCGACACCAAGTTCACCATTAATTAACACCAGAACTTCAGAGAAAGACGGAGATGGAGATTCAGAACTCAAATTAGTTTAGGGTTTGTGGTGAAATATTGTAATTCAACTGGTATGGATAAGAAGCTGGTCTGGTGAACTCGAATTGAGATTTGAAAACCAAGAAGATGGAGTTACAGGAAGTGAGATTTAAGGAGATTGAAGTTGTTGTTATTGAGATGGTGAATTTAGGGTTCTTTTTGTTGATTTGAGTCGCAATTCGGTAAAAGAGGAAATATTTTGTTGCTAATAATGTTGAAGAGAAGTTTGGCTTGATTGATTGGCAGCAGAATGGAAGGAGGTTGCTTCGAGTGATTATGAGAATGGGTTTGTGTGTATGATTGCAGGGAAGGAGAGTTGGACTGGGGTAGAAGAACATAACAACTTAATCTCTACATCACACACAAATTGCGTCCAAGGTGTTTGTAATTTCGCCTGAGAATTATGAACCGTGGAAAATATCCAGGAGTACCAGCTGCAGCTGTAGTCTGGTTGAATGTCAATTAACCCCAGAAATCAAATCCACCATTTTTACTGATATTTTAGCCATCAAATTCATATTGCAACCATCTAATTCATCCAACAGAACTTCAATTTCATACCATGTCAAACCATCATCACTTCTGGAACTATATATTCACAATGCAAACCAATTTCTCTCTCCTTTTTCGTTTTCTCAATCATTCTATCGCACCACAATTTCATTATGTTTCCATTTGTGGAGAGATAACGATGATGACGGCAACCGGGTCTTTTAGTGATGTGACTTAGGTTTAATTAATCTAACAAGAAAAGGATATTTTGGGTAATCTATGTAACACGTGTACCTTTTTTCCACGTGTAAATTAATGCTGACTCAGCTAACCAAGCAGTGGATGGAAAAGCTAACGATAGGAGGAAACGCTAATTAGTAATCTTGGCAGGGGAGGAAACGCAAAATAGCCCATGAATTTAGTAACATCAAAATGAATGGTATCAACAGGTAGAGCTACTTATATGGAATTCTTAGATTCTCGTTCATTGAAAAAAACAATGATTTTTAGATACTCCCTCTGTCCATTTTTATCTGTCCTAATTTCTACTTTGGTCTGTCCATTTTTATCTGTCCGCTCTGTTTATAGACATACTTTTCCCTTAAACTATCAAATATACCCTTTCTTTTTTATAGTTATAAAATCATTTTTAATATAAACTTAATTCAAAATCATAAATACCATCACCATATATAAGGAAAAATCCTTCAATATAATTGTCATTCATTTTTTATATTTAGAAGGAGTAATTGATTATGGGTACGGGTTAACACGGCTATATACATGGCAAAGAATCAAAAAAATTTATGACAAAATCTCAAATTCATGGCAGAGTATATCTAAAGAGGAAATAATCTACAGTTTCAATTTTTTTTCCCTCTCAAATAAAAATTCCAAAGGCTCCAAAGTTTTAGTACGGGAAACCAAAATCAAATGGAGGAAATAAAAAATTATTAAATTTTGGAGTATAAGTTTGCTTTTATTTATTTACAATATTTCCTAAAATAATAATACTATCCAAATTAGAATTTTTAACACTAATAATTTTAATTTTGGTAATAACGTAATATTAAATAGGCTAGTCAAGGGATAATCATGACATTTTATAGGATTTCCTTAATATCTTGACAAGGTCAAAGCGGACTCTTAAAAATGGATGGAGGGAGTATTTTACATGGTCATCTATACTCCTCCCATGTTATATTTCAGCGTGATTATAAATTTAGACTCCCAAATTTGATTCAACCAACACCAAATCAGACAGAGAAAAATGAAACAATGTTTATTATCTTCGAATCCAATTATCCATCAGATTATCATCGTATGGTTGAATAGACATATAGCCCTAAAATTTTATCCAATCAGAACCAACAAATCATTGAAATCACATGCTTAATCAAAGAGCATAGAATCTGATACTCATCTTCAATATCATCTTTCATTCGATCATTAAATTGCATGAATATTTAAGTGTGCTTGAATCATCATCATCATCATGAATCACATTAAATCTATCACACATTTTTGGTGATGGGTTTCTCCTAGAATTATTGTTAATGGAGGAATAGTTTCATATTTTTTTTTCGAAGCGTGATGGACTGGTTTCTGCTAACAAAAAAACCATTGCTTGTTAAAAGAATGGTCCGCGAGTTATAACCCCAAAGGTGTCACTATCCATCCACAAAAAAACCATCAAAACAAAAGCAACACAAAAACCGCATCAAAACAAAAGTAACACAAAACCTCAAAGAATTTTGGTTTCATCATAAAATTTGATGAAACATCATAGAATTGGTTTCATCATAAAATTTGATGAAACCAATTTTGAAATTTGGGAGTTTTGTATCAATTTTTAAAAATTTGGGGTTTTTGTATCAATTTTGTTTAAGATGGAGTTTTAATGGAATTGATCCCAACATTTGAATGGGGTTTTTGTATCACAAGTTTGGTCACCTTGGGTTTTTATGACTAGTTCTGTTAAACGAATTAGTATAATGGATTGGTGGAGGTTTGTTTAATTTTGTTTTCATAAGATAAAGGACCTGTTGTTAATTTCATAACTTTGTCGGCTGTTATTTTACAGAAACGATATTTGGAGTTGACCTAACCATACAAAATATAATCTAACGCCTATAAGATGCTAGCTTATTTTGCTTCCCCGCGCAGCTGCGTGGGATAGCACTATCCTCCCATGGCCGTCCCTTGTGGGTCAGATTCGAAGGCTTCACTTCATGCATTTATAAGGAAAAAGAGAAAGGGTTAAGTGACAAAATGCCTCAAAATAGACCCCCAAGGTTGTGAAAATGTCCTGGACGTTAAGGAAAAGATCAAAATGCCCAAAATCTTATCAAAATGCCCCAATCCGTTACTTTTGCCGTTAGAGATGGTTAAGTGGTCAAATTAGCACGCATGTGGTCCGCACGTGTGATAAGATGATATTTATAGCCTTATGACAAATAAGCAGACATACATGTGACTGTTTTGGCTTCTGCCAGTTTACCCAATGTGTACTAAATAGGTGAGATTTAGACACATGGCAACTCTATAAAATGGACGGCCGCAGATGAAGGGGTATGTTTTACCGAAATGGTAGTTTTTTTTTTGATAAATGACCAGCGTGTCCTATTAACTAGTTTTTTTTTTTACAAATTCAATAATCTTACAAAGAAGAACATAGATAAAGCGATTAAATTTGTGTGCAATTAAAAAATAAAGCGAAGATAAAGTGCACAATTAAAAGATAAAGCGCAGATAAACTAAAATTATGTCTGCCATTAAACATAAACTAGCTCACGTGTTTACGAATTTATTAGCACACGCGTAACATGTCGCGCGATATTTTTGTCGAAGGGCAAAAGAGACAATTCATAAAATAGTTGACCAGTCAAAAATAGTCAAAATGCCCAATTTTGACTATTATAGGTAAAAGCAACGGAATTGGGGATTTTGATCTTTTCCCCAACATCCGGGCATTTTTACAACTTTGGGGTCCATTTTGGGGCATTTTGCCACTTAACCCAAAGAGAAAACCAGACCCGTGACTTATTAAACTCTATCAATACTTGGACCAACTTGTAATTCTTGTTTTATTTCCTCGATGAACTCGGAAAAGGACTAGACTGAATCACTGAACCCTATGGCCTAGGGATAATCAAAGCTTCATGTGAATCCTTGGGGATTGGCAATTCGGGTCTTGGTTCTCGCCATGAGCAAATGCCCTGATATTCCAGACCATTTTCAAAATCAGCAGATGAAAAAGTGGAAAAAGTGTGTTCACCTAATTGGGCCGACCGAGCGAAGCGAGGGAGGACCTTTATATGGCCATTTTTTTGTAAAATCTAAGTGATCAATTACCACAAAAAGATTGGAAATGGTTAAAAGAAAAACCAAAAAAAAACGTCCCTCCTTTTAGTCCAATTACTATAACTCTTTATGTATCCTGTCTTTTCAGGGTATAATTGGCAACCAAACTTTAATATAACATATCTAAAAATCCGTGCCTTGGAATTTTACAAATTTTATCTCGTTGGAAAGGTTATAAAAACTCTACGCAACGAGTACAAACAACAATATTAAATTTAAAGTTTTTGCGAAAAATTCGAGGTATTTATCATTTTAGGCACAATTTTAGAAAATTAAATGTATATCCATTATGCAAACCACCACAAAGGATACATAATACTTTATGTAGCAAAATTTTGGTTTATGCATCAACTAATTTTCCATTGCAATTAATAAAACGATGTACTCCCTCCGTTTTAAGAAAAATAATACTTTCATTTTAGGCACAATTCTCGAAAATTGAATGCATAACCATTATGCAAAACTACCACAAAGGATGCATAACACATCATGCAACCATATTTTGATTTATGGATCGACTAATTTTCCGTTTGAGAAAAGTGATACTTTCATATCCGTTTCGGGGAAAAGTGATACTTTCACTTTTCGGGAAAAGTGGTATTTTTCGCGTCGTTTCGGAAAAATGATACTTTACCGTTTGAAAAGTATCACTTTTTTTTACGAAAGCGAAAGTATCATTTTTTTAAACGAGAGAAAAATATCACTTTTACGAAACCTGAAATAAATATCACTTTTTTACAAATGGGTGAAAGTATCACTTTTACAAACGGGATGAAAGTAATCGTAGACAAACCACATCTTCAGATTCTTCTTCGGTCGGCCTTTCCACCGTGGCAACGGTCGTACTAGTATACAACAGAAAAGGTAAAGTTTATTAGAGTATCCATGCGTTTGATTGAGCTCAAGACTTCTTTACCCGACTAGTTCAGCAAATCTTTTCTCTCTTGCATCATTTTTTGGCATAAGGCTTAGTCCTATGGGCTAGATATCTAGCTGTTAGATTGGCCATCCACGTCAGCCCGGGCAACCTCTTAAGTTGTATGGTATTGCTAATTTAGCAGCGAAACGCTGAATAGAACAGCGCTAAACGCCGAATGGTTAGCGTTACATAATTTTATTTTTAAAAAAACTAATCATTATCTCTCTCCACCTTTTTCCTCTCTCTCTCCAACTTTTTCTTCTCTTTCTCTCCCTTTTTTTCCTCCCTCCACCATGTTCTCCCTCTTTTTTCCCTCTCTCTCTCCCTCTTTTTCTTCTCTCTCCATCGCATTCTCTCTCAAAAATTAGTAAAAAATATAGAGCGCCGAATGGTTCGGTGTTTATGTCGCTTTGAAGGCCGAACTACTGAAATTTCAATCTCGCGATATTTGGATCGCGAGCACTTGCTTCAGTGAGAGAACTATCAACTATCACTGTTAATTTTTTTCCTACACTTTTTTTTTGATTTGCAACACTTTTTGGCCAATCTAGCACTCCAATCTAGCGGATAGGGGACTTAAGTAAGTAACCCTTATAACCAATTTTTTGAAGCTAAGTAACCCTTGTAACTAATTTTTTGAAGCTCCAAAAAAGACTGACAAACAAACCGCCACCACCAGAGCAAAAAGTAGATCCCACAAGATATGAATCACAGAATGGCCTCCCTCCTCTTTAAACAATGACATGTGCCAACCAGAAAAAGACTTGTACACCTTCCGCTAAAAGCAGGTGTAGGTTCGTTCCTGAATTTGTCATTGGGCAGCTTCAAATACTAATACAAGATGCTTCGGTCCAATAAGAAGCAATCAGAGTGTCACCTACCTACGTAAGAGAAAAAAGAAAAGTATTCAGCCTGAGCGCTGAACACAAAATGATGTTGACCAATCTCTGCCCAAACAATTCAACAACCCACGATGTGTTCGATAACCTTATCTGGTGGAGTACAAAACTGTATTCGACACTCGGAGATCCAAGTCTTGAACCGCCACTCAGGCGGTTGGATAAGGTACATATGGAGCTTGTAAATATAGTTATCAAAGAGGGGTAAACAAATTTCGCAGGAACTCAAGTCTTTAACGGTTTGCTTCATAACTGACTTAAATGATGTCAGACTCTTTCCCAAAAGAAAAGATTTGATTGTTCAGGATTCGGATTCCTGAATTCATACTATACATCCTATTCCTTACTCAAATTAAATAATACAAGTAGAAGAAAAGGATAGAATATTTGTGTAGTTTGCTTCAAACTGAAACAAAGTAGAAAACCCCATTTGTGATATCAAGAAGTTATCCATTCCACCCTTCAAAAAAAAAAAACACATAACTGTTACTCTGGTTGTGAATGTGGGTACTGCTCTTGTTTCTCTTTTTGAGTTTTCAGTAGTTACAATGGAGGAGTTGGTCGAAGCTTTGGTATGTGGTGAAAGAGAAGTTCAAATACAAGCTGCGATACAAGTTAGTGAACTAAGAAGTAGTCAAAAAAGGACTATGGATGTGGATATCGTCGTTAACGGTCTTGTTTCCATGCTTCGGTCTCAAGATTATGAAGCAATAGAAGCTTCTTTATATGCTCTTATCTCTGTTTCAAGTGGCAGTGATAGAAATAAGATTCGTATTGCAAAATCGGGATCAATACCGTTACTGATCGGATTTCTTATGGATGAAACTGGTTCTTTGGTTGAACTTGCCATTGTTGTTATATTAACACTTTCAAGCTGCAAAGCTAACAAACCTCGAATTGCAGCTTCTGGGATTGTTCCTGTCCTACTTGACTTCTTGAATATACAAGGCAACGGAGATGCGAATGGTTGTAACTCAAGCTTGCAAACGAGACTTGATGCAATCGACACACTTCATAATCTTTCGACTTGTCCAGAAGTGATCATTTCCATTGTCTCAGCTGGTACCGTGTTTTCTCTTCTCCAACTTATATGTAAATCCATTAAATCATCCAAAGTGGTCGAAAAGGCTATGGGTTTGCTTGGAACAATTGTGTCCTCGTCGGAAATTGGCATCTCTCAAATTGGTGGAGCGGAAGGTGGAATTTTGGCTTTAGTGGAAATAATTGAAGAGTCCTTAGCTTCTCAGCAGAGTCGAGAGCACGCAGTGGAAATTCTTCTTTTTGTGTGCAAAAGTTGTCGAGAGAAATACCGCGAGTTGATTTTGAGAGAAGGAGCAATACCAGGACTGTTACAACTATGTTTAGATGGGACGACAAGAGCAAAGGACACAGCTCGAGATCTGTTACTATTGTTGAGAGATTCTTCGAATTTGGGTTCAAGGAGGAGGCAATTGAAGAATAGACTACTCGAGCAGATTATGAAATTGATTGATGCCGAAGACGATAACATTTCTCAGACCACAATGGGTTTAGTAGAGAAGATGGTAATTAGTCCCCACGTTTGATCGTTTTGCTTTGTTTAATTCAGCAACAACAGGATTTGCTGTATTCTTCATCTGTTTATTGTTTTTAATCAGTCGACTGATATAGCAATTCAAAGGCTGTTCTTGTTCTTTGTATCAAAGGTGGTTGTTCTTGTTCTTTGTGTATATATGATGGGTTAAAGCAAAAGAAAACTTGTTTTATTTGTTTTATTTGTCGTCGCACTGATACATGGCATGGCCGAGTTAAACGACGGTGTTGCTACTTGCTAAGGGGGTCTGATGGATCGCCCCGACTAATTTCATTTGGGGAAATTAGGCTAAGGCCCAACCCATGGATAACCCATAATATGAGGCCCGTAATTAAAAGAAGTTTAAATCTAAGCCCCGAATTATTAAAAAACATCTATGCCCTTTTATATATTGTCAAGCCCCAAATTAAATAAAATTTAAATTTAAGCCCAAAATTATTAAATCTAGCCCAAAATTATTAAAATATATCTGTCCTACGAATGTGTAACTTTTGAACTTGCATTGCGAGTTACACATGCATATGGCATGTGTATCCAGAAGTTACACATCCTTATGCCATATGTAATGCAAAGTTACACATCAAAAAAAATAGACATCAAAAAGAACGCATACAAAAATTACATGTATTACTTTAATACATGTATTATATGTATTTACAATAATTTCTTAGCATGTGTAACTAGAAGTTACACACGCTTCTGTCTATTGTAATTGAGAGTTACATATGCATCTATCTAGTGTAATTGAGAGTTACACATGCATCTGATTTGTGTATTCAGCGTCAACTCCAATTCCAACGAGACCATTATCACATTTAAGCAATTAGCTTTTATGAAGTTATCTGAAACCTGAAATATAACAAGCAATCAGTATTTATAAGATTAAAATGAACAGTACATACAACAATGTATATTCAGTTTCACCTACACAAAATCACATTCTATCAAAAGGAGATGTGAAATCAAGTAATTAAAAACCAGAGCTTAAGAAACAACTTTGCTGCAAGAATTCAAATTTTTGCAAACTCAAAACAACTGCTCATCAAAAACACCGAAGTATAAGCATATGCAACAGATACACATCCACATAGCATGTGTAACTCACAATTACACATTCAATTAGCATGTGTAACTAGCAGTTACACATCCATAAAGCTTGTGTAACTGGCATACGTAATTTTTTGGTTACAAGGTTTGTTCATTTTAGCATGTGTAATTCGAAGATACTCATGCATCTGTCTAGTGTAATTCAAAGTTACACATGCATCCTACTTGTGTAATTAGGAGTTACACAAGCATATAACATGTGTAACTAGAAATTACACATGCATCCTACTTGTGTAATGTGAATAAATGCACAGTCTAGACATAGAATTTGAAACTAAAAACAACAAGAGAGGGATCTAAAAAGGTGTCAAAGAAATGTCGTCTTCCCTGTCCCGTTTTCACCAAGCATAACTACAATTTGAGGATCAGCAAACCCTCCCTCCATAATATGACTCAAATTTTCCTATCTGCAATACGAAGTTAACGTCGAAAGATGAGGTCAATTCATGAACTATTGCATCCTTGACAAGGTGGTTAAACAATAAAGACTTCAAACACATATGTAAACGGGAAAATAAACAGCCCAATTAGAAGCTTCACCAATACTTTTCTCATACATTAAGACAACCGAAAGTCCTAATGATTCAGCTAATCCAGATTCTTCAATCATGTCTTTAGTTAATGATATTTCATAGTTAAACAAGCATTTATAGGTATAATAGCAACTAAATCTCCTTCATTTAAATCAAAATCCTTCGTTTAAATCAAATATGGCTTTTACTGAAATCGAATCTTAACTGTAGCATAAACTGAAATCAAATAATTACCTATGACGACTGTCACCACCACTTTCTAGCAAACGATCATCATGCATATAATATAGACTTTATATCCTATCCAATTAGCATGTGTATCTATAAGTTACACATCTAATTAGCACGTGTAACTAGTTGATAAGTGTAGAATACACCGTATTTACTATCTAGAGTTTATGCTTTCTTTGCTATTTTTCTTGTAAATTATGTATTTTACGCGTGTTTTTGAGTTATTAGGTACTCTTGAGTCATATGGAGGAAAAGAAGAATAAATCATCCAAAACCTAGTTGAAAGAGCAACAATGTCATTTCATGGGCGAACACTATTTGGAGCCTTGATAAGGTTAAGGGGCAACTGTTGGGAGGAGTATTAAATGCAGCCAGCTGTGATTAAGGGGTGACCACATGTTATAGGGCATCCACTGGGGTATCCCTTATCTTATGCAGTGAGGTGTCATTATCCAGCCCCAGCTCATAACCTTAATAGAATCGAGAGATGTCCTCTCATTCATTTCATTTATGGAAGTTAGAGAAAGAAAACAATTCTTCTTTGTGATCAAGAGAGGCGATTGAATCAAGGAATGAGAGAAGAATAATATGTTGTTATGGAAGAAACTCAGAAGGAATTGAAGTTAGAGATCGAAGCAGACACGGACTATTGGTTGAAACACAGAGAGGATGAGATCGAGGGTTATGTGGATGATTTGAAATACGAAATTAAGTTTGGGATTTGATGGTGATTCGGCCTCTGCAATTGATAGAACAAGGGGATGATGAGGCTAATCGAGAAATTGGGTTGCTGTCAGTTTTGGTTTTGCCGGAGTTCATGATGGATTGAATTATTAGGGTTTGAGTTGATGTTGCTGTCGATTTGAGAAATCAAACGAAGCTTGAATTTGAGAGAACTGAAATGGGGATCCGGTGGAATTTAAGGTTTGAGATTGGGTTCGATTTTGAATTGGTGATGGATTGTTTCTGAAATTGGTTGTTGTAGCTGGCAAGATGGAAGGAGATAATGGCACTGTTACTGACTTTGGTGAACAGATGCATTGGTGGCAATTTGATGGAGTCTGTTGATGTGCTTCTGAGATGAATTAGGGTTTTTGAATGGGAATTTGAGATCCAAATGGAGAGCACGGTGAGATGATTGAGCTGTTGAGAAGAAACTGGTGGTGCTATTTCTTTGAGCCTGATGGTGTTTGAGTTCTTGAGGATGTTGTTTTTGTGGGCTTAAGGATGTGGATTTGGTGTTGTGTATGTGAAGTTATAGGGGCTGGCAAGGATTGCAGAGTATGGCTTTGAGCAGGTGGTTTTGGTGATTGTCATGGAATGGCCTTGTAACTGAGTCGAGCTTTTGAGGGTCGGCTGAGCTTGAAGAATCACAAGAGAGAGTTACAGTTGTGAGTTGTGTTGCTGCCAAGGAAGAAGTGGGTCTGGAATGCAGGCATGAATGGCTTGAGCTGAGATTACAATGGTTGTGTTGCAGAAGCACTAAGTGATGATGAGAACTGGTTGCAGATGTAGTGTTGTAGGTGTTGGTACTAAAGGTATGTTGCTCAGATGACAAGATTACAAGGAACAGCTGCAGTGTGTTGGCTGAAGATTGGTTTATTTGAGATAGATAATGGTGCCATGGACTTGGTGGTGTTAGTCTACAATGCAGTTGTTGATGGGTATGAGTTGCTGAGGCAATAATTGATATATGGTGTTGCAGGTGGTCTTATTTGTGGTAACTACATGAACATGCTGAGTCTTAGGTGGCAGTGATGAAGATGATATTGTGATGTTCATGGAAGGAGGTACTGTTGGCTTGAGGAAATAATGATGCTAACTGATGCAGTGAAGTGTTGATGAGGTGTGTTGATGGTGTTCAAATGAAACTGAGTCACAAGGAGACGGCATGGAGGTGAAAGCTGAGTCTCTGCTGACAAGGCTATGGAATTGATTGAGTGCTAGATGTATGTTAGGCATTTGCAGGAAGTAATTAATGGGTCCTATGGTGTTATTTAGCTCAAAGAGGAGTGAGTAATGATGCTGAGCAACACAATGGCAGAGCTGAGATGTTGAGCTGATGCTGTGTTGGATTAGAAGATGGTGATTGCGTTGGAACTGTGGGGTTTGTGCTTGTCATGAAACTGCAGTGGTGGTTGAAGTGCAGGCAGGTTGCATCCAATGGGTAGCGCAGCTGAAATGAAGCTAAAGGAATGATGTTGTGTTGCACAAATGATGTTGTACAGAAATGCAGAAGTTGTTGTGTGCAATGCTCAGGTTGCAGAGCTGAAGTGCAAGAATGAAGCATCAACATGGCACATGAATGAACTAGCCTGTGCAAGATGGCATTGGCCTAGCTGAGTTAGCCTCTGACTCAGACATTACTTATCTGACTAGCAGCTGACTCATCCTATGACTGAGTTGACCATATGACTCGGTTGTGACTCAGTTGACTGGTCTTGCTTTGACTCGTTTGACCGGGTGGACTTTGCCGGTCACCTGAGCTACTTTCCGACTATTTTGCCGGTCAAATTCCGGTCGATGATACCCAGTTTTCCGGCGACCACTTTTGGGACAAATTTTCACATGGGCTTTCTCACACATGGCTTGATGGACTTCTCTATTGGACTCTTTGAATACTTGACCTAGTTTTGGAACAGGAGAAAAGCTACAAAAGGAAAAGTCTTCTACAACTTTTGAGATCACATTTTATTCTTGGAGCTAAGGAGAGAGCCGATTTTGTTTATGCTACTAGGGTTTGCTTTTGTTTGATCCTCTTTATTCAATTAATATTTTTGTGATGAACTCCATAGCTATGAGTAGCTAATTTAATATTATTGGTTAAGGATGTAGTCCTATTTCTACAACTTGTGCTTGTGTTATGTATTTGTTTTCTCTCTTGATTATCGCTCACATCTCTACTGTTTTAATATCACATGATTGATATATTGTGATAGGATTAGATGTTTGTTTAGTTGAGTGTCCAATCAATTCAACTTGCATCCTTGTTCATAGCTATTTTAGGGCTTTTCATCGAGCGATAACCCTGAATACAAGTAGCATGATATGATTACGGTTTGTAGTAATACACTCTTGTAATCATATGTGGAGTTTGACCATTGTCCGAATTGTTATGCGCAATGTATGACAATTGCATTGATTAGCCTATTTCTAAAACTTAATGCTCCTAGGAATTGAACTTAATTAGCGCAAGGCGTTAGGTTATTCTTTAGGTAGAATTCACATATGCAGCTCTAATGTGTGTGTTGATGAACTTAGGAAATTAATAGATTATCTTGCTCTCTTGATTCTCTAGGCTTTTGATAATAAAAGAGATTACATTTTAATTCTAATCATATATGCAAGCACATGTCTAAGATTGACGATGAACTCCTTGACCAATATCTTTCTCTCATTGATTACTTTCTCCAATTTACTTTGCTTTTAATTTACTTCTATTGCTTACATAAAAATCAGAAATCCCCACAATTGGTTACTTTAGGAAATTGAATACATAATAACTACAATTGCCTCTCTGTGGAAACGAACTCTTTCTTATCATATACTTTAGGAAAGTGAAATTATTTTTGACGCATACGACAGCGATCACTAGTAGCTACACATCTAATTAGCATGTGTATATATAAGTTACACATCTAATTAGCACATATAACTAGTAGCTACAAGTCCATCTAATTAGCACATACAATTTCACTATATATTTTGTTAGTTAGAATTCATAACAAGAAAAGATGGAAGCTACCTGACTCTCAACAAGTTCTCCCTAACCAGTGAAATAAACTCGAAATATGATCGAATCAACAATCTGCCATGAGAAATATCATACGAAACAGATTAGCCGCATTCTATCTAATTGATGGTCCGAGAAAATGTCATAGCTACTTGAAAAGGTTAATGTGGTGTGACGAAAACATCCCACATAGCTTAAACAGCTTATTTAAGACCTTATCAACTATAACATGATTATTCGACCATTGTAATACTTAAAACAAGAGCATAGAACTGAAGTGATCGCCTATACTAAATACTCTGGTGGTCAACTTTACAGGTCTCATTTTTTTTCTAAATCTGTGGGGTGAAAGTTAACAAGAAAAAAATAACTTTTCAAGGTCTGGATAATTAAGCACACAAGAGATTGTATCCACCATAATATGGTACCTTTTAAGTCCTTGAACTAGAACCGTAAGTCATTCCCCTGCAGAATTTAGAAAATAGTGACAGAAATCATCAAATTTATGCAAATGAACAATCATAAAATTATTATTATTGAATGCAATAGCTTACTGAGGTCCTCAATGTTTGGAATAGTAACTGAAACAACAATGAACCGAACATGAGCCAGAGCACTTGATTCCATTTCGGGGCTGTGATCAAGCATTTCAAATGAAGTAAAAACAACTAAAAAAAAACTGGAAAAAGTTTATACACAAGCAAATTGTACTACATGTAATTGGCAGTTACACATTCATATATCATGTGTAAGTCGCAGTTACATATGTCATAGGCATGTGTAATAGGCAGTTACACATGCATATGACATGTGTAAGCCGTAGTTACATGAGTGAGTGTAACTGCCAATCGAATCTCAAATTATCCATGCCATCTTCTCAGTTCAAGCTTCTGCACCACTATACATGCTTTCTTGGCTCTGCTCAAAGCATTCAGTCACTTAAACTCAATCATCACTGCATCTCATCATGCTGCCTTACTAGCTTGCACCTGAACTTTGTAACTGCAACCTAAGCATACATCTAATCTCACCACCAAGTCAATTCTGCAGCTTCAATTGCAACCACCATCAGTTTCACTGCCTGAAATTCAGCATAGTCAACCACAAACTAAATGAGCCAGTGAATACACTAAATTAAATGATATGTTTAGTCAGCAGATACACATTACACATGCGTTACAATCTAAAAACAAGTCAACACAACAACAAAAAATCCAGTCACATCGTCACACCATTTGTTCAGTCACATCATCTTCCCAACCAACTAAATTTGTTCATCTTAAGTTCATCTTAATAGTGTAACTAGGAATTACATCATCTTCCCAACCAACTAAATTTGTTCATCTTAATAGTGTAACTAGGAGTTACCCATGCATCTTAATGATGTAACTAGGAGTTACACGTGCATCTGAATGGTGTAATTAAGTGTTACACATGCATAATACTTAAGTGATATGTTTAGTCAAATGGTATATACATACAAAAGGCATGTGTGATCAACTGCTACACAAAAAATCAGTAGGACAATGCTGATTCATGAAAGTATAGGTTTATCATTGAATTAGACTTCATGTTAGCAATAACCGCTACTTAAATAGACACAAAAACCACCGCAATGTATTAAAATAAACATAAGCATGCGAGCAGCCTCTATAATGGTCGAAAAACATAAGCCAACAAGAAAAATAAATTGATAATTTGCTGAAATGTAACTTGAAAGATGACCTGTTGGATATCATAGTAGTCTACAACTTTGTATCCCTCGAATACCTCTTTAAATCCAGCAAATAATGTATCATCAGGGAAGATGCATGTGACACCAAGCGACAATGCTGTGAAAAATAACTGAAAATCATAATCCGTAAAAAAAACTGAAAAGAAGACCATAAACATCAACCATAACAAAACATCTAGTACCAAAAATCTCCAAAATGTAAAGCAGAGTATGAACTTGACGCCCCAACAGAAGGTAAAACTTGTTCCAAAATATCTATTGCCTTTTCAATGTCCACCAAGTAATCTGCAATAAGTACGATATAAGCTATTATGAATAAGTTAGAGCTAAATTCCATGTTATATGACACCCATCTGATACAGAAGATTCAAATCGTAATGTTATAACCTGTCACACCCATGTGATACATGTTCCTCCACCAGTTGCACTACTTCCATCTCCGATACAACCACCATCACCACCACAGGCTCCATAATACTCTTCTAAAACCCGCACCTCCACCACCACCACCTCCTCCTACTACAAGTGGGAAAAGTTACCTATACATTGGTCAAACAAATCACAGTTTTATAAGTTTCACAGGTAAGCATACAAATACTATGGCTAGTAGCCAACAAAAACCATTTTCGGTAAAGGTTAATGCCAACACATGAAACTTCTAATGAAAATGAAGGCATAATTTTTGATGATACATAGTTCTGTGTCATGATACCAAATTGCTTATGTTGTTACTATTTAAACAACTTAAAACATCCATGAAATCTATCATGAACAGGTGAAATCGAATTTAATAATGGATGAAACTGAAATCAAACCATGGGTAATATAAATGATGATTCGCTGATACCGAATCTAAAATCAGTTTTGGACCTCGGCTAGAAATTGAGAGTGTGAGTTAGGACGATTTAGATGAAGAACAGATCTGGAATTTTCTTTCATGATTCTTCAAAAATTGATGTTTGAAAACCCTAAAATGCTTTCTGTTTTTCTTTTTAAATCATATGGATAAAATCTCTTAATTGAAGCATCATGACAAAGAGAAGATGATACTTATCTGTATACTTAGATCGCTGATGAGTTAATGTTGAATCTGCAAATCCGTTAATTAAAATCTGTTTATAGGATTATTTTCAACTGCAACTGATGCTCCTCCTTCTCCTGGTGGTGGATTTATGATCTACAACGTCGCTGTCAATTTTAATACTCGTTCAAACCTTTGGATCTTTCCTATTTCAGAGAATAAACCAGGAACAAATTGTTACAACAGCAGCAGCAGCAAAATCATGCGATGAAAAACATAAGAATCATTGAATTAATCGATTTTCAAACCTAAACTTAATCAAGCTGGAAAGAAAAATCGATCGTCTCTGCTCTTCTTATCTATAACTTCTTCACCATTGTTGCAGAAGAAGATCTAAAAGAAGAAGATGAAAATGAATTTGAGAAAACCCTAAAAGTTTTTTCTATGCAACCGAGAGAGAGAGAGAGAGAGATGAGAGAGAAAGAAAATGGTGAAATGAATGGATATTATGATTTTTCTCTTGTTTATATTGAAAAGGGTAAAATTGACATTACGAAAATATCACTTTATTATCAAGCCCTGAAAATAAAAGTTTTGGGCCTAGAAATATCAAAATATGAAAGAATGGAGTTGATAGTGAAGGATCCATTTTGTGGGGCTTCTATATGTTAAACCCATATAGTAGGGGGGTTATAGTATTTTTCACATTTCATAATTAGTGTGCCAAAATAATCGTTTGGTCCTTTTTAACGGTCCCAAGATTATTTGCTCCATAATTATTTGAAAATATAAAATGAATAAAAATACACTTCCGTACCGTGTTAATTCCTACTTATTTTCTTGTAACAATTCATTATATTTGATGAACTATCATGCTTTTTGTAGATTTGAGTTCATTCTATTTCAGGAAAACTCTACACTTCATTATATTCTGTGAACTTCATTACATTTCATTATATTCAACAAAAATTTTGTTATTAAGAGCAAAAAATCAGAGTTGATTCTTTCAAATGAACACACAACAAAAACTCTATTATTATGAATAAAAACAAGAGTTCATTCTTTCAAATGAACACCTAATAAAACCTATATGAAAACAGAGTTCATTTTTTCAAATGAACACGCAACAAAAACTCCACTATTATGAATAAAAACAAGAGTTCATTCTTTCAAATGAACACCTAATAATACCTATACGAAAACCGAGTTCATTCTTTCAAATGAACACCTAATAAAACCTATATGAAACCCGAGTTCATTCTTTCAAATGAACACCTAATAAAACCTATATGAAAACAGAGTTCACTCTTTCGAATGAAAAACTGTTAGAGAATTGCTCGGTCGAACTCACAAGTGTTGCTATAAAAAGCTTGTTGTTAAATTTAGTTGATCAAACCTATATCTTGATTTCTAGTATACAATTAGTTATGTCTCGTGTAGTTGCGGGAAATCCCACACTACACCCCTTACTCAGTTTTGCTTAATTAATCCATTGAAAGATGTGTGATCAAGAATATTTATTAATTGATTCTGTGAAATGTTTACACAAGACAATAGAATTACACTTGGAAATTAAAGCGCTCTTAAACTTTCTCTCTCCTAATGACTTGCTTCCCCATTCAAAAGATCTCTCCCCTACAACAGATTCACCCAGCCCCTTTATATAGGGTAATACATAGTGGATGACAAAAGAGCTATCCTTTATTTTCGGGAATGTCTCATGAAGTGTCGCAAATGCGCAAATACTCATTCTCGCGACACTTCTTACCCCTCGCCGGGTTTCATGTCTTCCAATTACTTTGTTTGTCGTTATTCATTTAAATGTCGTTTATTTTAGCTATCTGCGATGGATCGCGACATCGTCGTTTATTAATCCCGCGAGCCCTGTGCGTTGCGATATTATGATCCTACATCTTGCCTCTTTTTCCTTGAATATTGCTTGAAGAGCGATCTTTAAGGAAAAATCTGTTGTTGTAGTAATCTTTGGTCTTTGCTAATGAAGGAACGAGCAGAAGAATACTGTACTTGAAAAGTACGTACTTGCCTCTATTCTTTTGCGAAGTTCCGAAGCTTCTATATACGAAGTGTCATTCTTGCCTCATGTGTTACAGAGAATAATCAATTTCGCAATCTCTTCTCGCCTATTAGGAAATATGTTGTATATTTGGATTCTACTAAAGTTCTTTTCGTCGGGTTTCCTTGGATTTAGTAGTGACCGTTTACACGTGTCTATATTTACCTCTTTTACTGGTGCATTTAATGTTATCCGGTCATAACATTTTTCTCATCTATTTATAGGAGCATCCCGTGTGAAGAATTTTCCTTTTCCTTTTCATCTTCTTCATCGTCTGCAAGTGTTCTTCTTCTTCATCGTTCGCAAGTGTTCTTCTTCTTCATCACTTTAGCTATTCCCTACCGTTGTTACTCTCATGGCGTCCGGGTTTGTTAATTTTGCCATATCCGCTGATTTTGTGGTTGATTAAATTTGAGATTAGCTTTTCTTGTTGAAATCACACTGGTATGATTAACTTTGTGGTTCTTTTACGCCATTGTTGTTTAGCAAGAACCAACCCCAACTAAATTTACCGTGAAGGACCCTCTTCTTTCTTTGGGCTCGCCATCGAAATCTACTTCGCAACAAGAATCCCTCACGCAACCAAAGCCCACTTCGAGAGCAAAATCTACGGCTACAAAAAGACAGTCTGCAGTGACAAGGTATTTAAGAGACATTTGTTTTTATTAACAATGCGTTGTTGCCTCTTGCTTTCCTATTTAATTTGTCATTCGCGGGGATGATAAAACTCTTGGTCATACTCCCAAAAGGTTTCGCTACTCTAAACCTGTTACCCCAGACGTTCCATTTCCTTCATTCACGCCTTCGTCTCTGCTGCAAATCTTCGCAAGATAATTTTGTGCCTCTTTCTTCTCGTAACATTACCAGCGACAATATTTCTATACCTCAACTCCTCATAGACCAAGTTCCTTATAACCTGTCCTACTACAAACGATCTTATACCTCCTCCCCGCTATCAATGTCCTTGCTATTTCTCCAATCACCTCTCTCCCTGGAACCTCCTCTTCTCATGAGGTTCCTTTGACAAAGGACGACTCGTCTTCTTTGTTTGAACAAATTCCTCTAACTGCAGAAAATTTGGAGGGGATAGATGTGGCCTTTAAGGTTCTTTCTGATCTCGTGAATGATGCCAAAAAGACTTCTGCTGATCCTATCAAATCCAATGTCTGCGAGATTTTAAGTAAGCACCTTGGTCTGATAGGATCTCGCAAGCATCTTTAGTTCAAGAGATTAATAAGCTGAAGGATGATCTCCAAGTTATGGCTGTGAAGTGCAATAATCTCCACCTTGAAAATCAAAAATTTCTCAATATTTCACTAGATCGTGATAATCTTCGCAAGAAGAATGAAGAATTAAAAGGTATGCTCTCGCCACCTCTCTCTTTTTTTTTTTTTTTTTTTTTTTTTTTTACAATCCCTTGCTCGTCCTCCAAGTATTAAACCAGAAACGAATAATGGAGATATATCAGACGGAGTCTATCGTTGAAGAGGTTCGAGTTGAAAGAGATGCTTGGATGGAGCAATATAATCTCTTAGATAATCTTCATACCTATGCAGCTGATCAAATAAATAACTTGTCTAAAGAGAATTTTGATTTATCGCAAAAGCAAGTCTCATTAAATAATGACTTATCTCGCCTCTCTTATTCTTTGACTAAAACTAATTTGGAGTTGGAAACTTTATCGGATGAGAATCGAACTCTTTCTCAAGAGAAACGTTCTCTGTTGAATAAGATGGCGAGCTACTACTTGTGAGTATAATGCTTGTCAAAAGTTATGTGAAGAACAAGAGCAAGCTAAACATACTTTGAAAAACCAACTTGAAGAAATTATCGCTAGAGAGATAAACTTATTCAAGGTAGAATAACTTTGAGTGTAAAAGCGAAGCAATTCCAAGAACAATGTGCCAAATTAGAAAAATCTAACTCTACTCTTGCGATCGAAAATTCCATACTTGTTTCCAATGAAAAGAATTTGCGATCTCGATTGAAAGGCTTAGTTGGAGATTCATTTGATGATGCCATGGACTGTTTGGGGAATAACTTCGCAGCTTTAATTCAACATCTTACTTCTCAAAAGGAAGGTAGTCAAATTATTTGACTATCTTAATTTATTTATTTATTCCATGAATGCTTTATTACCCTAAAAATGCCAATAATGTTCGATAAGAATTTTCTTTGATCTTGTGTATTTGTTATGCGGACTGCAAAGAAAGCTTCGCTCCACTATCTCCACCCTCGTGTCGATTATTCTAAAATTCGCAAGGAAAACGGACTACTACGCCGCGTCTCTTGCTCGTTCTCGCGACCAGTGCGGAGCGAAGGTTTGATTATGTGTCTTATTGTAAGGACATTGAGAGTAAGAATCGTCAAAGGCACTTTGCTTTCGCCAATTCCCTCTTAAAGCGGAAGTTCTTGTGAATGATATTTTGTTTGTCGAAGTCTCTTGATCCTATTCATGTCGATCCTTTGGAAGTAAGTGATGATGAAGTCCCTAATTCTCCAGATAGTGATTATGAATATGAAAGCTGCGAAGATCTCCCTGATAAGGAAGTTGTCGATGAAGATCCAAATAGAAAGACTCCTGATGAAAATCCAAGAACTAGCGAGAACGAAGGTGATGAAAACATTTCGATGAGAATCCACCAACCGATGGAGGCGAAGCTGATAAAGGCGCAGAAAAGTCTCAACCACCTTCTGTATTTGATAATGCTGATGTAGAGAGTTAAATTCTCTTTGTAACTTGTCAAAATTCCTTTTTGTGTGAATGATTTAACTCTTTGATTGAGTAATTCCCATATTTCTTTCTTCCTTTCTTAGTTAAGACAACCTTGCGAGCATGTTCGCTCATTAAATTTTTTATTAAGTAAAACCATCCCAATCGTGGATTTGATTTTAATTCTTCTTCTTTGCGACAAGGTCGCAGTCGCCTTTACATTTTCATGCAATGGTCCATTGACCTTGCCTTATCATTTTTGTGTGGTCTTCCAAGTTAGACCTCCTAATTAGAGGTCTTCCCCCACCCACCTTTTATCGCGGCAAAATCGCGGGACGTCTTTACACTTGCATGTAAAGACCCATTGATCTTGCCTTATCATTTTCCAAGTATTTTTGCCTCTGCGGATGTTTTTAGTCAAGACAATATGACAGGCCTAGATATCCTTGCGAACATAAAGTCCCATGACATTGCCGTCTTGCGACGAAATCGCGGGGGACGTCCGTACACTGTCGTGTAAAGACCCATTGACCTCGCCTTACCCTCGCGTTAGTATTATTGCCTCTGCAGGATCATTGCACAAATATGACGAGCCTAAATTCTCTTGCGAAAACATAGCCTCATGACATTTGCGTCTGTTTTGACACTCCCCTAATGGAGAGCGCCGCCTTATCATCTCCCAGTTGCCCCTTCAAGGAGGCGAAACATCGGCCATACAAGACTAGCTCCTCCCATCCTGGTCTTAACAACAACCAGTTGTTTTCGCAGCCTCTTATCCCTTATACCTATAGGGTTTATGGTTACGAGACTGCACCCTAAGTGGAGTTTTCTTCGGGCGAGTGCAACATATGCCAAGACTTGCCAAGAATGGCCAGGGTAGGTTCATCCATCCCGGGCACTCGCTCAACCGTGTACCTCGGCGCCTTGAGCATACACGACTCCTTGGAAGAGACCCTCGGTCGCCCAACCGAGGGTATAACCTTATATATATAGTTGGGAATCCAAGGTACCTCTCCCGGATAGGCTTTCATGGGCTCCAAATTTTCATGACTCAGGCTTCAGGAGCGGTGTAACCTTCCCCCTGAGCCATGTCGAGAGATTCCCCCTTATATGACGCACTTTAGGTCTTACATTTGCCTCTTACGAAATGTTATTCGCGAACTAGGGTGTACGCCATAAAGGTTCGTCCCATTCTTTTATTCGTTCGTTTTTGTTAAGCCATTCATGACTCTTTGTTATTCTTATCGCGAGATCTTCGCGGATTTTCTCTGCATTTTATTGAATTTCGCAAATATTTTGCGTAGAAGTACTTCATCTTAATTCATTTTTCCTCCCCATTTTTATGGGTAATATTTCTTTAGATATAATCTATTCCATGGTCTATCCAATTTTTGTCCCACATCTTTTCCTTCGGGATCCATCAATCTATATGCCCCTGTACCAACTACCTCTTTGATGATATAAGGTCCATCCCATTTTCTCGCCAACTTGCCTCCACTTTCACGTTGATATATTGGGGTTTCTCGCAACACCAAGTCTCTGGTTGGAACTCACGTATTTTTACACGCTTGTTATATTCTCTAGCCAATCTTGATAATTCTCCATGTGTCGCAATGCCTTTTCTCGTTTTTCTTCCAATTCATCCAACTTGATTAGAATGTTGCTGCGCTAAGATTTTTCTCCCAAACCTCTTTTTGGTAGTCGGAATCACGACCTCTGTTGGGAGTACTGCTTCAACTCCATAAGTTAAGCAAAAAGGGGAAATTCCTGTGGCTTCTCTTCTAGTTGTATTATAAGCCCATACTGCATTGGGTACTTGTTCGCACCATCCCCTATTGTGTCCTTCCAACTTTTTCTTCAATATATCGGCAATTGTTTTGTTTGTTGCCTCCGCTTGGCCATTAGCTTGTGGATATAATGGAGTTGATTTTCCACATCTTATTTGAAACGCATTAAGCAGCAACTCTATATTTTGCCCTTCAAACTGCTTCCCATTATCAGATACCAATTGTGCGGGGATCCCAAATCTGCATATAATATTTTCAAATATAAAAGTAAAAACATCCTTATCGCGAATGTGTTGGACCGCTTTCACCTCTGCCCATTTTGTGAAATAGTCCGTTGCGACAATTAAGTACCTTCTTTGTCCTGTTCCCAGTAAAAATGGTCCCACAATATCTAAACCCCATTTTCCAAAAGGCCACACACTTCTCGAAGAATTTAACGGTGCTCCGTGCATGTATCTTCTTCCCATGTCTTTGACAATCTTCGCAGCGTCTGGATATTGCTCTCGCGTCCTCATGCATATATGGCCAATAATATCCTTGCGTCTTTGCCTTATATGCCAAAGATCTCCCGCCGCTATGATTTCAGGCATCCCCACTATCAAATCTTCAATATGGTTTCTCCTTCTTTCCTTGTTAGACATCGAAGCGAAGGTCCCTCAAAAGATCGCCGATAAAGCACGCCATCTCGTAATTCATAATTTGTTGCCCGACTCTTTAACTTGTGTGCGTCCAATCTATTTCTTGGTAACTCTCCTTTCGTTAAGTACGCATGAAGTTCTACCCTCCAGTCTTCCTCGCGACATTGCATTTCATCTACCACCATCATTATATCTGCTTCTTGTCCTTCCTCTTTATTAATTGATGGCGCCAATGGCGTACGTATTTTGATATTCCTCGCGATCGGGTCTGTCATCATGCTTGATATAAAGGCAAAAGCGTCTCACGAGTCTATTATCTCTCCTTGATATGTGCCTCCATTTTATTTTCGGTATACGTGCCGATAATTCTTCGACATGCTTCTTATACTTTTTCAAAGATGGATTATTTGTAGTGTACTTCTCTTTACTTGGTGAATTGCTAGTTGCGAATCACTTTGGTAATCCTTATATTCTCCAATTTCATTTCTATTGCAAGTCGCGAGCATGTATTATAGCTTCATACTCTGTTTCATTATTCGTGGATTCAAATTCCAATCTAAAAGAGAAAGCTAATTTATTGCCTTAAGCGAAATCATAACAATTCCCACTCCATTTCCTTCTCCATTTGACGATCCATCTACTAATATTTCCCACCTATCCTTCTCGGTTAGCGGGTCTTTTGGGTCTCCATACTCTTCTTCTACATCCATCATCTCATCTATCGCTTCGTCTTCTTCCAAGGGAAATTAACTAAAAAGTCTGCGACAACTTTGTGACTTAGTTGAGGATAATATCTCATACTTGAGCTTACAATGGCTTATTTGAGCATTCCATCTTTCAACTCTTCCCGATCTTTTGAGTGTTTCATCAACGACTCGATTGGTATTTTCGTTACTACTTTAATAGTATGCGCTTGAAAATATATGCGAAGCTTGAATGTTGCATAAACTAATGCCGAGGATTAATTTTTCGATCTTGAATAATTTCTTTCTGCGGCATTAAAAGTTTTGCTGATATAATAGATTGGTTTTTCTACTCCTGCGTCCGTTCGCAGTAGAACTGCACTTAAAGCATGCGAAGTTGTCGCGAGGTATATTAATAATTCCTCTCCTGGTTCTGCCTTCTGCATAATGGATATATCCATTAAATGCTCTTTGATCCCTTGTAAAGCCTTTTCACATTCGTCCGTCCACTTAAATTTCGATCCTTTTTTCAAAACGCTGAAAAAGTGTTTACACTTATCAGATGACCGCGAGATGAACCTTCCTAGTGATGCTAACAACCCATTCAGCTTTTGAACATCCTTTCTTTATGTCGCAGTGTCGGCATATCGCGAATCAAGCTTTTACTTTTCCGGGTCAACATGTATTCCTTCCTTTGATACAATGTAACCCAAGAACTTCCCTGACGCAACTCCGAAGGTACATTTTTCTGGATTTACTTTGATGTTAAAACGCCTCATTTGCTCAAAAATTTCTTTCAGGTCTCGCACGTGATCTTACTCGCCTTCTTACTTTTTACCAAAGCATGTCATCTACATATACCTCTAGTGTTTTATGTATCCATTCTGCGAATACCTCTTCTACCATCCTTTGATACGTTGCTCCAGCATTTCGCAGACCAAACGGCATTTTAGTATAGCAGTATAATCCTCTTGGAGCGAAGAAAGCAGTATGCTCTTGATCTTCCTCGGCAAGAGGAATCAACCTTTGTACCCGTCCGGAGATGATACTCTTTCATTCCGTTTTCGACTAGTTGTGGAATATCCGGCAATGGAAAAGCTGTCTTTAGGGCAAGCTTTATTTAAATCGGTGAAATCAATGCAAATCCTTATTCCTTGTTCTTCTTCGGAACTATAACCATATTCGCTATCCATTCGGGATATTTTGCTTGTCTAATAATCCCCGCATCCAAGATCTTCTCCCCACACGCAGTTCTTCTTCTATCTGAGGGTGATATGCTGTTGCTTGCTATCTTTCTAATTCTTTGTTTAAATGGCTTCACATTTTTATCAATTTCTAACTTGTGACGGCTATCGACGGATCTATACCGGATATCCCATGCGAAGATGTCTTTATAATCTTGCAACAGATCGACATTCTTTTTTTTTTCTTCATCCGCTCCCATGTTAGTTCCAATCTTTAGCATCTTGGGTTTTTCCTTAGTTCCAATATTCACTTCTTTGGTTTGTTCTTCCGCGACGTAACTGGCCTTCGGTTCTCCCATGGGGGTTGGTCCTTTTGGTTCTTTCGCAAGATCATTTTCCTCTCCCGAGGTCTCGCTAGGTATGCCTTTTCCTTCCTTTGCTCTTATCATGTAAACTCTGAACTCTTCTTCTTTCTTAGCCGCCTTCGCCATCTTTTTGCGGTGCTTTGATATATTCTTTCGCTTGTTTACTTGTTCCTCTCAACACTTTACTTCATTTTGATAATATATTCTTCCTTTAGCAGTATCCCCTTTGATCTCGCCGATTCCAGTTGGTGTAGGAAACTTGATACATTGATGAAGCGTCGACGCCACGGCTTTTATTGCATGTACCCATGGTCTTCCTAGTAATAAGTTATACGGTGATTCCATATCTACTACGCTCAATGTCACCTGTGTTTCGATTCTTCCTAATGGAATACGTATTTTTGTCTCCCCTCTAACTTTTGTTATGGATTTACCAAAACCTTGAATATTATATGCCGCGAAAGTCATATCTTCGTCTTTATATCCCATCTTTTTGTAAGCGTGATAGAACATGATGTTCACTCGGACTCCTGTATCGATTAAAACTCCATTCACCACCCATGTTTTCACCGTGTTCTCCGATTCCTCTCCTTCCTTATACGCGTTGAGTGCGATCACCAATGGAGATGTGTGATCCAAATTTTCTTTGGATATTTCCCCGCGTGAATGTTATCTCTTGCTTTTCCCAATCCTTCAAAGGTGATGTTATTTCTCTATCCGTAATCTTCTTTCCTTCAAAATCTCGTTTGTGTATTCTTCCTCCGATATTTTCATGAAATTCGCTAATCATTACTCTTGTGTATCTTGTCTTTGTATGCCATATCTTTTTCATCCGATTTAAGATTTTCCTTTCTCATTTTCCTGATTCAAACAACTTTAATTGCAATCTTCTCTCTTTACCAATGATCGTCCCTGTTTCTAGCGCATATGTAGTTGCGGGAAATCCCACACTACACCCCTTACTCAGTTTTGCTTAATTAATCCATTGAAAGATGTGTGATCAAGAATATTTATTAATTGATTCTGTGAAATGTTTACACAAGACAATAGAATTACACTTGGAAATTAAAGCGCTCTTAAACTTTCTCTCTCCTAATGACTTGCTTCCCCATTCAAAAGATCTCTCCTCTTCAACAGATTCACCCAGCCCCTTTATATAGGGTAATACATAGTGGATGACAGCTAAGCTATCCTTTATTTTCGGGAATGTCTCGCGAAGTGTCGCAAATGCGCAAATACTCATTCTCGCGACACTTCTTACCCCTCGCTTGAGTTTCATGTCTTCCAATTACTTTGTTTGTCGTTATTCATTGCGTCGTTTATTTTAGCTATCTGCGACTGCCTCGCGACATCGTCGTTTATTAATCCCGCGAGCCCTGTACGTTGCGATATTATGATCCTACATCTCGAATTAGGATAGCAGTGTTTTGTTGAGAATCGTACATCACTGCGTTCTACCGTTTGAAGTCGAAGATCAACCTAAGCTTTTAGAGAACTTCTTCAACAAAAGGTAAGTGAAGACTGAACCACTTATATCTCAAGTTATATTTATTTTTTTATCTATGCGAAGTTTTCGCATGACTAATTAAACTATTGCAAGCATATCAAGAATTTCGAGTCAAGTTTATCTTGGTAATTAGTTCTCGAAATATAGATGACTAAGCTTAATAAACATTTGTTTATGCTTGATGAATTTCGGTTAAGAGCAGGGAAAATAGGCACTGCTAGAGGTCTTTTTCTAGATTGGAAAACTAACATCAATCTTTCCAATAATCACATTAGTGCAATCATTACTCTTAGCAATGGCAATCCTTGGCTCTTTACAGGGTATTATGGTAGTCCATATACCACTGAAGATAAGTAGAATTCTTGGAAAATATTATAACAAACTGAGAAGGATACTACTCTACCATGGCTCATTATGGGAGATTTCAACCTTGTTCTACATGTTTATAAAAAGTACAGTCAGCACCCTATAGACACATTGCTGAAGCTGAGATGTTCCTAAAGAAAATTGAGGAAGCCAACCTTACTGATTTGGGGTTTACTGAATGCCCTTTCACGTGGACTAACAGAAGAATGGGTACTCTTCTCACTGAACAAAGGCTGGAAAAAGGTCTAGCAACTGGTTAGACATCTTCCCCAACTCAACTATCTCTAACCTCCCAACCATAGGATCTGATCATAATCCTATTCTTCTCAATACCAGTCCAAACTGGACAAATTCTTTTCAAATTATTTGGTCCATGACTTGATCACCAGGACTGCAAGGACATTGTGGATGAATGCTGGAGCAAAAGACACTAGGATCTTCTGCTTTCATTATATCCAGGAAGCTAAAGGATGTCAAAGTTAAAGTCAAGATTTGGAACAAAGCTATTTATGGAAACATTAAAACCAACCTAGAGGAGAGTATTCAAAACCTTGAATGGATCACTAAGAACCAGTTCGATATTAACAGAGGAAAGCCCATTAAATATGCTAAAAGACTAGTGGAGCATTGGCATGATATCAAAGAAAGTTTCTGGAAAACAAAAAGCAGAGATAAATTCATTAAATTTTGGGACAGAAACACAAGATATTTCCATGACTCCACTAAGAAAAGAATTAGAAGAAACAAGATAGACTTAATTCAAAAGAAGATGGTGCTTGGCTTCACAACTTCAAGGACATCTCAGAGTGTATCACCAATCACTTAGAAAATATGCCACTGCTGAAAACAGTATCCATCAACCACAACGTCATCAAGTCATCAATATTATACCTAAGTTCATTGCCAAATCTGAAAAATGAGAACCTTCTTTTAGCCCCTAGTGCCTTGGAAATCAAAAATACCCTCTTCAGCATGGCCGGTGACAAAAGTCCAGGTCTTAATAGATTCCCTCGTAACTTGTTTCAGGCTAACTAGGAGGTGGTTGGTCAGGATATCATTGACATGGTGCAAAACTTCTTCAATTTTGGTTTCCTTCTTAAATAAATGAACTCCAACTTCATATCCCTTATCCCTAAAGTTGAGAACCCAACTTCACCAGCTCACTTTAGACCTATATCTCTATGCAACCTATAAAATCATCTGCAAACTCCTAGCCCAAAGACTCAAACCTCTCTTACCTAAGCTCATATCTTCTTTCCAATCTGCTTTCATACATGGTAGACAGATATATGACAATATTGCTATAGCTCATGAGCTTATACATCACATGAATACCAGAAATGGCAAGAAAGGTTCTAAAGAAATCATGGGGATAAAAATTGATATGGCTAAAGCTTTTGACAGAGTTAACTTGGAATTCCTTCTGAGTATCATGTGTTAAATGGGATTTAGTACAAATGGTGTAATCTTATACTTCCACTACAAATTCATCTATGCTGGTGAATAGTACTCCTGTAAATTTCTTCAAACCTTTCTAGAGGTCTCAGGCAAGGAGACCCTCTATCTCCATATTTATTTATCTTCTGCATGGAAGATGTCTCCAGAATTCTAATCAATACTGAATCTCAAGACCTTATTCATGGTATTAAACTCAGTCCTACTGCTCCAGCCAGTAGCCACATGTTATTTGTTGATGACTGCATGATATTCTTTCAGGCCAATATGGAGGAATGTAAAAACCTTTTGAAAAAGTGGGGGTCTAACAACCACACCCAATATTTTGCTTAATTAGCAATATGTATGGACCAACTCAGAATCAACTAGACAGTCAGACTCAATCTTAATAAAAGTATATCAAAGAGTTATATCTCAATTTGTCAATTCAATCTGCAATTAAACAAATAGGAATTTGTGAGCCCGATTGAATATAAGAAATAACTTGGACGGTATCAAAAACAAATATCCAAGTATCAATCAATTTAATCAACAACCAAAGGTTGGATTCACAATTGATTGAACTGACGCACAACCTATGATCGATATTTCAATTATATAAACAAGTATAATGCGAAAAAGAAATAACGGAGACACCAGAAGTTTTGTTAACAAGGAAACCGCAAATGCAGAAAACCCCCGGGACCTAGTCCGGATTTGAACACCACGCTGTATTAAGCCGCTACAGACACTAGCCTACTCCTAGTTAACTTCGGACTGGAATGTAGTTGAGCCCTAACCAATCTCACACTGATCAAGGTACATTTGCAATCCTTACATCTCTAAATCCCAGCAGGACTCTACGTACTTGATTCCCTTAGCTCATCTCAACCACAACTAAGAGTTGCTACGACCCAAAGTCGAAGACTTGATAAACCAATCTGTCTCACATAAAAAAGTCTATTGAATAGATAAATATGTCTCCCACAGATAAACCTATGAGTTTTGTTCCGTCTTTTGATAAATCAAGGTGAACAGGAACCAATTGATATACCGGACTTATATTCCCGAAGAACAGCCTAGAAATATCAATCATGTCACAATAATCTTAATCGTATGGTAGCAAAACAAGATATTGTGGAATCACAAACGATGAGACGAAGATGTTTGTGACTACTTTTTTTCTTGCTTATCGGGGATTAAATCTCGATCAAATCTTAGAGAAGATAGTACTCAATCACGATAGAAAACAGCAAGATCAGAACTGACAACTATAGAGAAAATAGTTGGGTATGGCTTCACAATCTCAATGAAGTCTTCAAGTCGTTAACCTACAGGGTTTTGGAAAAAAAAACTAAGGTGAAAGGAGAATCGATTCTAGTCGCAACTAGTATCACACAGAAGGTGTGGGGATTAGGTTTCCTAGTTGCTAGAGTTCTCCTTTATATAGTCTTCAAATCAAGGTTTGCAATCAATGTTACCTTGGTAACAAAGCATTAAATATTCACCGTTAGATAAAAACCTGATTAGACTGGAGCTAATATCTTTCAACTGTTAGATCGAACTTAGGTTGTTACACAAAAATGAAAAGTGCTTCATTTAGATATGAGTAACCTAACCTAAACGTGTGCACCTTTGTTGGCTCAAAAATAGTTAACCGAAGTTAGCCATATGAACACTTTCATATCAACCATATTCATCTTAACCATAACTAGTTCAAATGACTCAAATGAAACTAGTTCTAGAGTTGTTCAATTGTTTATATTCTCATAGAAGTATATAAGACACTGAAAAAGTAGGGGTACAACAACCTCGCCCAATAATTCACTTAGCAATCTGTATGGACTAACTCCAATATATTTATAAGAGAATCAACTAGACAGTCAGACTCAATCTTAATAAAAAGTATATCAAAGAGTTATATCTCAATTTCTCGATTCAATACTTACTCAAGCAAATAGAAATCTGCGAGTCTAATTGAATACAAGTGAAATTAACTTGAACGGCACCAAAGACAAATGTTCAAGGATCAATCAATTTCAATCAACAACCAAAGGTTGGATTTCCCAATTTATTGATTCAACGCACAACCTGTGATATTTCAATTATATAACAAAATATAATGCGGAAAAGAAATAACACAGACACCATACGTTTTGTTAACAAGCAAACCACAAATGCAGAAAAACCCCGGGACCTAGTCCAGATTGAACACACAATGTATTGAGCCGCTACATACACTAGCCTACTGCAAACTAATTTCGGTCTGGACTATAGTTGAACCCCCAATCAATCTCACACTGATCTAAGGTACAGTTGTGCTCCTTACGTCTCTGATCCCAGCAGGATACTATGCACTTGATTCCCTTAGCTGATCTCACCCTCAACTAAGAGTTTCTACGACCCAAAGTCGAAGACTTTAATAAACAAATCTGTATCACACAGAAAAGTCTACAGGAATAGATAAATTTGTCTCCCACAGAAATACCTACGAGTTTTGTTCTGTCTTTTGATAAATCAAGGTGAACAGGAACCAATTGATAACCCGTACTTATATTCCTGAAGAACAGCCTAGAATTATCAATCACCTCATAATAATCTTAATCGACTAGCGAAACAAGATATTGTGGAATCACAAACGATGAGACAAAGGTGTTTCTGACTACTTTTATATCTTGCCTATCGGAAAAATTAATCTCAATCCAATCTTACGATTGTACTCAATACGATAGAAACATCAAGATCACGCAACTACAGAGAAAATAGTTAGTTCTGGCTTCACAATCCCAATGAAGTCTTCAAGTCATGAACTTACAGGGTCTCGGTAGAAACCTAAGGTTAAAGGAGAATCGACTCTAGCTTATACAACTGGTACCACACAGGAGGTGTGGGGATTAGGTTTCCCAGTTGCTAGAGTTCTCCTTTATATAGTCTTCCAAATCAGGGTTTGCAATCTAAGTTACCTTAGTAACAAAGCATTCAATATTCACCGTTAGATGAAAACCTGATTAGATTCAAGCTAATATCTTTCAACCGTTAGATCGAACTTAGCTTGTTATACACAAATGAAATGCACGTTCATTTAGGTTTGTGTAACCGTACCTAAACGTGTACACCTAGTTGGTTCAATAGTAGTTAACCAAATGGTTAGCCATATGAGCACTTTCATATTAACCATATTCATCTTCACCATAACTAGTTCAAATGACTCAAAAGAACTAGTCAGAGAGTTGTTCAATTGCGTAGATCTCATAGAAGTATACAAGACACAATTGAAGCAAAATCGATTTTGATTCACTCGAATAAATTCATGAACATTATACCCACAATTTGTAAAAGATTGCATTCCTTATTATATAAATATATTAGTTCATGAACAAAACGATTTTAGAACATAATCCACTCAAGTATGCATACGTTAGTGACCGGACTGAGTTTGGGTTCCCTAGTACGCGAATTTGTACGCATACCACCAACCTCAGTAAAGTCCCGGAACTTGAACCTCACGCCAGTACGCGTACCGGTATGCGTACTTGGTTCGCGGACCTTGACAAACCAATCAGTATGCATACCATGGTTCCCAAACTTGGATTATACATATGCAAGTATGCATACTGTGCTTATATCCAATTGTTTTAAACTCTCATTTCAACCAATGAAACATTCTCGGAAGACGTGAATAGCTGTCTCACACAAATTATTAGCTTCCAAGTGATCGAATGATCAATACGAAACATTCTGAGTCTACATCAAATGACTGTCTCACACAAATCATGTAAGATGTTACCAGGCGATTTTCACATGATCATCTTTTAACTTTCGTCAAGAATATAATATGAACTTGGTTAAAGTAAAAGCTTACCAACACATATTTCGAGAAATATGTAAGCGCGTTAAACTCAGCTCAAAATATCAAATGTGTATAGACTTTTGTCTCAAATAGGAGATAGAGTAGATAAACTTTTGAGTGATAGATAAGCTCAAGTCTCCACATACCTTTTGTTGATGAAGTTCTACAATCTCCCCTTAGTAGTTCTTCGTTTTCAATCGATGAAAGTCGTGAAGTCTAATGCTCAACTACACTTTTCTCCTAATCCGAGACTTAGCTATAAGTAGACTAGAAATCAAGACTTATAGTTTTGGCAACCAAACTTGACAACAAGCTTGAGATAGCAACGCTTGCGAGTTCGACCGAGCACTTGTCAATATATTTTAGGATTTCAGTCAGACCTCTGGCTATATGATAAATTTCTCCAAGTCTGGTATTGTCTTCAGCACGAATATTGCTTCTGATATTGCTGACTGAAAATACGAAGTACCAAAATACACCACTGCTTTTTTTAGGCAATCTGTATGGACAAACTCAATACAATTCCGATAGTTAACCTCAATCAATGAATAATGTCTTATATTTATATCTCCTTCTCTTGAGGTTAAAAAGTTTACAGAACCAAATCCGTGAACCTAATCACAAAGAGATAACTTGGACGGTACCGAAGATCAATGTCCAAGAATTAATCAAGTCATATCCAACAAACTAGGTCAGAGGTCTCTACTATGATTGATCAACGCACAACTTGTGATATTTTAATTATAAAGATAAACAATATAATGCGGAAAAAGAAATAACACAGATATCAGAAGTTTTGTTAACGAGGAAACCACAAATGCTGAAAAACCTTGAGACCTAATCCAGATTGAACACCAAATTGTATTAAGCCGCTACAGTCACTAGATTACTACCAGTTAACTTCAGACTGGAATGTAGTTGATCCCTAAAAGGTATCTCACCGATTAAGGTACAGTCGCGCTCCTTACGCCTCTTGAATCCCAGCAGGACTTCGCGCAATTGATTCCCTTAGTTGATGCCACACAAACTAAGAGTTGCTTCAACTCAATTGAAGACTTTAAACCAAACCTGCCTCCCGATCGCTGTCGTAAGCGTCAAAAATAATTTACACTTTCTTACTACTCAAAATATAAATATAGCAAGGGCAAGAAAGGATCGATCCTGACGAGAGGTCTAGGTTGTCAAATTGTTATGGTTTCCTATATAAAACACCCTAAGAATTTCGATTGTGTAAATAAAAATAAACAAAAAGCAAATAAAGTACGCAAATCAAGGATGTGAAAGTATTGGTTACGGATTTCGTTTTCATTCACAAACATGGTTTCACCACAATAACTAGAATTGATATTTTAATCTCAACTTTTATCAAAGACCCTAGAATACCTTGATCGCAAGAATATCCCACAAACCTCCTCATGTCATCAACAAACACATTAAAAGATGCGAATATGAATTCTACCTAAAGGAACAACCTAACGTGTAAAAGCACTAATCAAGTTTAATTCCCTAGATGCGTTAAGTTCTATGAAATCAGGCCAATCAAAGCAATCGAACGTGGAAAGCGCACTAATCCGATTTAACAAAGGTTATAACTCACATATGATCATAAGAATATATCACTACAAACTATAATCATATTTATGCTACTTGCAATCCGGAATTATCACTTTTGCGTATAATAACCCTAATCTAGCAATAGAGATGAAAGCAAACTCAATCGACTCGCGACTCGACTAACAAGCATTCAAATCATGTAACAATATTCATGGTGAATCATAAACGATAATATGAGAGAAAACTAATTTATTGCACAAAAACTCATGTTTGGAAATTCAACTTATTCCATAACCAATAATAAAAACTCTAGCTCATATTCATGGAGTTCATAACAAGAAGAAAGAGAAGTTTCATGTTTCTAAACCCTAGAACAAAAGTAGAGGCCAAAAAGAATAGAATAGATAAAAAAAAAATAGCTATGTGTTTTGAGAAAAGTCTTCTCTTTTATAGCTCCACTCCTTCCAAAACTAGGTTTTGTCTTCAAAGTCCATTAGTTGGAAATTCACCCTACCACGAGAGAGAGAAACCCGTGTAGAAATTTTGTCCCAAAACGCTCGCCGGAAAATCGGGATTATGGCCGGAATCCGTAGGAAAAGTCGCTTGGGAAAAGTACCTCGGGTGACCGGCAAAGTCAACCCGGTCACCGGTCAAGGTCGGATGGATCGGTCGAGTCAACTCGGGTCGGGCGGTGAGTTAACTCGGTCAGAGTGCCCGAGTCGGGGAGAGTCGGGATGAGTCACGAGTCGGCTCGGTCGGAGTTGTGAGTTAGTCATCGCCCTAAGCCGATTGAGTGATTGAGTGACTTGGCCTTGGCTCGAGCCAATGCATAGGCCTTAGTTGTGTAGCACAATCATTGTGCTTGACCATGATGGTCAGTCTTCCACCGCAACTTCGAGTGCATAACTTGTAATGCACCATTCCGCTAAATTTCGCGGCTCAAATCACAAAGAACTTCACGTTTCTCGCCTTCATACAAGCTCACAAACCTCATCCAACCCTAGCGAGATCAATATTACTTCCTCCGGCTCAAACCATTCCTTAAACACCCATCAAAGAACTTCACATTGAGCCTAAACCTGCCATGAAACATCTCTACTGAGCTTTCAGCTCAGACCTGTCTTAAGCCATTAGTAACAGCAGACCCCCCTATCTCTTGACCTTGTAGACAAGCTCAGATCCTTGCACTCTCTGCTCAATGCTCTTCTCAGCCAACAGCTGCCACTGCCACAGCTCTTCAGTTCTTCCGGAGACTCAATCGAAACCCATTCATCACCTGAGTTCAAACACCACATTCACTGAAGCACCATTCATACTCAGGCTTCAGTTTCACAGTCCATCTCCATCTCCCTGTTCTTCTCAATTGCACTTCTCTGTAACTCCTTCACATGAAACCCACAACACCAACATTCACAAGCTCCAACCTGCACTTCCATCCATGTCTGCTCATAACCCAGCCAACATCACAGCTGCCAATTACCTGCAACATTTCAGCTCCTGTTGCAATCCAACATAACCTCAAGCCCTCACTTCAGTTCCATTATAACATAGCACAAACCTGCTGTACCATTGCAACAGCTACTCAGCTACACCCACTGTGCTTGCAGACTAAACTTCCACCAGACATGTATCTAGCATTCATCTAGCATCCACTTCATCCATTCCTTGATCTTCATAGCCTTGCCAACACATCCCTTCGCACTAGCTAGCTCCTGCAGGTTCCTTGCTTCATCCATAAGTCCATACCTCACTGCATCCACCAGGCCTACATAACCTACAGCATTGCCCCGTAACTCTGCATCACCTCGGAGACATTCTCAAACTCTAACCAAGTCCCTGCAATCGAAACCAGACATCACAGTGTTACCAGCACTACCAGACTCTCCTCTTCTCAGTTTTTGTAGCTTCAAAACCACCAAAGTCTTTTAACTTCTCCGCTTCTCGAACCACAAAGACCAAATTCGTCTCCATTACGCTTCGGTTCAACCCCAGTGCATTACTTGCACAACCTCCGCAGCCATTACCACCATATCTCCATTTCAACCATACAAATCACCATCTGATTAATCTCCAATCGAATTCTTGAGCTCAGCCAGTGACCCTTCATGCACAATTGCAGCAACATCAACACCCATTCTCACCAGAACAACAGCTTCATTCATTCTCCATTTGTCTGTTCCATACCACCATCTTTTCATCTTCAGTTCATCACCAGCCTCTCATGGAAGTGACCACCAATTCCATGTCAAGAACCCATCTTCTTATTCTCTCGATCTGAAGCTTCAGGCAATCTTAATCATATTTTGGGGAAGAACAGAAAGGGTTAATCGAATCCCTAATTCTCTCATCCATCTCAGTTAACTCCTCCTCGAATTCGAGTCAAGATACGACCCATTAAATCACCACGAGAAACCCCATTTATTCCTCCATTGTCTTCTTCTCTTCAATGTCTTCTCGTTACAACTCAACCTCGCTTCTTCATCATCTTACATCTCATATGTGATAACCCTAATTATCAAATCGCTCACCGAACCATCTTCTTCAAAAACCACGATCCCATTTCTTGATCGCTACTTGATCGACCCCAAGCTCAATTTCTGTCAACTTCGAGATAACTCCTCTCGAATTCAAGAATGAAGCCGCTCTTGTCTCGCAATTTAGAACTTGGTCTCATTGTGTTGGTCGACCTAGTTTCCAGGGTTATAGCCACAAAGTGGATTAGGCACCTGTTCCTGGATAAGGGCCAATCCCATAGCTCATTAGAGAATTTGGCCTGTCAGTTTTGGAAAACTGACAACCTAATTCTCTGCTTTGTCATCTTTCTCATACGCGCATCGGATTGACTTCAATCTTTACGCCGCCGGCTTCATATTTTCGTTCTCTTCAAGATGATTGAGAATCAATCCTCGAGTAAGCGAGTTCCACTTCCTTTTGCTCCAAATGACTCCAAAGTACCGATTAGCTCAAAAGTAATCATAAGATACATAATTTACAAGAAAACTCGCAAAGAAAGCGTAACTACTAGATAGTTAGGTGTTTTAGACACCTATCAGATTCCCCCACACTTAGACTTTGCTAGTCCTCGAGCAAATCAAACAAAACAATAAAATACAACAACTCCGTGTCGTCGAGGCTACGGTTAATTTTAGCATAAATAACAAGCCTTTAAACCCCTAGGTGTCCCTAGTGGACGAGTTATAGTCTCGTGAGGGTTTACTAGAGATATACCCACAAAACCTATATTTCTAACTCCGTCTATTCGTGACAAATCAATGAATGAATCCAAAATGACTACAGGAGGAGGTACCTTGCAAATTCAATTCATATATAGTAAATAAACTCTAATTAGATAGTCAAACAAGCCACAATACTCGGAAACTAACAAACCACAATCACAATGAAAAGATTAAGAAGATGGATAAAGATGTAGATGTTGGCGAATATTCACAAGTGTTCGATGTTTCCCATATCTGTCTGAAGGTCACTGCTAAGATGAACCTAATCCTATTGGATTGAGCTACTTGGTGCTGAATGCTACATCAAATCAATTGGCATATACAAGGGAACCAAGAGTGACTTTATTCAACACAATAATAATTTCTTCTCTTTTTTTTTATATGATTGGATCAAACTGGATCCAATTTCTCTTTTTTTTAGACGGCATGATTAGATCTTTTGGATCCAAGCGCATGCTTCTTGTCAGCAAGTACATGATAGTTGCCTTGGATCCTGCATTCCACGCTTGTTTAGGCGACGGAGACAGGGACTACGTTTCACACATACTGCTATTCCCAAGTGTCTTTTTATTCCGTTTTGGTCTAATTGGTCGGTCCTTTTTTTTTTTTTTCAATTTTTTTTTTTCTTTTTTTTTAGTAACTCAGCCACTCTATTTCATCCTAGCAGTAATAACACGTCGATGTTTAGTGACCCACCAAAGCACTTAGAGAATAATAGATAAATATGGAAAAATAAAAATAGAATGCGATATGGTGATATTCCGAGATATGGTAACAACTATCATGTTAATTTGTGATTTCTGAGCTATATTCTTCCCTTTTAGTTAATTGGTTCCTCAACTCCTGCATTCAAAATGGTTCCATCCACTAATGGTGTCATCCTAAAGGCACAAGTTTCTAGATTTCGGAGTTCAAAAAGCACAAATTTTTCTTTTTTTTTTTCCTTTTTTTTTTTTTTTTTTTTTAAAAAAAAAACGTAAAACAAACTAAAACATATAAATGCTCCCCCACACTTAAACTTTACATTGTCCTCAATGTAAAATTGAATCGTCAAAGAAGGTTCAAGGTGGGAAATTCCATAAATGATATGCAAAAACAAGAAAATAAAGATAAAAGCAAATGCATAAAAATAAAAAGATAAGGATAAAGATACAAAACCGGTGGGTTGCCTCCCACTTAGCGCTTGTTTTAAAGTCGACGGCCCGACTTGCTTCTTGTAAGATTCATTCCCCATATACCAACAATCTGAAAAGTTGGGGATCCTTCCATAGAACCTGTTTTGCAAACACTAGCTTCACACAAATATTAGTACAATAAAGCAAAAGTGAAGCTATGAATCGATAAAAGATTCCCCCACACTTATTCTTGTCCACACTTGGAAGTGTATAAAGAATATAGAAGTCGGGTACTTCCACGGTTTCTTGGTCCAAAACCTGCATAGTATGAGAATCAAGTATCTCTAATGGCGGAAATCGAGAAACAAAGTCATTCAACAATGTTTTCGAAGCACATACATTCAAACCAATAAGAGGTAAAGGAGAAGAAACAATAGGCAAAGGGTTAGATAAACCTTTCACAATCTCTTGTATTACGGAATCCTCTTCATCCTTGAAAAACTCAATTGAATTATTCACCTCATGTATATCATGGTCCTCTATCAAACCTTGCAACCATTCTTCGTCCGTTTTTGCCGTAACCAAAGTATCGACATAAACATCATCATTACAATCATTTGCAAGCTCAATTGGGTCTTCCACAATATTGGTCATAACGGTCACATTCTCAACATACTCCTCTTTGTTGTAAGGCACATACTCTTTTGCGGATCCAAATTTTATCATAAGAAACTTTTTTTAAAACACTTTCGAAAATGCATCATCCTCAAGCTCCACCCTTTGAATAGGCTCTTGATCATTATTAAGATCAATGCTTGAGTAATCTACACAAGTGTCGACATATTCCTCTTCATCTTCATCTTGATCCCAAAAAGACTCCTCGGAGATGTCACCATGAGTTGTTTCAAGCAATATATCATAATCACCATCACTATCATAGTCAACATAAGATTGTTCCTCGCTGAATTTAGTGTTGTTAATCTCTAACTCTTCCTTTTGAATAGGTGAATGATCATTATTACGATCAAGAGTTGAGTTAACTACACAATTATCCACGAAAGTGCCCAAGGATTGGCCTTTTTCAACATTAGCATCAATCAAATATTCATCACAAACCATATGCACATAAGAATTATCCATATCTTCCTTGTATTGATCAATGCCTCTTCGCAAGCTAGCCATACCTTCACGAAGTTCTTGGAGTTGCTCGTTTGTAGTCTCTTTTGCTTTTTGAAATTCCTCTTGTAAAAAGGTGGAAACTTTGTCTATAAAATTAGAGACCTTTTGTTCACGAGCATAAGAATCCTCCCATACTTGTGGTTGTTCCCCGCCATAAAGTTGTTTAGGAAAACCATAAGGTTCCATGGAATATTGGTCATAACTAATAAATTGGTTTTGATTATACCCCTGGAATTGGTAGTTGTCGTATTGTTGAGGTTGTTGAAAACCGTATCCATCCATGTAGTATGCTCCTTCCATAGAAATAAGCACCTGAAATAATTCTCAAACCAAGGTTAAAACCCAGAAAATAAGAAAAAAATAAATAAAACAAAAACTAAATACAAAAATAAGAAACCAAAAACAATTAACAACCGCTGCCTCCCCGGCAACGGCGCCAAAATTTGATCGCTGCCGTAAGCGTCAAAAATAATTTACACTTTCTTACTACTCAAAATATAAATATAGCAAGGGCAAGAAAGGATCGATCCCACAGAGAGGTCTAGGTTGTCAAATTGTTATGGTTTCCTATATGAAGAATTTCTGATTGTGTAAATAAAAATAAACAAAAAGCAAATAAAGTACGCAAATCAAGGATGTGAAAGTATTGGTTACGGATTTCGTTTTCATTCACAAACATGGTTTCACCACAATAACTAGAATTGATATTTTAATCTCAACTTTTATCAAAGACCCTAGAATACCTTGATCGCAAGAATATCCATGCAAACCTCCTCATGTCATCAACAAACACATTAAAAGATGCGAATATGAATTCTACCTAAAGGAACAACCTAACGTGTAAAAGCACTAATCAAGTTTAATTCCCTAGATGCGTTAAGTTCTATGAAATCAGGCCAATCAAAGCAATCGAACGTGGAAAGCGCACTAATCCGATTTAACAAAGGTTATAACTCACATATGATCATAAGAATATATCACTACAAACTATAATCATATTTATGCTACTTGCAATCCGAATTATCACTTTTGCGTATAATAACCCTAATCTAGCAATAGAGATGAAAGCAAACTCTATCGACTCGCGACTCGACTAACAAGCATTCAAATCATGTAACAATATTCATGGTGAATCATAAACGATAATATGAGAGAAAACTAATTTATTGCACAAAAACTCATGTTTGGAAATTCAACTTATTCCATAACCAATAATAAAAACTCTAGCTCATATTCATGGAGTTCATAACAAGAAGAAAGAGAAGTTTCATGTTTCTAAACCCTAGAACAAAAGTAGAGGCCAAAAAGAATAGAATAGATAAAAAAAAATAATAGCTATGTGTTTTGAGAAAAGTCTTCTCTTTTATAGCTCCACTCCTTCCAAAACTAGGTTTTGTCTTCAAAGTCCATTAGTTGGAAATTCACCCGGCCCACGAGAGAGAGAAACCCGTGTAGAAATTTTGTCCCAAAAATGCTCGTCGGAAAACTGGGATTATGGCCGGAATCCGGCCGGAAAATTCGCTGGAAAAGTACCTCAGGTGACCGGCAAAGTCAACCCGGTCACCGGTCAACGGGTCGGATCGGTCGAGTCAACTCGGGTCAGGGCAGGTGAGTTAACTCGGTCAAGTACCGAGTCAGGGAGAGTCAGGATGAGTCACAGAGTCAGCTCAGTCAGATTGTGAGTTAGTCACTGCCCTAAGCTGATTGAGCTGATTGAGCTGACTTGGCCTTGGCTCAGGCCAATGCATAGGCCTTAGTTGTGTAGCACAATCATTGTGCTTGACCATGATGGTCATCTTCCTGCAACTTCGATTGCATAACCTGTAATGCACCATTCTCGGCTAAATTCTCGCAGCACTCAAATCACAAGACTTCACGGTTTCTCGCCTTCATACAAGCTCACAAACCTCATCCAACCCTGGCAAGCATCAATATTACTTCCTCCACTCAAACCATTCCTTAAACACCCATCAACAACTTCACATTGAGCCTAAACTCGCCATGAAACATCTCTACTTGAGCTTTACTCGGACTGCCTTAAGCCATTAGTAACAAAGAGACCCCCTATCTCTTGACCTTATAGACAAGCTCGAGATCCTTGCACTCTCTCGCTCAATGCTCTTCTCGGCCAACACCCTTTCGCCTGACTCTTGATTCTTCCGAGACTCAATCGAAACCCATTCATCACCTGAGTTCAAACACCACATTCACTGAAGCACCATTCATACTCAGGCTTCAGTTTCACAGTCCATCTCCATCTCCCTGTTCTTCTCAATTGCACTTCTCTGTAACTCCTTCACATGAAACCCACAACACCAACATTCACAAGCTCCAACCTGCACTTCCATCCCTGTCTGCTCATAACCCAGCCAACATCACAGCTGCCAATTACCTGCAACATTTCAGCTCCTGTTGCAATCCAACATAACCTCAAGCCCTCACTTCAGTTCCATTATAACATAGCACAAACCTGCTATACCATTGCAACAGCTACTCAGCTACACCCACTGTGCTTGCAGACTAAACTTCCACCAGACCTGTATCTAGCCGAATTCCACCGTGCTCAAGCCACTGTCATTTCTCGCATCCCTTTTATCACAACCATACTTCACAATGCCAACATCAGCAGCATCTGCAGTACCATCTGAACATTGCAAGCCTGAGCTGCTTCCAGGCCATATTCAGCCACTCTATGAGTCCTTCTATGCACATTCCTAGCATTCATCTAGCATCCACTTCATCCATTCCTTGATCTTCATAGCCTTGCCAACACATCCCTTCGCACTAGCTAGCTCCTGCAGGTTCCTTGCTTCATCCATAAGTCCATACCTCACTGCATCCACCAGGCCTACATAACCCTGACATTGCCCCGTAACTCCGCATCACCTCGGAGACATTCTCAAACTCTAACCAAGTCCCCGCAATCGAAACCCGAGACATCACAAGTGTTACCAAAGACTACTGACTCTCCTCTTCTCAGTTTTTGTAGCTTCAAAACCACCAGTGCTGCAACTTCTCCGCTTCTCGAACCACAGCACCAAATTCGTCTCCATTACAGCTCAGTTCAACCCCAGCTGCATTACTTGCACAACCTCCAGAGCCATTACCACCATATCTCCATTTCAACCATACAAATCACCATCTGATTAATCTCCAATCGAATTCTTGAGCTCAGCCAGTGACCCTTCATGCACAATTGCAGCAACATCAACACCCATTCTCACCAGAACAGGAGCTTCATTCATTCTCCATTTGTCTGTTCCATTACCACCATCTTTTCATCTTCAGTTCATCACCAGCCTCTCATGGAAGTGACCACCAATTCCATTTCAAGAACCCATCTTCTTATTCTCTCGATCTGAAGCTTCAGGCAACCTTAATCATATTTTGGGGAAGAACAGAAAGGGTTAATCGAATCCCTAATTCTCTCATCCATCTCAGTTAACTCCTCCTCGAATTCGAGTCAAGATACGACCCATTAAATCACCACAGAAACCCATTTATTCCTCCATTGTCTTCTTCTCTTCAATGTCTTCTGTTACAACTCAACCTCAGTTCTTCATCATCTTACATCTCATATGTGATAACCCTAATTATCAAATCGCTCACCAGAACCATCTTCTTCAAAAACCACAGATCCCATTTCTTGACTGCTACTTGATCTGACCCCAAGCTCAATTTCCTGTCAACTTCGGGATAACTCCTCTCGAATTCAAGAATGAAGCCGCTATTGTCTCTCGCAATTTAGAACTTGGTCCAATTGTGTTGGTCGACCTAGTTTCCAGGGTTATAGCCACAAAGTGGATTAGGCACCTGTTCCTGGATAAGGGCCAATCCCATAGCTCATTAGAGAATTTGGCCTGTCAGTTTTGGAAAACTGACAACCTAATTCTCTGCTTTGTCATCTTTCTCATACGCAGTCGGATTGACTTCAATCTTTCGCCGCTGGCTTCATATTTTCGTTCTCTTCAAGATGATTGAGAATCAATCCTCGAAGTAAGCGAGTTCCACTTCCTTTTGCTCCAAATGACTCCAAAGTACCCGATTAGCTCAAAAGTAATCATAAGATACATAATTTACAAGAAAACTCGCAAAGAAAGCGTAACTACTAGATAGTAAATTAGGTGTTTTAGACACCTATCACCTCCCACGGATTAAGCCTATATAATTGATTTCCTTTTACAATCAAATAGTATGATCAAAGGTGTGGAAATCGATAGCAATAGATAAAGTCTAGCTAACCTCAAAATCCGGACTTATGCAACCAGAAGTGCAGCCTAGATTATTATTCACTTCACTAGTATAAAACCTGTGGAATTAATAAAGTTTAAGACGAAGAGAACTTTGATATTTCTATATATCTTAATTAAGTGAGAAACTCAATAATCGATCAAGATATATGATACCCGAGTTAGTAGGGAAAGATAACAGGACCTGGCTTCACGAATCCCTATGAAGACTTTGTAGTCACTAAACCCTAAAAGGGTTAGGAAGAGGATGACTCTAGATACAACTAGGACACGCTAAAAAGTAGTGTCGGGATTTAAAGATCCCAGTTGCTTGAAGTTCCCCTTTTATAGACATTTTCATGAACACGTGAGACATAAACTCTAAGTCACAAACATGTGATCAAAATAATTCTAGTGTTTTTAGAGAATTAATCAAATCCTAATTATCTCATAGAAATAATTTAAACGCACTTGAAAATATAATTGACATGATTAGTAGATGTACAAGGTACAAATGCATAGTAGTTTGTGAGTCAGTTCAGTCATGGTACGCGTACCAAAACCGAGTTCCGGAGTTCACAGAACTTTTTAAGTTTGTGTACCAGTTTGGAAACCTTAATACTGTCGCCGGTTCTGCTGTTCACATAACTAAAACGGTTTACCTACCAGTTTGGAAACGCTGCCGAGTTTAGGAACACATAATTGTTTTAGTTTGCGTACTGGTTTGGAAACAAACCCGGTTCCGTAACCACAGTTCAAAAACATTTTGCATACAAGTATGCATACCAATCCGGTTCACGAGTCACACATATTTTCGTATGAATATATATATAAGAATATGTGTACCACTAATATGTTAGTCGATATATAGCTACTCCACTACGTGTACAAGTACATGTATTACGGGTTCAGACATATAACAGTTTTCCCAGTAAAACTGGTACCACTGTCTTGTATCTGAATCAATAATAGTTCTATATTTCTCTCTAAATCGATTCGAAACATTCCTGAATAACATCAATGACACATACCACTGTTCCGGGCTATTTTCAAACGATAACTTGAATCATGATTTTGATTGCGAACAATAAATTGTCCTTAACTGAAATTCATCAAGTATGAACAAATGTTCATTAAGCTTAATCATTATATTTCGAGAAACTCGTTAACTAGATAATTAGTTTTCGACTCAAAATTCTTGTCTATGCATAATAGTTTAATTATTTATGCGACATCGTATCAAATGATAGAAAAGTGAATATAACTTGAGATATAGGTGGTTCAGTACTCTTCACTTACCTTTTGTTGATGAGGTTCTCCAAAATCTTCGGTTGATCTTCACCTTCAAATGGTAGGACGCAATGATAACTGTCGTGATCTACTATTTCTCAACTACATTTCTATCCTAGTTCGAGACTTAACTAATTGGAGATTAGAAATCAAGATATAGTTTTGACAACTAAATTTGACAACAAGCTTGAGATAAAAACACTTGTGAGTTCAACCGAGCAATGCTCTAACAATCTCTCCCTTTGTCAAGTTTAGTGACAAAACTATCAATACATATGGATAAAAAATAAAGCTTCAAAAACTTCTAGAATCCACCATGTTTTGATTTCCTTGGCTTCTTCAACTCCTTGAACTCTTCGTAATTTCAAGCTGTAACGATTCTGAATGTGTTTATCTTAGCATCGTTGTTGTTGAAGAACCGATATCATAGATATAAAAACTTTTGCAAACAAATGTTCTCAATCGTCGTCATACAGAAACATATTATTATTTCTTTTTCCAAAGTTCAATTGTATCTCAACTCTGAAGTAAAACTACGGTGATATGTTTCTCCCCCTTAATCAATACTTACATCTTTGCATAATTGGTAAAACCTATAGATTATTGATTCACTCCCCCTTACATAATGATCCGTAAATCATATGTATGTAGTATGAAAATACTAAATAATTCTCCACCTTTTGTCAATAAAATCAACAAAGATACGAAAATCGCGGGATCATAATGAATAAAATCAAAAGATATGTCAAGTTTTAAGGAAGTTTTGAGATTCCACATTACAACATAGTTAAAATGCAACTCCTCATATCAACTTATTTAGATGATATCACATAGTAATAAATACTTAGCACTCATTTTTAGGGCACTACTCGGTCGAACTCCCAAGCATTGCTATCTCAAGCTTGTATGTCAAATTTAGTTGATCAAAACTATATACTTGATTTCTAGTCTACTTATAGCTATGTCACGGATTAGGATAGAAGTGTGTAGTTGAGCTTTAGACTTCACGACGTTCACCAATTGAAGAATAAGATCAACTGAAGAGCTTGGAGGAACTTCATTAAGAAAAGGTATGTGGAGACTAAAGCTTATCTATCACTCAGAAGTATATTCTATTATATCTTCTAAAAAGACTAAGTCCTATAGCTATATAGACTTTTACATTATACACATTTGAAGCTTTTAACTTTATCTAAACTTCATCATCTACTTGACGAGTTTAGTTGTAGACAATTTATTTGTTGGAAACTATATATTAAGTCGAGATGATCATGTGAAAATTACCTTGAACATCTTACATGAGTTGTGTGAGACAATCATTTGATGTCAACTTAGGAACTTTCGTATTAATAGATTAATCACTTTAAAATTACTTGAAGCTAGTGGTATGTGTAAGATTACCATTATTGTCTTCTAAGGATGTTTCAATAATTAAATGAGAGTTTTAGAACTACTACCAATGTCTAGATATATCATAGTATGTGTACATGGTATGCGAAATGTGAAATTCTAGTTCAGGTCCGGAACTCTTGTTTGCGAACTATGTTTGCAAATGGGTTTAACTGTCAAGTCCGGAGCTATAGTTCGCGTACTCTGTTTGCGAATGGCTAGACAAGGACCGTGGTTCGCGTACTCTGTTTGAGAACAGCATGACTAAGCCAAATTCTGGAGCTGTGGTTCGCGTACTCAATTTGCGAACACAGTAGTTAGGTTCCAAAATCGGTAAGTATGTTTTTTATACTCATGAACTCAGGTTAGTTTGCGAACTAAAGTCCCTGGAACTTTAATGGTTTAAGGTATGCGAACTTGTTTTGCAAATCGTGGCATTATGTTCATGAATTGGTTCTTGTATAAGTACTTTGTACAACTACAAACCAAACCGATTTTGTTTCAAATGGTTCATATATATTTCTATAAGATGATGAACATTTGAAAAACTCTCTTAAAACACATTTAGATTTATTTGATTATCTCATGATTGATTGATCATCATATTTTAAATAGAAATGTGGCTAAACTATAAGTGCTTATGTGGCTAACTTCAGTTCACTATTATTGAGCCAACAAGGTATACACGTTTGGGTACGGTTCATCCATATCTAAATATAGGTATATTTCATTTGTGTGTATCAAGCTAATATCATCTAGCGGTGGAGATTGATTGCTTAATTTCTAAGCAGACTTAGCTTGAATCTTAAATCACGAGTTCATCTAACAGTGAATATCAATTGCTTTGTTACTAAGCTATCTTAGCTTTGATTGTAAGCAACCCTGATTTGAAAGACTATACAATGGAGAACTCTATCATATGGAAACCTAATCCAGACTTTCATGTGTCCTAGTTTCAAACTAGAGTCGATTCTCTATTAACCTAGGGTTTTCCAAAACCATTATTAGGTTAACGACTGAAGACTTCATTTGGGATTCTTGAAGACAGTTCCAACTGTTTCTCTGTAGTTGCGTATTCTGATCTTACCTTTTCTATCGTATTGAGTTTTATCTTCTCTAAGATTTACTCGAGATTTATCTCCGATAGGTAAGATATAAAAAGTAATCACAATAGTTCTTCGTCTCAGAATTTTGTGATTCCACAATAACTTTTTCTGTTAATCAGTTGGTTTATTATGAGGTGACTAATATTTCTAGACTGCTCTTCGGGAATATAAGACCAGATTATTAGTTGAGTTTCATGTTCACCTTGATTTTATCTTATTACGAAAACAAAACCAGAATAGACATATCTGTGGGAGACAGATTTGTTTATAAGTCTTCGAATTTGGGTCGTAGCAACTCTTAGTTGTGGGTGAGATCAGCTAAGGGAATCACGTGCGCAGAATCCGACATGGTTCTAGAGGCGTAAGGAACGCGATTGTACCTTAATCGGTGTGAGACTTGGTTAGGGATCAACTACATTCCAGTCCGAAGTTAACTTGGAGTAGGCTAGTGTCTGTAGCGGCTTAATACAGTGTGGTGTTCAAAACTGAACTAGGTCCCGGGGTTTTTCTGCATTTGCGGTTTCTTCATTAATAAAATTTCTGGTGTCTGTGTTATTTCTTTTCTGCATTATATTTTGTTATATAATAGAAATATCACAGGTTGTGCGTAGTTCAAAAAAATTAGAGAATCCAACCTTTGGTTGATGATTATATTGATTGACACTTGAACATTGGTCTTTGGTACCGTTCAAGTTGTTTCACATAATAATCAGACTCACGGATTTCTATCTGTTTGATTTGCTGATTACATTGTGAAACATATATACAACTCTTGGATATATTTCCATTGATTGAGTCTGAATGTCTAGTTGATTCTCTTAGAATTATATTGGAGTTTGTCCATACATATTGCTAAGCGAAATATTGGGTACGGTTGTTGTACCCCCGCCTTTTTAATATAGACTTTTACACTATACACATTTGATATTTCGAGCCGAGTTTGTCTCGCTTATCTATTTCTCGAAATATGTGTTGTAAGCTTTTTTGTTTAGATAGGTTCATCGTATTCTCGACGAGTTTAGTTGAAAACTAAATATTAAGTCAAAAGATGATCATGTGAAAGTTACCTTGAACATCTTATATGATTTGTGTGAGATAGTCATTTGATGTTAGCTTGGAAAGTTTCGTATTGATCATTCGATCACTTGAAAATTTCTTGAATCTAATGGTATGTGTAAGATTACTATTGTTTTCTTCTAAGGAGGTTTCAATGATTGAAATGAGAGTTTAGAACAATTACCCATGTCTGGATACAACACGGTATGCATATCCAGTATGCGAACTGTATTGTGATGATTCAGGTCCGGAACTCTTTTTTGCGTACCTAGTATGCGAACGGATTTACCTGAGAGGTCCAAAACTCTTGTTTGTGTACTTAGTTAGCGAAAGGGATTACCTGAGTTGAGGTCCGGAACAGCTGTTTGCGAACAGCTTGGCTAGGCCAAGGTCCGGAGTTGTTGTTCGCGTACCCAGTTTGCATACACAGTGGGTTAAGTTCTAAAATCGTTTATGTATGAATTCTCAAACTCTTGAACTAAAACATTTATGATTTAAGGAATGCAAATTAACTTTGCAAACCGTGGCTTAATGTTCATGTATTGATTATTGTATAAGTACTTTGTACGATTACGAATCAAACCGATTTCGTTTTAATTTGTTCATGGATATTTCTACGAGATAGTGAACAATTGAACAATTTTATTTGAAACACAATTAGATTCATTTAATTATCTATCATGATTGATTGATCATCATATTTGATCTAGAAGTGTTAGATGAATACGGCTAAGAAAAAGTGTTCATATGGCTAACTTCAGTTAACTGTTACTGAGCCAACTCAATATACACGTTTAGGTACGGTTACCCATATCTAAATATAAGTATGTTTCGTTTGTGTGTAACAAGATAGACCATCTAACGATGGAGATTGATTGCTTAATTTCTAAGCAACTTAGCTTGAATCTTAAATCAGGAGTTCATCTAATGGTGAATATTAATGCTTTGTTACTAAGCTATCTTAGCTTTGATTGTAAGTAAGCCTGATTTGAAAGACTATATAAGGGAGAACTCTAGCAACTGGAAAACCTAATCCCGACACTTTCTTGTGTCCTAGTTGCAAACTAGAGTCGATTCTCCTTTAATCTAGGTTTTTCCAAAACCATTATCAGGTAAACGACTTGAAGACTTCATTTGGGATTCGTGAAGCCAGATCCAACTATTTTCTCTGTAATTGCGTATTCTAATCTTTCTTGTTATCTCGAATTGAGTTTTATCTTCTCTAAGATTTACTCGAGATTTATCTCCGATAGGTAAGATATAAAAAGTAATTACAACAGTTACGTTCATCATCTCAGACTCTTGTGATTCCGCAATAACTTTTTTTGTTAATTAGTTAGGTTATTGTGAGGTAACTGATATTTCTAGGCCGTTCTTCCAGAGTATAAGTACGGGGTATTAGTTGGTTCCTGTTCACCTTGGTTTTTGTATCAAAAGACGGAACAAAAGAATAAATGATAGACATATCTGTGGGAGACATATTTGTTTACAAGTTCTCGAATTTGGGTCGTCAAAACTCTTAGTTGTAGGTGAGATCAGCTAAGGGAATCAAGCGCGCAGAATCCGGCGTGGTTCTAGAGGCGTAAGGAACACGATTGTACCTTAATCTGTGTGATACTTGGTTGGGGCTCAACTATATTCCAGTCCGGAGTTAACTTGTAGTAGGTTAGAGTCTGTAGCGACTTAATACAATGTGGTGTTCAAATCTGGACTAGGTATTTGGTACCCTCTGAGTTATTCTCATATCAATCAGTCTCACTGATTTCTATCCAGTTGATTTATTGATTGTATTGAGAAAGAGATAAAGCTCTTTGATATCTTTCTTGATTGAGGCTCACTTTTAAGTTGGTGCTCTCGGAATTATATTGGATTTTAGTCCAACAGATTTCCGAACGAAATATTGGGTGTGGTTGTTATACCCCCGCGTTTTAACTCATCTAGGAGATTAAAATATACAAGCATCCCCTTTCAAATTCCATAGCCACACACCCCACAAAGATACAACAATTAAGCACAAGTTCATTAAAAAACTGTCCCCCATTTGATGTCATTCCCAAGAGAACAACATGAGTGACCTTACTTTATGAAAAGAAGGATTTTTTGTATATATGTCAACAATTCCTTACCTGGAACTCAAGTCTTATTGCCCAAAAAATATGAATAAATTCAGGGGCAATCATTAGAACTTGATCGAATGAACCAAAACAACACCAATAAACTTCCGTAGGTATTGAAACGTTGCGGTGTCTAGAGGTTTGGTGAGAATATCAGCCCATTGTTGTTCTGACGACACAAACTCTATGTTGACAATATATAAATCTATAATGAAGTGGTATCTTATGTCAATGTGTGTAGTTCTTGAGTGTTCAACGGGATTCTAAGTAATTAGAATCGTGCTTGAGTTATCACAAAAGACCTTCATTGTTCCAGTATCGATTCCATAATCAGTAAGAATTTGTTTCATCTATAAAAGTTGAGTACAACACGAACCTGCAGCAATGTATTCCGCTTTGCACGTCGACAGAGACTGTGAATTTTGTTTCTTTTTTTGCCAGGCAACAAGGTTTAGTCCAACATAGTAGAAACCTCAAGATGTGTCTTTCCTATCTTCTACTCAACCTTCCCAATCTGCATCAGAATATGTTGTGAGATCTGTGTTAGTATCAAATGTATACGAGAGACCGTAACCGATAATATTTTGTATATATCTTATGATTCGTTTTGCAGCTGCAAGATGAGATTCTTTTGGCTTAGCTTGAAATCAAGCACAACAACCAAGGCTAAAAGCGATATCTGGTCTTATTGCTATTGGATATATGAGGCTTCCAATGATGGATCTATAGAGTTTTTGATCAACATCAACACCATTTTCATCCTTATGCAACTTCCGCGGGCATAGGAGTTAGTTTGGGAGTACTTTTCTCAATACCAAATCATTTAACAAGGTCTTTTGCATACTTTTCTTGAAAATTGTAAATTCCGTCCTTATGTTGTTGAATTTAAAGACCCAAATAGAATCTTAGTTCACCAACATTTCTCATCTCGAATTCCTTCCAAGAGAGGTTTGAAACTCTATAGCAAGTTTCTCGGAAGTAGATCCATAGATTATGTCATCCACATAGATTTGAGCAATAAGGACATCTTTTCCACTTCATTTGGTAAACATAGTCTTGTTAGAGCATTGCTCGGTCGAACTCGCATGCGTTGCTATCTCAAGCATGTTTGTCAATGTTAGTGATCAAAACTATAAGTCTTGATTTCTAGCCTATTATAGCTAAAGGTCTCGGACTAGGATAGAAAGTGTAGTTGAGATCAAGACTCCATGGCAATCATCATACAAGACGAAGGACTACTCAAGGAACTGGTGGAACTTCATCGACTAAAAGGTATGTGGAGACTTGAACTTATCTGTCACTCAAAAGTCTATTTACTCTATCTCCTATTCTTGAGACAAAAGTGTTTTGATATATAGACTTTCATTATACACATTTGCTATTTCGAGCCGAGTTTATCTCGCCTATCTATTTCTCGAAATATGTGTTGGTAAGCTTTCGCTTAGCCAAATTCATCTTTACCTAGTGACGAATGTCATGTTATGTTTCAATCACTTTGAAAATTGCTCTGACGAAAAATGGCCTGTGAATAACGGCTATATAACATCCTCTGAGAATGTTTCAATGATTGAAATGAGAGTTTAGATTACATAACCTTTGGTAGGATTTAAGCATTGTTGTGGAAACACATATATGTATAAGTACTTATTCCTTGAACCAAAGTTTGCGAACTTTGTTGATCAAGAGAAACGAAATAAGGCGTGAGCCAAGTTTGCGAACTCAGTCCGCGAACTGGCGGAAGTTCTCGACCCGAGAATTTCTGCTGGACTTTGTGAACTCCTTCCGTGAGCTTAAGTCCGCGAACCCAGTCCGCGAACTTGAGTAGGTTATATATATAATCGGTTGTTCTTGAACTCATGTTTATATAAACTAAGGAATGCTTTTGCAAATCGTGGCTATAAAGTTCATGGACCGATTCGAGTGAATCAAACCATTTTTGCTTCGATTGTGTCTTGTGTAGTTACATAAGATCTAAGAAATTGAACAACTTTCTAACTAGTTCATTTGAGTCATTTGAACTAGTTATGGGGAAGAAGAATATGGTTGATATGAAATTGCTCATATGGCTAACCATTTGGTTAACTATTGTTGAACCAACAAATGTTAATGTTTGGGAACGGTTACATAAACCCAAAATTGGACATTTCATTTGTGTGTAACAAGCTAAGGTTTCAATCCAACGGTTGAGAAATATTAGCTTGAATCTAATCAGGTTTTCATCTAACGGTGAATATTGAATGCTTTGTTACCAAGCTAACATTGATTGCAAACCCTGATTTGAAAGACTATATAAGGGATAACTCTAGCAACTGGGAAACCTAATACCCACACCTTATGTGTGATACTAGTTGCATAAGCTAGAGTCGATTCTCCTTTAACCTTGGGTTTTCTTCTCTAAACCAGGTTAACGACTTAAAGACTTCATTGGGATTGTGAAGCCAGACCGATACTAATTTTCTTGTAGTTGTGTGATATGATCTTGTTGTTTCTATCGTACGAGTACAATTAGAATAATTGGCTTGAGATTTATATCTCTGATAGTCAAGATAGAAAAGAAATCACAAACACTTCGTCTCATCGTTTGTGATTCCGTAATATCTTTTTTCGCTGCGTCGATTAAGATTATTGTGAGGTGATTGATAATACTAGGATGTTCTTCGGGAATATAAGTCCGGGTTATCAATTGGTTCCTGTTCACCTTGATTTATCAAAAGACGGAACAAAAACTCGTAGGTATATTCGTGGGAGACGGATTTATCTATTACCGTAGACTTTTCTGTGTGATACATATTTGTTTATTAAAGTCTTCGACTTTGGGTCGTAGCAACTCTTAGTTGTGGGTGAGATCAGCTAAGGGAATCAAGTACGTAGCATCCTGCTGGGATCAGAGACGTAGGAGCATAACTGTACCTTGGATCAGTGTGAGATTGATTGGGGTTCAACTACAGTCCAGACCGAAGTTAATTTAGAGTAGGCTAGTGTCTGTAGCGGCTTAATACAGTGTGTGTTCAATCTGGACTAGGTCCCGGGGGTTTTCTACATTTGCGGTTTCCTCGTTAATAAAATTCTGGTGTCTGTGTTATTTTTATTCCGCATTATATTTGTTTATATAATTGAAATATCACAGGTTGTGCGTTGTTCAATCAATTAGAATATCCGACCTTTTGGTTGTTGGTTTAAATTGATTGACACTTGGATATTGTCTTTGGTACCATCCAAGTTATCTCTCTTTGATAAAGACTCGCAGATTTATATTTTCTTGAGTAAAGATCAAATCCAGATATAAACTCTTTGATATACTTTTTATCTAGATTGAGTCTAACTGTCTAGTTGATTCTCTAGAAAGTATATTGGAGTTTGTCCATACAGATTGCTAATCGAAATATTGGGTGTGGTTGTTGTACCCCCGCTTTTTCAATTGGTATCAGAGCAGGCAAACACGTTCAAGACCTTATAAGTCTGTGTTTGTAGCGATCTGAATCTATGGAAAGACGTGCTATCTCGATTAACGTATCACCAGTCTTCGATGGCTCTAATTACTTATGGTGGAAATTGTTATGCGAGCTTTTCTTCAAGCACGTGATTTTCAATCATGGGTATATGTTGTTAATGGCTATGACGCTCCCGTTGTGGCAGTAGGTGATGTAAACGTTACCAAAAATATTGGTGAATACAGCCCTGCTGAGATACTTGCTGCAAAGAAAAATTCCGACGGTTTGAATGCCATCATACATGCCATTATCCCAAATCTTCAGCACCATGTGTCAAATTGCACTAAGTCGCAAGAAGCTTGGGATATCTTCGAAACCATTTTTGAAGGTAATACCAGTGAAAAGGAAGCTAGGCTTCAAAACCTTAATTCTGACTGGGAAAACCTTCGTATGGCAGATGAAGAAACATTTGATGAGTTTAATCACAAAATGTCTGAAATTGTTAATGCATCTTTTGCATTGGGTAAGACTATTCCTGAAAAGGACATTGTGATGAAAATTCTCAGATCGCTGCCATCCAAATACGATTCTAAGAAGCATGCCATCGTTGAGGGAAATAACCTTGATAATCTCTCCATAAATACGCTGGTTGGGAAGCTTAAGATCTTTGATCATGAACATTCATCCTAAACTAAGGATGTTGCGTTCAAAGCACTAAAGGACACTAAATTACTTGATAAAAGTAAAAAAGTGTATATCTCTGAAGATGATCACTCTGAGACAGATTCATCATATGAAGATCTTAACAAATTAGTCTCGATGATCACAAGACAGTTTAGGGATCTTCTGCTGAAGAGAAGTAAATGGTTATTCAGAGATAAGCCTAAGGCATCAGTCAAACCTCATAATCATGTTCCTCCTAAACATAGGGATATTGATGAAACTCATGACGAGGATATGCCTCAGTGCTTTAAATGTAAAGGATTTGGTCATTTTGCAAACGAGTGCCCAAATCTTAGGAAATACACTGGGAACAAAGGTCTTGCTGCAACTCTTGATGAAATGTCTGACAACTATGATTCTAATGAAGACGAGAAATCAAGTGTTGCACTTCTTGGTGAAAATATTGATTTTGATAATTGTAGTAATACATACATCAATCTTGATATTCTTTCAGAAGAAAACCCAACTAATCTGGAAGAAAAGTTGACACATTCTTTGGAAACTCTGTTTGTAATGTTTCAGGTTCCACTATGTGTCTAGCTGCGTGCACATCTCTGATGCCTGAATATTATCCAAGATTGACGTGCTCGTTTTTTTCTCAAAAGGGTCATGAACTATCAAAGTGTTACAAGTACAAACACCAATTGAGGCACGTCAACAAACTTCAACGAAGAGCAAATTGATTAGCACACAAGCTTAAAATCGCTCAGAAAACTGCCGAGGTATGTAAGATTTTGTCTTTGTATAAGAAGTTAGTTTCCAAGGATAGACCAAGACCATTAGAGAAGAAATTATGGTCAAGTCGTTTTGATAGACAGAGGTCTGTAGATTCCTCACAAGAGAAAAATGGTGGACAAATTGTTGTTCACCGTAACGCAACTTAATTGTGTTGTTGTTGGAAATCTTGTCTCATGTGCCTGATCAAAAGAGACAATGATTGTGTACCTCTCAGGCTTTAGGAAAAAAAAAAATTCTCTTCTTTTCTTTTCTTAGTTTTTACTCTTTCCTGTCTATCAACAAAAGAGAGGGTTATCATCGTCAATTTTACTCTTTATAGGGTTGAGAGTTGGACGTGTACGAACCTGTTAAAGGTTTCGAAACCCTACATTCTTTTTCCTTCCTTGAAACTCCTTTTTATCCCAAGACTACTTGTTGAGATTGTAATTTCCTCTCACAAACCCATATGCCTATGGATGCTCCAAGTATCATGTCTATTGATGGAAAGGATGTTAATATGATGTTAAGCCATCAATCATGAAGGAAAAACAGAAGTCTCTGTTAGCTCCGACATTGAAAAGAAAAAGAAGGAATGTGAGGAAGCCAAGAGCCGTTCCTTCAAACTCCCGGAAGTTTTCTGATGTTCTTGAAGTGTTGAAGGAGATGCGAAAAGAGATTCAACAAATAAAGGCTTTTGTGTATAAGACTCATGAGATTCAGAAGGCCCTGGTTCGACATCATCAGCCAAGAAGGTTCATTGATATAAACTCCTACCTTAATGAACCTTACATTCTAATGGTTGTTGACGACAAGGAGTTCGGGGACGATAAATAATTCTTCAAAGGTCTTATCATCTAGTAATTCTTCTATTTTTCTTGTTTTGTTTAGAAGAATAACTAGAGTTTGGAATAGCCATTATTGTGATTACACATAGCTATGTCCAACGTTTTCATCTTCATGTTTTTAGGTTTATTTGTTTAAATTCTAAAACTGTTTGGAAGATGATTTTTGCAGTATTAATCTTATGGTTTTATATATTGCAAATTGTTATGGGATATGTGTGTTTGCTTCCTTGAACTATGATTGTCCGATATCCTGTCAAAAGTAAAGTCTTTCGTAAGTCGATATTCATATATTAATAAAAGATTGAATGGACTTTTGACAAATACAAAAGTTAAGCCTATATTGTCAATCATTGACGGAAGATAGGTTAAAATCTTTTGTTTTCAAGGATTATGTCTATTGTTTGTCATTGTGCAAATGGTGATGGAAAATAGAATGAATCCTTGTGTATTCCGCAGTAATTGATCTTCCCTTATCCATATTTTATGTATTACTGTGAGGCTCCGTAATGTGTCTTATGTTGAGCACTAAACGACCAAGTTGATTATTTTATGATTAGCTTTGTTGTTGTTCCGTAAGGTACTTTATGTCGAGCATTTTTGAACTAAATTAATCATCTTGTTTGGTTATTCAGTTATAACTCTATAAGTCTTCTTATGTTTGATCTTTTTTGACTTGGTTGATTATTTTCATGATTAACTTAGTCATTGCTCCATAGATTCTCTTATGTCGAGTATGACCAATTAAATTGAGTACTTTTGTGATTAGTTTGGTTGTATATTTCGATTAGATTAATTATGGGTTCTCTTGTGATTAATCTAATTGAGTATTTTTGAGTCTCCATAAGTTCACTTATGTTGAGCATTATTGGTTAAATTAATCATGAATTTCTTGTGGTTAATTTAATATTTTGGATTCAAATTCATACTTGTATGTGATTTGTTATGTCCAAAAGAAATCCTTATTTTCTTTCGAAATTAAGGTCGCTCTTGTTGTTCTTTCGGGAATGACATATTATGGGGGAGAGTTCTTTTTGAACTTGTGCTTAATTGCCAAATCTTTGTGGGGAGTGCGGCTGTGGAATATTATAGGGGTTGTCTTGTATCTTTAAACTCCTTGATGAATGCATTTAGCTTCGGCTTTATGATTGCATCTAAATAAGATGATATGTGTTTCTTTCTTTTGGTCATGAAATGTCTCTTTCGGAAATTTCATTAGGATCCCGTTCTTGTACCTTTGCCAATTTTATTGACAAAAAGGGGGAGAATTAATATGTAGTTCACACTACAAATACATATGGTTTTCGGATCATTATGTAAGGGGGGGTGGTTTCCATGTGAGATGGAGTATTGACAAAGGGGGAGTGATACATATCACCATAGTATTGTTGTTGAAGTTGTGATACAATTGGACTTTGACGATGTGTAATGATACTATGACACTGTATAACAATGATTGAGAATGATAGGTGTAGAATACACCGTATTTAATATCTAGTATTTACGCTTTCTTTGCTATTTTTCGTGTGAATTATGTATTTTATGTTTGCTTTTGAGTTATCAGTGCATTGAGTCGCACGGAGGAAAAGAAGCGGAAATTACCCAAATTGAGCCAAAGGGCAAAATTGTCACTTCAAAGTAATAGCGGACACTATCTGGAGCTGAGCTATGGTTAAGGGGCACTTCTATGTGAAAGAACACTAAAGACAGACTAGTTGTGGTTAAGGGGCTGCCATCTGGCTAGCCCTTATCAGAAGTGACCATTTATATAGGCACCCAATCTGTGGGTGTAGTTAACAGTGGGTGCAAATAATGTCCCACCTTTAAGACAGAATTAGGTCGAGAATTGGGAATCAATTCCCATTCCATTTTTTCTCTCGTTCTTGCTCTGAGGTTAAATGGAAGAATTTGAGATCTGAGGGAGAGAAGAATTTGTTGTCGATATCAGAGAGGATTGAATGTTGACTTGAATCACAAATTAATGAAGAACACATGGGTTTGAGATGTAGGAATTATGCTGGGGGTGAATCTGTATGAAGATGGAAGAAATGTGTTGTGTTATCGTGAATGGCAGTGAGTGTTCATAGAGTTCAAAACTCAGAATTGATTGATGCCGTGAAAGAACGATGGATTAAGATGGAGATGATTGAGCAGCTGGGATTAGGGTTTCTGAGATTCTGTTGGTGGTGAGAAACGGGTTTGTTGTTGCAATTGAGAGAATGGTGGTTAAGATGGAACTGGAAGTGATGAGCCTTTGCTGGAAGGAATGGGTGTGCTGTTGAGATGCGGTTAAGCTGAAAGATGAGCTGAAGCTGATGCAATGGAGGCCTCAGAGAGGATGTTGCTTCCATCAGGTCATGGTAATGGAAGGTACAAGATGAGATTGTGTTGGTGCAGGCCATGGCTGGAATTGGAATTGCAGAGCATTCTAGCCTGATGGCAGTGAAGTGGTGCTGTGTGGTTGCCAATGACAGGTGAATGTGTGTATGAGCTGAGATACAGGGAAGAAGCTGGCCTGAAGCTGTAATGCTCTGGCAGTGAATGAATAATTGCAGGGAGATTGGCTGTGAGATAGAGAAGGCATTGGAGCAGCTGGGATTTGGCTGGCAGGTGATGCTTGGTAGAAGGAGTATGAAGCTATGTTGGCTTGAGAATGAGGATTAGAACAGGGAAGTTACAGAGTTGAGGGTAGGCTGCTGCACTTTGGGACTGAAGCTGTGAGGTGGAGCTGAAATAAGGTGTTGGTGATCTGAAATGAGTTTGTATGGCAGTGGCTCATGGACTTGGTGATGACAGGGGCAGCTCAAGATTGGGTTTGTGCCTGATGTTGGCCTGACTGAGAAGGAGGTGCTGGGACTGGCATTTGTGTTTGTTGTGCAGCAATGGAAATAACGTATAAGGATGAGAAGATGCAGGTCAGCTGGGAGATGGCAGTAGCAGCAAGGTAATGGTGTTTGAGCTGTAATGATTGTAGGTTGAGCTGAGAATGAAGTGAAGCACCGAACCTTAGATGTATGTTAGGTATGTGGCTGCAATGGTGATGTTTTGATGCTGAGAAACACACAGAGCTGTGTTGAGCTGCAGTGGTCAAGCTTAAGAAGAGAATGGTGGTGCTGTTGCTATTTTGGCTGGAGTCTGAGGATGAGTATGGAGTTGTCTCAGTTTGCAGGGATTCAAAGGATACCAGGTGTAGGCACTGATGCAATGACAGAGCAGTAAGGGTGATACTGGAGTATGGAAATGGAGATTATTGGTGGTACTGATGTGGATTTTTCAAATGAATTGCACTGATGGTTTTGGTAATCCTGCAATGGTTGTGCAGGAAGTGCACTGGGGATGGCTGTAATACAACTGAGAATCAGCTGGATGCTACTCAGCTGAGAGGTTGAGCTGTGTGCTCTTAGAAATGGGGATGTTATGAGTTGAAAGTCTGAATTGGCAGAATCCGGGTGTAATGGTGGTTCCGTTGCAGTTGTGCAGGATGATGAGATAGTGCAGTGATGTAGTTTCTGGCAGGGGCTGAGAACCATTGGTGGAGGAACTGAGGTCAAAGATGTTGTGTTGCAGGGCAAGATGGAGTGTTGGTTAGGTGGAGCTGAGCTGCTGTTATGGCTTTTGTGGTACCTGCAATGGAGTCGAAAGTGGGTATGGTTCAGACAGGGTGAGAAGAGCATTGAGCTGAAGTGGATGCTGCTGCTGCCAGGCCATGAAAGGGGAGAAGAAGAGTAGCCAGCGACGATGGAGGAGGAGAATCAACTTGAGGTTGAATTCAGGGAAAGACGGAATGCGTTACTGCCATTAGTGTGAGTCTCGGTGATGGTAATGTGTGCTATAAATGGAGAAACATGAGTCTGAGAGAGGAAGGCTGGTATGTAAATGCGGTAGGAGTGATCTGTGTTTGAATGGGTTTGGAGGATTTGAAGAGGTGAACTGAAATGGGTTTAATGCACTGATGTTGTGGCAACTGAGCTGGAGCTGAATGTGGCGGATTTATGAGTTCAAGTCGCGCTGGTCGATGAAGGATGGATTATGAATCTGGTGTTGGTTTGCAATTGCGGATGGGAATGGCATGACGCAAAGCCTGGATTGGGAAGTGAATTTGTCGGCGAGTGAATGAGTTAAGCTACAAGAATTTTGCGGGTGGAGTTTGAATTGGATCCGAAATTTGAGCTTGAGAGGAATGAAGGGCCAACATGGTCGTGACTTGCGTAGTGATGCACAATGATTGTGCTACACCTGTTTCAGGCCCGAGCAAAGACCGAGCCCGGCAGTCGGCCAGTTAGATCACCAACACAACTCGACTGACTGACTCCATCCGACCCGATCTCCGACCCGGTGTTGACTCGGCCGATTTGACTCCGAGTTGGACCTTGACCCGTTCTTACCTGTTCGACCCGTTGACCGGTGACCGGTTTGACTTTGCTGGGCCACCGAGGTACTTTCCTTGACTATTCCAGCGGGATTCCGGCCATAAACCCAGTTTTCCGGCGACGCTTTTGGGACAAAATTTCTACACGGGTTTCTCTCCATGGTGGGCCGGGTGAATTTCCAACTAATGGACTTTGAAGATAAAACCTAATTTTGGAAGGAGTGGAGCTATAAAAGAGAGGACTTTTACCTAATTGAGGATATCTTTTCTAATTTTTTTATCTCTACTTGTTTTCTAGGGTTTAGAACATGAAACTTCTCTTTCTTCTTGTGATGAACTCCTTGAATATGAGTACCTAATTATCTTTTGGTTATGGAATAGTTGGATTTCACATAATATGATTCTTTGATTCAATATATTAGTTTTGTCTCATAATTATCGTTTGCAATTCTCTGGAAATATTGTTTCATGATTGATTGATTGTTTTGACCGAGTTGCAAATTGGTAGAACTTCTAATCACATCTATTGCTAGTTTAGGGTTTATTATACGCAAAAGTGATATTCCTTGGATACAAGTAGCATAATATGATTATAGTTTGTAGTGATATATTCTTATGATCATATGTGAATCGTAACCTTTGTTAAATTGAATTAGTGCGCTTTCCACGTTCAATTGCTTTGATTGGCCTGATTTCATAGAACTTAATGCATCTAGGGAATTAAACTTGATTAGTGCTTTTACACGTTAGGTTGTTCCTTTAGGTAGAATTCATATTCGCATCTTTTAATGTGTTTGTTGATGACATGAGGAGATTTGCGGGATATTCTTGCGATCAAGGTATTCTAGGGTCTTTGATAAAAGTTGAGATTAAAAATCAATTCTAGTTATTGTGAAAAGCATGTTAGTGAATGAAAACGAAATCCTTAACCAATATCTCTTCTATCTTATTTGTTTGCTTATTTGTTTCTTTGCTTTTATTTGTTTTATTTAGTTTATTATAATCACAAAATCCTCGGTGTTTTATATAGGAAACCATAACAATTCGACAACCTAGACCTCTCTGTGGGATCGACCCTTTCTTGCCCTTGCTATATTTTATATTTTGAGTAGTAAGAAAGTGTAATTATATTTGTGTCGCTTATGACAACCGGTCAAATTTTGGCGCCGTTGCCGGGGAGGCAGCGGTTGTTAATTGTTTTTGGTTTCTTATTTTTGTATTTAGTTTTTGTTTTATTTTTTCTTATTTTCTGGGTTCTAACCTTAGTTTGAGAATTATTTCAGGTGCTTATTTCGATGGACGGAGCATATTGGAACAATCAATACGGGTTTCAACCTCAACAATATGATAACTACCAATTCCATGGGTATAATCAAAACCAATTCATTGGTTATGACCAATATTCCATGGAACCTTGTGGTTTTCCTCAACAACCTTATGGTGAGTATGTGTGTGAACAACAACAAGGATGGGAGGATTCTTATGCTCTTGAACAAAAAGTCTCTAATTTTATAGATAAAGTTTCCACCTTTTTACAAGAGGAATTTCGAAAAGCAAAAGAGACTACAAACGAGCAACTCCAAGAACTTCGTGAAGGTATGGATATCTTGCGAAGAGACATTGATCAATACAAGGAAGATATGGATAATTCTTATGTGCATATGGTTAGTGATGAATATTTGATTGATGCTAATGTTGAAAAAGGCCAATCCTTGGGCACTTTCGTGGATAATTGTGTAGTTAACTCAACTCTTGATCGTAATAATGATCATTCACCTATTCAAAAGGATGAGTTAGAGATTAACAACACTAAATTCAGCGAGGAACAATCTTATGTTGACTATGATAGTGACGGTGATTATGATACATTGCTTGAAACAACTCATGGTGACATCTCCGAGGAGTCTTTTTGGGATCAAGATGAAGATGAAGAGGAATATGTCGACACTTGTGTAGATTACTCAAGCATTGATCTTAATAATGATCAAGAGCCTATTCAAAGGGTGGAGCTTGAGGATGATGCATTTTTGAGTGTTCTAAAAAAGTTTCTTATGATAAAATTTGGATCCGCAAAAGAATATGTGCCTTACAACAAAAAGGAGGAGTATGTTGAGAATGAGACCGTTATAACCAATATTGTGGAAGACCCAATTGAGCTTGCAAAGGATTGTAATGATGATGTTTATGTCGACACTTTGGTTAAGGCAGAAACGGATGAAGAATGGTTGCAAGGTTTGATAGAGGACCATGATATAAAAGAGGTGAATTATTCACTTGAATTTTTCAAGGATGAAGAGGATTAGTGATACAAGAGATTGTGAAAGGTTTATCTAACCCTTTGCCTATTATTTCTTCTCCTTTACCTCTTATTGGTTTGAATGTATGTGCTTCGAGAATATTGTTGAATGACTTTGTTTCTCGTTTTCCGCCATTAGAGATACTTGATTCTCATACTATGCAGTTATGGAACAAGAAACCGTGGAAGTACCCGATGTCTATATTCTTTATGCACTTCCATGTGTGGACAAGAATAAGTGTGGGGGAAGCTTTTATCGGTTCATAGCTTCACTTTTGCTTTATATTACTAATATTTGTGTGAAGCTAGTGTTTGCAAAACAGGTTCTATGGACGGATCCCCAACTTTTCAGATTGTTGGTGTATGGGGAATGAATCTTCCAAGGATATAGTCGGGCCGTCGACTATAAAACAAGCGCTTAGTGGGAGGCAACCCACCGGTTTTGTATCTCTTATCCTTTTGCTTTTTATTTTTGTTTCGTTTATTTATTTTTTTTACTGTTTTGATATCATATTTGCATCCCTATGTTTAATTTCATTGAGTCCGTAATCTATCTTAGAAGAGAATTATGACGAATACCTTTTCGTCAGAAAATTTCAGACTGCGCGTAGTTCAGTCCAGAGACCATAACTGTCATACCGTTTATCAAAACACTGTGAAATTTTGACACTGTGTAGAAAACACGTAGATGAACAACTTTTGTGAAATGGAGTTTTTCCAAATTCCTTACCAATTTGCACAGTTTTTTCGTTTTATCTGCTGTTACGTCAGAATTCAGAACTTTCGGTTTTACATTGAGGACAATGTGAAGTTTAAGTGTGGGGAGCATTTATATGTTTGTTTTTGACACCATTAGTGGATGGAACCATTTTGAATGCAGGAGTTGAGGAACCAATTAACTAAAAGGGAAGAATATAGCTCGAAATCACAAATTAACATGATAGTTGTTACCATATCTCGGAATATCACCATATAGCATTCTATTTTTATTTTTCCATATTTATCTATTGTTCTCTAAGTGCTTTGGTGGGTCACTAAACATCGACGTGTTATTACTGCTAGGATGAAATAGAGTGGTTGAGTTACTAAAAAAAAAAAAAAAAAAAAAAATTGAAAAAGAAAAAAAAAAAAAAAAAAGAAAAAGAAAAAAAAAAAAAAAAAAAAAGACCGACCAATTAGACCAAAACGGAATAAAAAGACACTTGGGAATAGCAGTATGTGCGAGGCAACTATCATGTACTTGCTGACAAGAAGCATGCGCTTGGATCCAAAAGATCTAATCATGTTGTCTAAAGAGAAATTGGATCCAGTTTGATCCAATCATATATAAAAAAAGAAAAAAAAAAGAGAAAAAAATTATTATTGTGTTGAATAAAGTCACTCTTGGTTCCCTTGTATATGCCAATTGATTTGATGTAGCATTCAGCACTAAGTAGCTCAATCCAAGAGGATTAGGTTCATCTTAGCAAAGTGACCTTCGGACAGATATGGGAAACATCGAACACTTGTGAATATTCGCCAACATCTACATCTTTATCCATCTTCTTAATCTTTTCATTGTGATTGTGGTTTGTTAGTTTCCGAGTATTGTGGCTTGTTCGACTATCTAACTAGAGTTTATTTACTAATATATGAATTGAATTTGCAAGGTACCTCCTCCTGTAGTCATTTTGGATTCGTTCATTGATTTGTCACAAATAGACGGAGTTTGAATATAGGTTTTGTAGGTATATCTCTAGTAAACCTTCACGAGACTATAACTCGTCCACTAGGGACACCTAGGGGTTTAAAGGCTTGTTATTTATGCTAAAATTAACCGTAGCCTCGGCGACACGGAGTTGTTGTATTTTATTGTTTTGTTTGATTTGCTCGAGGACTAGCAAAGTCTAAGTGTGGGGGAATTTGATAGGTGTAGAATACACCGTATTTAATATCTAGTATTTACGCTTTCTTTGCTATTTTTCGTGTGAATTATGTATTTTATGTTTGCTTTTGAGTTATCAGGTACGCTGGAGTCGCACGGAGGAAAAGACGCGGAAATTACCCAAATTGAGCCAAAGGGCAAAATTGTCACTTCAAAGTAATAGCGGACACTATCTCTGGAGCTGAGCTATGGTTAAGGGGCACTTCTATGTGAAAGAACACTAAAGACAGGACTAGTTGTGGTTAAGGGCTGCCATCTGGCTAGCCCTTATCAGAAGTGACCATTTATATAGGCACCCAATCTGTGGGTGTAGTTAACAGTGGGTGCAAATAATGTCCCACCTTTAAGACAGAATTAGGTCGAGAATTGGGAATCAATTCCCATTCCATTTTTTCTCTCGTTCTTGCTCGAGGTTAAATGGAAGAATTTGAGATCTGAGGGAGAGAAGAATTTGTTGTCGATATCAGAGGATTGAATGTTGACTTGAATCACAAATTAATGAAGAACACATGGGTTTGAGATGTAGGAATTATGCTGGGGGTGAATCTGTATGAAGATGGAAGAAATGTGTTGTGTTATCGTGAATGGCAGTGAGTGTTCATAGAGTTCAAAACTCAGAATTGATTGATGCCGTGAAAGAACGATGGATTAAGATGGAGATGATTGAGCAGCTGGAACTAGGGTTTCTGAGATTCTGTTGGTGGTGAGAAACGGGTTTGTTGTTGCAATTGAGAGAATGGTGGTTAAGATGGAACTGGAAGTGATGAGCCTTTGCTGGAAGGAATGGGTGTGCTGTTGAGATGCGGTTAAAAATTTGAAGATGAGTCAAGGCGATGCAATGGAGGCCTCGAGAGGATGTTGCTTCCATCGAGGTCATGGTAATGGAAGGTACAAGATGAGATTGTGTTGGTGCGAGCCATGGTTGGAATTGGAATTGCAGAGCATTCTAGCCTCGATGGCGAGTGAAGTGGTCTTTGTGTGGTTGCCAATGACAGGTGAATGTGTGTATGAGCCGAGATACGAGGAAGAAGGCGGCACAAAAGTTTGTAATGCTCTGGCAGTGAATGAATAATTGCTGGGAGATTGGCTGTGAGATAGAGAAGGCATTGGAGCAGCTGGGATTTGGCTGGCAGGTGATGCTTGGTAGAAGGAGTATGAAGCTATGTTGGCTTGAGAATGAGGATTAGAACAGGGAAGTTCTGAGAGTTGAGGGTAGGCTGCTGCACTTTGGGACTGAAGCTGTGAGGTGGAGCTGAAATAAGGTGTTGGTGATCTGAAATGAGTTTGTATGGCAGTGGCTCATGGACTTGGTGATGACAGGGGCAGCTCAAGATTGGGTTTGTGCCTGATGTTGGCCTGACTGAGAAGGAGGTGCTGGGACTGGCATTTGTGTTTGTTGTGCAAACAATGGAAATAACGTATAAGGATGAGAAGATGCAGGTCAGCTGGGAGATGGCAGTAGCAGCAAGGTAATGGTGTTTGAGCTGTAATGATTGTAGGTTGAGCTGAGAATGAAGTGAAGCACCGAACCTTAGATGTATGTTAGGTATGTGGCTGCAATGGTGATGTTTGATCTTTGAGAAACACCAGAGCCTGTGTTGAGCTGCAGTGGTCAAGCTTAAGAAGAGAATGGTGGTCTTTGTTCTTTGTTTTGGGTGAGTCCGAGGATGAGTATGGAGTTGTCTCAGTTTGCAGGGATTCAAAGGATACCAGGTGTAGGCACTGATGCAATGACAAAGAGCGATAAGGGTGATCTTGGAGTATGGAAATGGAGATTATTGGTGAATGCTGATGTGGATTTTTCAAATGAATTGCACTGATGGTTTTGGTAATCCTATGATGGTTGTGCAGGAAGTGCTGCACTGATGGTCATGTCTACAACTGAGAATCAGCTGGATGCTACTCAGTGAGAGGTTGAGCTGTGTGCTCTTAGAAATGGGGATATTATGAGTTGAAAGTCTGAATTGGCAGAATCCGGGTGTAATGGTGGTTCCGTTGCAGTTGTGCAGGATGATGAGATAGTGCAGTGATGTAGTTTCTGGCAGGGGCTGAGAACCATTGGTGGAGGAACTGAGGTCAAAGATGTTGTGTTGCAGGGGCAAGATGGAGTGTTGGTTAGGTGGAGCCGAGGCTGTTGTTATGGCTTTTGTGGTACTGCAATGGAGTCGAAAGGTGGTATGGTTCGAACGGGTGAGAAGAGCATTGAGTGAAGTGGATGCTGCTGCTTTGCCAGGCCATGAAAGGGGAGAAGAAGAGTAGCCAGGCTTGATGGAGGAGGAGAACCGAACTTGAGGTTGAATTCAGGGAAAGACGGAATGCGTTCTTGCCATTAGTGTGAGTCTCGGTGATGGTAATGTGTGCTATAAATGGAGAAACATGGTCCTAGAGAGGAAGGCTGGTATGTAAATGCGGTAGGAGTGATCTACGAGTTTGAATGGGTTTGGAGGATTTGAAGGGTGAACCAAATGGGTTTAATGCACCGATGTTGTAACAATCGGGAAAATGAGCCGAATGTGGCGGTTTATGAGTTCAAGTCGCGCTGGTCGGTGAAGGATGGATTATGAACTGGTGTTGGTTTGCAATTGCGAGATGGGAATGGCATGACGCAAAGCTGGATTGGGAAGTGAATTTGTTTGGCGGGTGAATGAGTTAAGCTACAAGAATTTTGCAGGTGGAGTTTGAATTGGATCCAAATTTGAGCTTGAGAGGAATGAAGGGCCAACATGGCTTTGTGACTTGCGTAGTGATGCACAATGATTGTGCTACATCAAGTTCGGCTCGAGCAAAGATCGGAGCCCGGCGTAGTCGACCCGGTTAGATCACCCACATAACCCGACTCGGACGACTCCATCGGCCAGTCTCCGACCGGTGTTGACTCGCGATTTGACTCCGAGTTGGACCTTGACCGTTCTTACCTGTTCTGACCCGTTGACCGGTGACCGGTTTGACTTTGCCGGTCACCTGAGGTACTTTCCGGCGACTATTCCGGCGGGATTCCGGCCATAAACCCAGTTTTCCGGCGACGCTTTTGGGACAAAATTTCTACACGGGTTTCTCTCCATGGTGGGCCGGGTGAATTTCCAACTAATGGACTTTGAAGACAAAACCTAATTTTGGAAGGAGTGGAGCTATAAAAGAGAGGACTTTTACCTAATTGAGGATATCTTTTCTAATTTTTTTATCTCTACTTGTTTTCTAGGGTTTAGAACATGAAACTTCTCTTTCTTCTTGTGATGAACTCCTTGAATATGAGAACCTAATTATCTTTTGGTTATGGAATAGTTGGATTTCACATAATATGATTCTTTGATTCAATATATTAGTTTTGTCTCATAATTATCGTTTGCAATTCTCTTCGAAATATTGTTTCATGATTGATTGATTGTTTTGACCGAGTTGCAAATTGGTAGAACTTCTAATCACATCTATTGCTAGTTTAGGGTTTATTATACGCAAAAGTGATATTCCTTGGATACAAGTAGCATAATATGATTATAGTTTGTAGTGATATATTCTTATGATCATATGTGAATCGTAACCTTTGTTAAATTGAATTGGTGCGCTTTCCACGTTCAATTGCTTTGATTGGCCTGATTTCATAGAACTTAATGCATCTAGGGAATTAAACTTGATTAGTGCTTTTACACGTTAGGTTGTTCCTTTAGGTAGAATTCATATTCGCATCTTTTAATGTGTTTGTTGATGACATGAGGAGATTTGCGGGATATTCTTGCGATCAAGGTATTCTAGGGTCTTTGATAAAAGTTGAGATTAAAAATCAATTCTAGTTATTGTGAAAAGCATGTTAGTGAATGAAAACGAAATCCTTAACCAATATCTCTTCTATCTTATTTGTTTGCTTATTTGTTTCTTTGCTTTTATTTGTTTTATTTAGTTTATTATAATCACAAAATCCTCGGTGTTTTATATAGAAACCATAACAATTCGACAACCTAGACCTCTCTGTGGGATCGACCCTTTCTTGCCCTTGCTATATTTTATATTTTGAGTAGTAAGAAAGTGTAATTTATTTTTGACGCTTACGACAGCGATCAGAGAACTCTTGTTTTCTTGTTGTTATAGCTACGGATTTTCAACAACGATGATGCTAAACTTAAAACCTTTGGGATCATTGGAGTACTTGGAAGTGACGAAGATTTCGAGTAATGTTGAAGATTAGGCATGTGGAATAGGAGCTACAAAAGTTAATTTATTTATCTTTTGTATTCCATATGTATTAATAGTTTTCTCACTAAAATTGACAAAGGGGGAGATTGTTAGAGCATTGCTCGGTCGAACTCGCATGCGTTGCTATCTCAAGCATGTTTGTCAATGTTAGTGATCAAAACTATAAGTCTTGGTTTCTAGCCTATTATAGATAAAGGTCTCGTACTAGGATAGAAAGTGTAGTTGAGCTCAAGACTCCATGGCAATCATCATACAAGACGAAGGACTACTCAAGGAACTTGTGGAACTTCATCGATTAAAAGGTATGTGGAGACTTGAACTTATCTGTCACTCAAAAGTCTATTTACTCTATCTCCTATTCTTGAGACAAAAGTCGTTTTGATATATAGACTTTCATTATACACATTTGCTATTTCGAGCGAGTTTATCTCGCCTATCTATTTCTCGAAATATGTGTTGGTAAGCTTTCGCTTTAGCCAAATTCATATTTACCTAGAATGTCATGTTATGTTTCAATCACTTTGAAAATTGCTCTGACGAAAAATGTCCTGTGAATAACGGCTATATAACGGCCTCTGAGAATGTTTCAATAATTGAAATTAGAGTTTAGATTACATAACCTTTGGTAGGATATAAGCATTGTTGTGGAAACACATATATGTATAAGTCCTTATTCCTTGAACCAAAGTTTGCGAACTTTATTGATCAAGAGAAACGGAATGTGGCGTGAGCCAAGTCTGCGAACTGGCAGAAGTTCTCGACCCGAGAATTTCTGCTGGAGTTTGTGAACTCCTTCCGTGAGCTTAAGTCCGCAAACTTGAGTAGGTTATATATAAAATCGGTTGTTCTTCAACTCATGTTTATATAAACTAAGGAATGCTTTTGCAAATCGTTGATATAAAGTTCATGGACCGATTCGAGTGAATTAAACTGTTTTTGCTTCGATTGTGTCTTGTGTAGTTACATAAGATCTAAGCAATTGAATAACTTTCTAACTAGTTCATTTGAGTCATTTGAAGTAGTTATGGTGAAGAAGAATATGGTTGATATGAAATTGCTCATATGGCTAACCATTTGGTTAACTATTGTTGAACCAACAAATGTTAATGTTTGGGAACGGTTACATAAACCCAAAATTGGACATTTCATTTGTGTGTAACAAGCTAAGGTTTCAATCCAATGGTTGAGAAATATTAGCTTGAATCTAATCAGGTTTTCATCTAACGGTGAACATTGAATGCTTTGTTATCAAGCTAACAGTGATTGCAAACCCTGATTTGAAAGACTATATAAGGGAGAACTCTAACAACTGGGAAACCTAATCCCTACACCTTATGTGTGATACTAGTTGCATAAGCTAGAGTCGATTCTCCTTTAACCTTGGGTTTTCTTCTCTAAAACCAGGTTAACGACTTAAAGACTTCATTGGGATTGTGAAGCCCGGATCATACTAATTTTCTTTTAGTTGTGTGATCTGATCTTGTTGTTTCTATCGCATTTGAGTACAATTAGAATAATTGGCTTGAGATTTATATCTCTGATAGTCAAGATAGAAAAGAAATCACAAACACTTCGTCTCATCGTTTGTGATTCCGCAATATCTTTTTTTCGCTGCGTCGATTAAGATTATTGTGAGGTGATTAATAATACTAGGCTGTTCTTCGGGAATATAAGTCCGGGTTATCAATTGGTTCCTGTTCACCTTGATTTATCAAAAGACGAAACAAAAACTTGTAGGTATATTCGTGGGAGACGGATTTATCTATTACCGTAGAGTTTTATGTGTGATACAGATTTGTTTATTAAAGTCTTCGACTTTGGGTCGTAGCAACTCTTAGTTGTGGGTGAGATCAGCTAAGGGAATCAAGTACGTAGCATCCTGCTGGGATCAGAGACGTAGGAGCATAAATGT